>JAJJKE010000018.1:0-523036 GCA_022376655.1 Xylariomycetidae sp. FL0641
TCAAGTTCGCCGTAAATGCGAGCGAGGAATTCATAGGTGATGAGTAGCAACTCGCGAGCGGATTTCCTGACGAAAGACGGCCCAGGGTAGTTACCTAGGTCCATGCCAACACCCGTGGGGCTCCGAATTGCAGAGGATATCTTGGGCCGCCCATAATAGGTGCCTATCTCTTCACCGGTCTCCTCACCGTACTGCGATTGCATGTGGCACCAGTATTCTCGGGGGTGCCTGTCCGCTGCGAACTGCCGCAGAACGGACGGGACGGGACGATCCCCTTCCCTGCAAGTTGAGCACGAGGTACGGAACCTTGACGAACGAAGACCAAAGCCACGGGATGTTAGCGTCTACATCTCTGTGTCGAGCAGCCAATAAGTAAAAGAACCATCGGGGAGCTGCCAAAGTAGGATGCAGCACCAGGTTACGGCATGGCGACGATAAAAACACCAAGGCGCTACAGGCTGGGCGCATAGAGTATATAGTTTTAGTATGATGCGTCGAGCGTTCGTCGTCTGTGCAGCGCCGGCGGGCCAAAAGTAGCCAGGAGATTGAGCGAAGGCTTGCTTGGTAGCCAGCCCCGGAGCTGCGGCGCTGAAGTTGGGATACATTGGATAGGTTCAACATATTGTGGCATTATATATTCTGAATGCGAGGCCCGCGAGACCTGAGCCCCGATGACTCGCACTGGTAGTGCGTGATGACAGTGGTAGTTCTGACCATAGTCACCGCTGTGTTTGATGTCGACAAACAATCTGAGGAGCAGAGCGTGGGCTGTAGTGCAGGAGAAAATCGCTGTAGCGAGTGTTGTCTTGCAGGCAAGGAATCCACCGGGCAATCGGATTGGCATTGCCATAGTAAGCAGCGCTGTAGGAATGCTCGCCCTGCTGAGATCCAGGACCCCGAAAATGGAGAGGAGTCAGCATATTGCCAGCCTGGTTGGTGACAGTACCCTCCGAGTTTGTAGGCATGAAGGGCGAAGGGGTGTACTTGGGCGAGCTGTAAAGGCATGACGCGCAGCAAGGCTTCCAGAAGACCATGTCACGGTGGGCGTTCTCGTCCGGCCGAACTTGCCGATAAGCCCAACCACCAACCACTTTGTTCGAAGCGTCTTTGATGCCAAATCCAGTCGCGACGTCGAATTAATTCTGGCACCGAGAAGTATTCCTTGTCTGTTCAAGTGAGGCTGGGTTGATCTGAGACTCTGCGCTCGCCTGTGCGCTCGTCAGCGGCCTTGCCTAAGGTAAGATAGACTTATTGACGTCCTTGTTGAGCTGCATCGCATTTTGTGCTTCTTGATACCCCTTGCTCGCTTCACTGAAGTCCCATGTGAGATTCGAATGCACCGTCGTCTTGTTGTGCCGTAATCCACTTCGCCAGATCATTGACGCTTCTGGATACTTGCGGCAGTGGCTCGTGAAAGCATCCGTTCAGGATTTCTGCAAGCTGTGTGTAGCCATTGCGATGTCCCTTGTCAAAAAAGACTCAAGGTTGGCGGCCAACCGTTGGCCTTGGCCTCTCTTCGTGATGGATGCTGTAGTGCACCGAGATGTACTCAAGGAAGGCCGTCGTCAAGCAGCAGCTGGCTAGTGCAGGCCTGTGCTTGTGTTTCTTGATAGAAGTATGAAATGAAGCCAGTGTGGCCTATGGTTCTTAAGATCACGCATTTATCACATCTCGCTTGGTATCTCAAGAACTACGTGAAAATGACTGGATTCAACTGTAAACTGTACAGAAGGCTCCGCACAAATTCCCAGCAAAGTCCAAGATAAACCACCTTGATTGGTATGGTCTCTCAGCTTGGGATATTGCTGATCGCAGGGATCGCAACGTCCCGTATACGGTTATCTGACAACCGATGGCTGGGGAAGCCAAGTTAAGGTATGTTCCGTGGTTGTATTGCCTAAGGTAGAGTCCAGCCGGGAGGCACCCTTATCGAAAGGGGGTTCGTGGCTGCCGCCACAGTATGCGTGGGATTAAGGAGCATTGCAGCAAGCAGCTGTAGCAGCGGCGGACCTGGTGCCAGTGCTTCAACTCGATTTTCCAAACAGGAATCTTTCGCTGAGTCGACAATCAGTTACCAATACACGATGCTATCGTTCGTGTTGTGTCAGACTTACCACGGCTTTCGGCCTGGGCTCGAGCCACTACTACCCCCAGCATTAGGCCACCCGCGTTGCGGATCGTGGTGCTTGCCCTGGATATCAAGAGTAACTCGTCAATCTCAACGTCGTCCTTGTGGGCTGCAAGGTGGAGGGCGGTCTCTCCAGACCCAGATATCGTGTCGAGAGTCGACCGTTTCTCTGTAGTGTACATATACCAACATCCTCGAGACTGCCATGTGTTAGACAAAATGAAGTACATGCAGCACTCCATCTTGGCCCAGATTTATGAGGGGTATGGTCATGGGATGTCACTTACATCGAGCTCAAGGGTGAAACCGCATTGGTGATTATCTTCTCTGAAGGCCTTGAGTGTAGGTAGGATGGCTATGGCCTGGGAGTTCGATAGGAGCATGGCCAGTGCCAGGACTCAGGACATCTTGGCCTGCGTGTAGGCATTGTGCGCTCTTGGGACTGGAGGAAACACCTTGTGGAAGAGAACGAGGTGATAGTTGATGATACGTGGATACGGGAGGCCAGTGTAAAGGCGGCATGAGGGCGGCCGGTGTTGTGGGCTGAATCTAGCAATTTGCGCGAGGGGGTGAGCTTGGGACATTGTGGCAGGAATATAAGAGCGACGCGTCTGCCCCGCGCTAGGTAGCAGCCGACTATAGTTGCATACCTGGCTGAGTAACGGCGGTCTGACAGTCCACAAGGGCAACCTGGACCATTCAGACTGGGATGCACAGCATAGCAAGCTGACACAGCTGGTAGGACTCCATACAGCGCAATATTGCTCCAGATGCTTAAGAATAAGGTATACCTCTCGTGTTTTGGGCATTCACGGATCGTCGACATGCCGTAATCACGCCTCCCAGGCCTTAGTTCCCTACAGATGTGCCTTACGGTCCCTGGCCCTTTCACAACAGGCACACTTGACAATCGATGAAGCACCCGCACGGTCTTTAGCATAGTTGAAGAGCGCTGGATAGTGCATATAGTGTGTCCTATCTTGCCGTCTAGCTGTATAAAGGCCTCCTCCGTCCGAGGGTTTGGGTTTCGTCCCAGCTTCCTCTCTCTATTGTGACTCCGGGGTATATCACCAATGACGCAATTCTTGATAGTTGCATCTTATCCATGATAGCACCGCAGTGCTTAGTATGAGTATTCGACCAAGTTATTTCCATCGTTATTCTTATTCGAGCCATATCTACACTGCTGGGGCATATAGTATGGCAGTTACGTGCAACCCAGATACCTAATCATCAAGCAAGCAGGAGAGTGAACTTCCACTGAACAGAACGTACCAATCGACTCAGGGAGCATATCAGAAACAGGGTATCATCATCGACAACAACTAATCTCATTCTATCACCTCTCCCATCCCACCCGCTCTTACTCCCAGCAGCCCCCATCTCAAGCCGGCATGGGGCCGGGCGCCATCCGCATCTTCAGCATACCCAGCTCCGAGCTCTTCGCCCAGGCGCCATCGGGCCGCTGCCTGTAGCACACGAGGCGGCCGTCGTCGCCGACGCTGCCGAGGATCTGGCCGTCGTCGTCGAAGTCGACGCGCCAGACGGGCGAGCGGTGGCACTCGAGGCGGCACAGCTCGGCGGCGACGTGGGCCACCTGGCCCGGCTGCCCCGTGGCCGTGCGCTCGCCGTGCGAGTCGCTCTTGTCCAGCTCGGCGCGGATGCCCGAGGACGTCGGCGGCGGCGCCTGCGAGAGCCGGCGCCCGTGGCCGTGTTGCTGGGTGGTGGTCGCTCTTCCTCCCTCGTCTTCCGCGGGTCCCCACCGCCCGCTATCGCTTACCGCCTTGCCGCGCTGCTGCTGCTGTTGCTGCTGGTGATGCCCGGCGGCCAGCACGTCGGCCACGGCCCAGGACTTAGCCGCGGGGTTCGCGTCCGGCGGGGTGTCGATGCGGTAGACGCGGACGGCGCCGTCGCCGCCCGCCGTCGCGACCATGTCGTAGCCGCGGTAGCTGGCCGGCGCCCAGGCGACGTCGCGGACGAGATGCTGCTTGTTGGGGCTGGGGCCGGCGTCGGGGGCGGGGGCGCCCGGTGCCAGCTCGACGGCGAGGTAGAACTCGCGGGCGCGGGTGGCGGCGCCGAAGGAGCTGGCGACGGTGTCGCGGGTGCGGAACACGCGCACGGTGAGGCACCCCGCGACCACGAGGCCCAGCGCGTCCTGGGGCACGCCGGCGCGCAGGGCCGCGTAGCAGGGCTCCGGGTTGGGGTCGAAGCGGACGGTGAAGGCGGCCTCGTCGCCGCGGTTGGCGGGGCGCGGCACGGCCTGGAAGTCGTCGACGGGGGCCAGAGCGAGGTCCGCCAGTAGCAACTCGGGCTGCTCGCCCTCGTAGACGGAGAGGTGCCCGTCGGCGGCCAGGAAGGCGAAGTGCGTGGCGCGGCTGGCCTCGTCGTGGCGCGCGCTGAAGGACCGGAAGGGGTGCCGCGTCTTCGACCGCATCTCGTTCACCGATGCCTTACCGCCACCGCCGCCGCCTGCGCCCCCACGCGAGCTGAACCGCTGGCCTGGCGCCGCTGACGGGTCCTCCGCCCACAGCTTGAAGCGGCCCTCGATCCCCAGGGAAGCCAGCAAGTTCGGGTAGATCGTTGGTGGGAGCCATTGGAGCTGAACATGAGAGGATCGCAATTAGATGAGGATGAGGGTGAGGAGGGTAATAAAGATGACGTTGACTAATGACGAGGCATACCTCTAACACCTCGCCGCTATGTGCGTTCCAGTTATCACAGAGTCGCCACACTCCATCCTTATGCCGGTTGAAGACGCGGATCTTCCCATCGACGCCGCCGGTTGCGCACCGGTCGCCATACGTGTTGAATGCGATAGCTTGAACCAGGTCTTTGTGGCCATGCTGGATGATGTCGAACGTGGCGCCTCCCTCGCCCGAAGACGGCTCACTTGTTGGCGGAGCCATCGCGATGTTCATCGGACTATCATAGTCATGTGTGGCAGGAATTATTACCGTGTGCTCTACTCATTCATCGCAGAGATGAAGTCGGATCCAGCATCAAGGCGTTTAGCTGTCGGGTCTCTCACATGGATTCAATCGGGTTGGGTTGGGTGGTGGGGGGTTGCGATCAAGCTTTCGAGCACGGACCATCACCCTCTCCACTCGAGCTTCCCTTAGCTCTTACCCTCAACTCTTGAGATAACTCCGAAGAGGCACCGAGATCGAAACCCATCATTCCTACCGCTCGTTCAAGTCTCTAAGTAAGTATCTTAGGTATTTGAAATCGGAGTTCAATCAGCACCCATAAAGTCGGTAATAAGAAATCGCATAGGTCATCAGAAGTTTCCATTGTTCAGCTTCGCCTCGGTCTCTATAGAAGGTAGCTATCTAAGCATTTGTCCAGTGAAAATCGTGTGGACTCCCGACGAATGGGAACCAGAACCCGTCTACCTTCAAGGTTGTTTACCAACGAGTTACTTCGCAAGAGACCGGCCACCCCAACTGATCTTGTTGCCTCTAGGTTGGCCCCTGGCGTCCCTAAACGAACAACAGCGTCACCTGGAGCACCCGAGCGAGATGGTTCAGTAACCTTCGGCTGTGTAATCCCCACAGGAACGTCACCTCTTACTGAGTTGTTTTCTGGGTCCCCGGGTCCTCCAAGTTGCCGCGGATATGTCTTGGTGTCAAGTCGCGCTCATGTCCTAAATAGAATGGTCAGCGCATCGAAGTCAGGAACGGAAGTCGCATTCCATACCTCTCAACAGGGACGAAGCCCAGCAATTTCAGGCCGTTGGCCATCACAGTTCGGCAGGCGTCATACAGAGCCGCTCGGGCGACCAGAAGCTCACGCTTGCTGCCGACGACTTGAACGTTCTCGTAGCACCTGCTGAACTCCTTCATGAGAGCCAGGAGGTACTGCATCACCGTATTTGGCTCCAGTGTCTTCAACGTGTTCTGGGCAACATCTGGCCATTGGGCCAACATGCGCGTAAGATCGACAGCGTGCGCAACACCGGTGGGTATCCGGGCGAGGTTGTTGTTGTAAGTCGCTTGGATTCTCTCGGGCAGCTTCTCTTCCAACTTCTCTTCCAGCTTACCTCCCAGCTTTTCTTCTAGTTTCGCTCTGTTTTCTTCCTTGAGCTTCTCCCAGTACTCGCTGGTCTTCTTCTTGGCCTCCTTGACATCTTCCTGGCTGAAGTTCAGCAGCTCAATAAGCTGCTGTCGGAGCATGTCGCCTCGCAGTCTCTCGACCAGCTCCTTATCGGCTTGAATCTCCTCGACGGTGAACAGCAGCCCCTTTATCCGCTCTTCGTCCGTGAGCAAGCTGATGTCGGCGCTCGCCAGATCCTCATCGGAAAGGTTTGCTTTGCGACGGATGGAGCACATTCGTACATGGGCATACTGCAAGCCAGGCCCGGTGTCACCCCGGATTGTGTCTTCGTTCAAGCCCTTTTCGATGTCGAATGTGTACCCGGTTTTCCTACGCAATTGCGTTAGTCATCAGGTTAAATTAATGATACGAGGTGTGAGATTGCACTAACCGAAGTCCCGTCATATCACTTCCCATGACGAAACTCTTGCCCAGGTGGTCGGCAGTTTGGTGTGGGTTTTCCACTTCGGCATACTTGCTTTCATCCTTCTTCATCACTTCATGCATTCGGTCTCTGGCGTCATCTAAGATGTCGTCCAAGCTAGGAGTTTCTTGGTAAGTCCCCATCACACGAAGAGAGCCGGGTGGGTAACACTCACAATTTGACATTACCCTTTCGGGTACTCATCCCGGCCACCTTGCCGAAGTTGATATGTTGCAGGCGCTTGGCCACGTCTTCGTAGCCCATGAGCTGAATGGTCTTGAACAACTGCTTGAAATAGTGATCTTGCTGATCACCAACCACATATATGGCGTGGTCGAACTTGTATTCCTCCCAGCGGCGCAAGCATTCAGCAATATCTCGGGTCAGGTACAGAGCTGCTCCATCCGACTTGCGGATGACGGGTTGACCCAGTTGCTTGCCTTCCTTGCCCGGACAGGCCTTCGGGAAGTCAACCTTCAGAGCACCGCCGTCTTCTATGAGGAGATCTTTCTCCCTCATTATGTCGGTGACCTTGTTCATGGCTTCTTCTGAGACCTGGCTCTCGCCGCTGTAGCAATCGAAACGGATGTTGAGTCGTTCATAGGTCTGCTTATAGACCTCGATGCTGAGGTCCCGGAATCTAGACCACTGCTTCATTTTCTCCGGTTCTCGGTCTGTCAATCCTCGGAAGTAACGGTTAGCTTGAGCGTCCCAACTGGTGGCTTTGAATTTGGCCAAAGACTCTTGTAGCTCGGACAAGGTCTTCTTTTCCTCATCGGAGAGAGCTTCTCCTTTCTTCTCTTTCTCGAGCAAGGGTTTTTGCTTCGCGAGGTTGTCGTCTATCGTCTTCTGTTGCATCCTAACTCGGTTGTTGACTCGGACATAGAGATTGAAGAGGTAGCCGATGGGTTTCTTCTCCAAAGCAGTCTCCTTGTCATTGCAATCGATCCAGGTATATACGGGCTTGGACAGGTTCTCGTCATCTTGTTTCGTTCGCTTCTTCTCTTTCGCCATCTCTTCGGGAGTCAGGCTCTTCTCGAACTCTTCGACTTCCTTGGCATATTGCTGGGCATCCTCGGGAGTATCGGTCTCGTATGCCACACCCAAAAGACCATACTGCTTGCCCCAGTCGCCGAGGTAGTTCATCCGAGTCACATCCCAACCGGCACCCTGGTATAGGTAGGATAAGAAACTGCCAATGATTGTCGAGCGCAGGTGGCCGGCGTGGAAAGGCTTAGCGATGTTGGGAGAGCTGAACTCGACGATGATGCGTTTCTGGCCTTTGGATGGGTCCTGAGGGTCCTTGAGACCCTTTGTTCGGTCGAGGCCGTATTCGGAACCAAGGTCGAGGATCATGGGGATCAGGGAGCGGGTCAGCTGTTCGCCTCGGAGGAAGAATGACATCTGGGCACCCTGAACCACGGGTTGCTTGAAGAAAGGGTCGTCGGTCGGGAACTAGAGGCAAATGGAATGGTGAGTATGGGAGCTAACTCGTCCGGATGGAATGCCCTACCTTGGGACCCCATTCAGCCGCGAGGGCCTTCTGGTCGTTGAAGGTCTTCGCATCCTTGATGCGAAGACTGCCAATGGCTAGCTTGAAGTCGCCATTCTCCAACTTGGCAGTCCACTCCAGTCTGGGGTAGATGGTATCGGGAGAGACGCCGGTCATATCAGACAGGACACGGGCCAGATGCGCGCGGTAGAGGTCGAGGGGGCGGGCCTCAGGACGGGCATTCGGGTACTTGTCGTGGATATCGTCGAGCTTCAGGTCGCTGATCTTGAGCAGGTCGTCGAGCGACAGCTGCTTGTGATCGGGGAGAGCCATGTGCTTCTCGGTAGCTTGTTGGCCGGTCGCCATGTTGATCGTTCTGACCTTTATCAAGCGGGGCAGAGACGGAGGAGGGCAGAGATTCGGGCGGCGGGAAGACGGGTCGAGAAGTAGGTCTCTGCGGTTGCAGAGGGATCGAAAGGTTGTCAAGGCCCGTCGGATATTGTTGGATCGCGATCCGGAACGGGCAGGGCAGCGGCAGAGAAAAGACGTGGTTCGGGCTTGGACCCGAGATGGCAGAATTTGGAGGGGCTTCATGAAAGAAGGTTACTGGAGGTGGGAGGCCGGGCACCGCGGGGTTGAGGTACCTGCAGACAAGGTAAAAATGCCCTTCCTGCCTCATGGGGCGGACCGTTCCACCAAGACTTTTTTTTTTCTTCCCTGGCATTTCTCAGTCATCTCTCCAGTCGGCGGGGACCGCGGGGTCTTCGCGCACGGTCCATATCACCGTTGACGCTGCTCCTAACTAGGCTTAGCGCATTGAGCTCTTCGCGATCTCTCCAAAGCACGAATCCATTTCTGTGTCGTGGGTTGCCTCCGAATCGCAACTTAACCTTCATTACTTCTGGTTTTGCGACGAGGTATCCAATGCTGTGTTATCATTCACGCTCAGGTTTCATGTCCAGTCTTCCAGTATGCATCATGTGAAGCTCACATGCGCCTTGGTACCATGGCAAGCTTCATCTCCCGACTTGATACTCAAGTGATAAGTCCGGCTTGCTGATAAGCAAGCTGCAAGCCAACATCACTTCGATTTCTTGAAGACCTGAGCGGCTATGCGGTTTTAACTATTCACTGGAAGCAATGCATCGCAAGGGTCTTTGAAAACATTCAGCGCGAGGCTACTAGAAACCTTCCTCAATGTTCCTTCCCCTCCATTGAATTCCATGGATATCTTATCGTAGCGTGGTCGCTCCACCACAGCTTCGGTCAGTACGATACCGTCACGTCATACACGTGCTATAGTATTAGTACCGCAGCAGTCGCATTCGACCTCCATTTCTGTCCCTTTCAACCCCTCTCTTTGCCAGTCATTCCATCTTACGATCAAAAGATCGAATTTTTCTTTGAGTTCGTACACTACCTACTCTCGCCCATTCAGATCTCACCCGTGTTGTACCTAGACCATCTCAGTTGCGATGGCGGACAAGGTTCCCAACGTTAAGCTGGCCTCTGGCTATGTAAGTAACGAACAGAAAGCTCCCTCCGATACTTCTCGTTCACCAGGGCAAAACCAACTAATATTCACAGGAAATGCCTCTCGTGGGCTATGGTCTCTGGAAGGTACCGCGTGAGACCTGTGCTGAGCAAGGTACGGCATCCTTTAAGTCGCATTTGAGTGACAAGTGAGATCCCGGACCAGGACTGACCGGAGGCACCCAGTGTACAATGCAATCAAGCTCGGCTACCGACACATTGATGGCGCGTGGGACTACCAAAACAGCAAGGAGGCAGGCGAGGGCGTGCGCCGCGCCATTAAGGAGGGCATTGTCAAGCGAGAGGACATGTTCATCACGTCGAAGCTGTGGAACAACTACCACAAGCGCGAGCACGCTTTCCAGATGGCTCGGCTGGAGAACGAGGCCTGGGGGCTGGGCTACCTCGACCTGTTCCTCATCCACTTCCCCATCGCTCTCGAGTTCATCCCCTTCGAGGAGATCCGCCACCCGTGCTTCTGGTCCGACAAGGAGCAAACCAAGGTGACACCGCTGGCCAAGGTGCCCATCCAGGAGACCTGGCAAGCGATGGAGGACATGGTGCAGACCAAGGAGAACCCGGACGGGTTCGTCAAGAGCATCGGCGTGTCCAACTTCCACACCCAGCTGCTGTACGATATGCTGTCGTATGCGCGTATCCACCCGAGCGTTCTGCAGGTCGAGCACCACCCATACCTGACGCAGCCCGAGCTCATCGCCATGGCTCAGGAGAACAACATCGCCGTCACTGGCTACTCGACCTTCGGTCCGCTCAGCTTCCTTGAGCTTGATCACGCCGGCGCCAAGGCCGCCAAACCCCTCTTCGAGACCGATGTCGTCAAGCAAGCCGCCGCCAACCATGGCGTGACGCCCGGCCAGGTCCTGCTGCGCTGGTGCACTCAGCGTAACATCATTGTCATCCCCAAGTCCAACAGCGTCGAGCGCCTCAAGCAGAACCTGGCCTGCTGCACCTTCGACCTTACCGAGGACGAGATCAAGCAGATCTCGGGCTTGAACATGAACCTGCGCTTCAACAGCCCTAGCTCGTTGGCTAGACCCATTCGCATCTTTACCTGAGGCTTCGACTAGCTATTCGAGTTAATGAGACCACGTTCCATGATCCCATGAATGATGTTCGCCGTGTGTACATATTGAATTTTCGAGATCGCGAAGCTGATTGCAGAAGACTGCTAGCTGATGGTCGCAAGGCAAAAAAGCGCAAGGCAAACAACTGCAATCCGATGACCACGCCACAATACAGACATTGTTGTCGAAGCATGTGTACTCACGGTCGTCAGAGCTATACCCGAAACCTCCTTTCTTGGTTAGGGGACCTTATCGAAGGCATTTGGGACATTCGTGCGTGCAGGGAATCCGGATGCATGCATACTTGACATACAGAGCCGGTTGTTGCATCGCCGCGAGATACGATTGGGGGCTTAGGCCTGAATGATTGGTCATATGCATTGCTACGTAGAAGGGTCGCAAGCAGATATAGGCTTGAAGAGGGGACAGTCGTTATGGGGGAGAGAGTACGCAGAGTGAACGTTCTGGTCCATTTCCATCATCCATCGCTTGGCCAATTCAGCCCATCAAGGACTATCCCTGCTCCTGAAGTAATTGCAAATGGCGCTCAACAAGTCAAATGACCGACTTTGCGACACCTGCAGGTCGATATTCTCCGAGGCGTCCTTCGAACGGTGGCAAGAGGTACCTGGGAAGTGTCAACAGGAATCCATTCATTCCCTTCGCAGCTTCAGTGCAGCGGTGGATATCGGCTGCTACATATGTCTTCACTTGGTGGCCAGATGCCAGAAGCTGCTGTCCGAACGAGAGTATTATCCGTTGTCATTCCAACTTCGAAGGCCCACTCGCGACAGGTATCAGCTTGACTTCCTTCAGCAATCGAAATCCTACCCATTTCAAAGGTTCGAAATCAGGGAGATATCCCCGCAACCGAAATACCCCATCGCGGTCTTGGGACGGCGTTCTTTCTCTCGGACCTGGACAGGCCACGAGGATGTCGCGTTGCTAGCTCACGCATGGTTATCAGAATGCAGGCAAAGACATTCCAAGTGTACGGATGAAACGGACTGGAAGCCTACGAGATTGCTTGACGTGACAGACGATCACGTCAAACTGATTGAAACTGCGCATCAGCCCGCGTCTGGTGGCTACGCAACCCTGAGTCACATGTGGGGTACCATTGAGTTCCCTGTTCTCACCACAGACACAATGCCGCGATATCGTGCCGGCGTTGAGCTTCAAGAATTCCCTCTTACCTTCCGACAGAGTATCACCATGATCAGAAGGTTAGGGATCTACTACCTGTGGATTGACAGTTACTGCATAATTCAAGGCAGCAATAAGGAAGCCCAAGCAGACTGGGATCATGAGTCTCGGCTGATGGGCAAAGTCTATGAAAATGGCATACTGAACATAGGCGCAGGCGACGCCACTGGACCACATCAGGGACTGTTCAGTGAGAGGGAGCCGTTCGCCGGTGCACCCATCATCCAATGGACTCCGACTCGTGAGCAAAGTAACACGTACTTCCAGCTCACACGTTGGGACGAAATGTTCGTGGCAGGGTTCTCTCGGGAACTAAGTCAATGTGCTCTTATGCGAAGAGGGTGGGTCTTGCAGGAGAGCATAATGGCACGCCGGATGCTGACCTTCACTAAGAAGCAAGTATATTGGCAGTGTGCGACGCAAGGTGCCTGCGAGCAGGTCCCGTACTGCACATATATCACAACTCATCCGTTTTGGATGTTGATGGATGCCGGTTATAAGAAGCGCGCCGGAGGCATTGAGGCTCTCGAGTCCGCCAATCTCCAGCGTTGGTGGACGCTGATGTTGAGTCGGTATTGCCGGTGCAGCCTGACTTATCCAGAGAAGGACCTTTTCCGAGCGATTGAAGGCATCGGGCGAAGTCTCCAAGAACAGAGAGGCGGTATCTACAAATATGGTCTGTTCGACCAGACATTCCCATCAATCCTGATGTGGGGATGTCGCCAGCGAAGAGCGCGTCCTGTCTGCACTCCTAGCTGGCATTGGTCTTCTCTAGGGCCCAATGCCGACATGCAGCAGGCCAGTGATGTCTCTGACGAGATGTCATTTAGGAAAGGCGGTCCAGTAGCGTACCTGTTCATGTCGAATGACTGCAAGCCTTTGCCAACAGCATCGTCTATCAACTTCTGGCCGAAGCTAATCTGTATCGGACGGCTCATAAACATCGGCGGACTAAAAGGAGGTAACGTCGACACAAACATCGACGGGTATTCTGTGAACCAGAACCAAAGAAAGAACCTCGTATGGCTTCCGCTGGTTGCTACATACAATCTCACTGGCAATGCGGAGGTATACTCCGCAAAGATCCACGCACTGCTTCTCGAGAAAATGCCAGGGGGCATATACCGTCGCGTGGGCTCTTATTCGGGTTATGAGCGGACACTGGCCACTATCACCGTAACGAAACCACACCTGATCATTGTCGAATAAATTCGAAATCAGCGCAATCCCGTCTCAACAATCACGTAGGACCGCAAAACGCATCAAGTCCCGCGAACAGCTGATCATACCCCTCCATCTCCGGAGCGGCGGACAGGAATTCATCCCAAAGGCCATCGAAGCCGAGGTCCAAGCTGACGTCGAAGGGCGGCGCCTCGCTCGGCCTCCAGTCGCTGCTGACCGGGTTCATGGGAGGCGGCGGTGGTGGGGGGCGCGTGACCTCCTCGATGCTGCCGACCTTGTACTTGCGCAGGACGGCGGTGAGGCCGTGGACGAGGCGGGCCGCGACCTCGGACTGGCGGGCGGCGGCGACGAGGGCGCGGCAGGCGCGGGCCAGGTCTTCGCGCTTGGTGTCTTCGTCGTCGTCGTCGTCGTCGTCGTCGTCGTCATCATCCGTGCCCGCAAGCGCAATGCCCAGGGCCAGGGTGGTGCAGGCCATGAAGGTGGCGCTGATGACGAGGCTCAGGCGGGACAGGACCGAATTATTGTTGTTGTTGCTGCTGTTCCCGCCGCCGGTCAGCGAGGACTCGAGCAGGTCGACGGCGATGGCGATCACGGTGCGCGCCGACGCCAGGCACTGCCGGCGGAAGGCCGCGTGCGCCGGCGAAGCCCCCGCCGCGTTCAGCAGCAGGAACGGCCGGTGCAGCCGCGAGCGCCGGATGTGGAAGCCCAGCTGCAGGATGACGCGCTGCGTGGCCAGGTACGGCGGCGCGCCCGGCGGCACCGGCGCGCCGAGGCGCAGGAACGGCGGCTGCTCCGCCAGCGCCCGCGCGAACAGCCCGTCGATCTCCGCCACCTTGGCCGGGTCCGTGGCCTCCACGTCCGGGAAGCCCGGGCGCCGCGCGTCGACGACGGCGCGGCACAGCTCGGCCAGCACGATGCGCTGCAGGAAGCACGAGCTCTCGGTCGGCACGTTGATGGGGTAGGTCAGCAGCGCGTTCGAGGGGGTCAGGTCGTTGTCGTTGAGGTTCCGGGGTCGGTTGACGTTCATGTGGCGGGGCTGCCGCTCGCGCGAAGGCGGGATCAGAACGTGTTGCCTTTTACTCAGGGGCGGGGAGTTCCGGACTGACCTGTACCAAGTACGTGCCATCGTTGGGTTCGCCCAGTATTGCCAACAGCCTTTAATCGTGGTTAGCGTTCTGGAGGCAACCGGTTTATACCGTCTTGATGTGTCTACCCACCAGTCAGTCGACGCTATATGCCACCACAGCCTCCTCTTGATCTCCCTCGTGACTTCGTCGTCTTGCTTCTCGGGCAAGACCGGGCTGTCGACGAGATGGAGCGATATGTTCCGCGCAGCCGCCACGCAACAGCTGTGGAGATAGCGGAAGCGCAGCGAACAGCCCTCGGAATTGTACGTCAGGTAAGCAAGTAGCGTCCTGGCCTGGACCTCGGCGAGGCTGCCCGCAGCGGCGAGTTGCCACGACCCCAGCAGCTCCGCTGCCGACTGACCCCAAGCCCGCGAGGCCTGGGCGGCGTCTTCCGCGGTCGCGAACAGAGGATCGCGCGAGGCGCCGGGCTGGCACAGCGCCGCGCCCACGGCGCCGATGGTCAGTATCAGCGCGCCGACCGCGGCGTCGCCGCATCCGTCCGCCTCCAGCGAGTCGTAGAACTTGCCTATCGCCGTACGCGCCGTGGGCTGGTGCACGCTGGGTAGCAGGTGGTAGGGGTTGTCCGCGAACTCCGCCAGGAGCAGGAGGGCCTCGCTTCTGGTCATCAAGCAGGTCGGCTTCTCGCTAGAGCGAAAATCGTCCGGTCGACTGGTTGCGAGGGAAGACGCAGGGTTTATTAGGAACCGGAGTTGCGTTGCTGGTGCTGGCTTCTGCTGTGCGTTAGCCACGGTCGCCTTGGTAAAGTCTTAGATGGGCCAATGAGCAGTCAATCTCACGATTCGGCTGTCCCTCGTTATCGTTGAGTCGAGGAACTTGGCTCGCTGTTGGCGTTCCACATCTTGGTAAGACGGCGACGATACATGGCTGGCGGTGGCCGCTGGACTTCCAGCCACGGTCATCTGTAACCTCTTCGCTCGATGGCCAGGCGTCTCGGCGGAACTGGTGACATCCCCATTACTTCCAAAGACGGCTTGCTCCAGCTTGTGCAGCCTCGTCAATATGGACACGTCCGAGCTGGGACCAATCCTGAAGTTGGAGTTAGCACTCGCACAACCCATCCGAACGGCGTACACAAACGTCTGCTGGGCCGGCGATGAGCCGATGCCTAGTTGATTGGAGCATTGCAAGTCACGAACAGTGCAGCTGGTACACTATGAAGGGAAGTCAGTCCGGGCACTTGGCGGAGCTCGGGCGGATAGTGAACACCGGGACCCCTCCGGACATTTGAGGAATCGGCACGATCGACTTACACGCGAGCCTCGATCGCATTTCAATTTCTTGGCGCGGCAGAAGTCGCAGGAAACCTGGGGTTGCCGCCGGCGCGGAGGCGGAACGCCCGGTGCGTCCGGTCCCTTGCGTTTCATCGTACCGTATGCGACGCTGCCGTAGCGAGCACCGTGGACCCCAAGTCTTGGATCCTGTAATCACTAATGCAATGCAAGAGTCTGTGTGTGTGCTTTTCCGGACCCGTACCAGTCGTCGATGAAGCTCAGAGGGTTGCGTTGGAGTCGTCGTTCCGGGTCCGTGGAATCTCCGCGGTCGTCCGTGGCTTAAGTACGCTGAGTCGCCCCACTCCGCGGATGATCCGCGGAGGCTCACGCCGTCTACGGTCGGTCTTTTTCCCCAGGGGAACTCGTTCGCCTTCGGGGGCAGCACGCCTAAATTCTCATATAAAATCATGTACTATGTCCTACTCAATCTTGTGTATCGTGTTCTTGATTCCTCCGCCTCACTGACTTGCTGCGGGTCGGTTGTTGCGCCTGGCGCCCGAATAGCAGCTTGCAGACACCCCTTTTCCCAACCACTGCAGTGAGCATCGCGATGGCCGGCAGAGTATTTGATGAACCACCCCCGGTCTTCAACAGGTAGGTTCTCAGTCCCAGCGACCATCCGTTCTTCTGTGAATACCGTGTTCACATCACTACCAGTTTTCGAGCTTGGACAGCGGTATTCGGGGCATCGTTGGCCCTGTTCTGCACCGTTGGCTACCTCAATGCCTTTGGTGTTTACCAAGAATACTACACCACCTTCCTCCCAGGGACCTCAGCCTCTACCATATCATGGATTGGCTCCATTTCCATCTTTCTGCTGTACCTGGGCTCGCCTTTCGCTGGCCTCCTAGTTGACAAGGTTGGGCCTACGGTGGGTCACTCTCTTCGAGCCACTGCACAACTACGCACTGATTAACGTGTGCCAGATACTGTTGGGCATCGGGAGCTTCGGTGTGGTGTTCTCATTGTTCATGGCTTCCCTCTGCACGAAATACTACCAGCTTGTCTTGTCCCAGGCCGTGCTCCTCGGGGCGAGCATGTCACTGATCCTGACCCCATGTGTGGCCGTGGTTCTACGTCGCATGCCTCACCGCCGCGGCCTGGCTCTCGGCATCACCATAGGCGGTTCATCGATAGGTGGCATCATCTGGCCCATCATGCTCGATAAGCTCCTTTACGATGATCGAGTCAGCTTTGCGTGGGTCATGCGCATCGTAGCGTTCACCATGCTGCCACTCTTCGCCATTGCCTGTGCCACTGTAATCGACACCCCAAAGATTGCAGCGAAGAAAACGCGGGAGCGGTCGTCATTCGAAAGCAAGGATGCAGACAGCAACCAGAATGACACCAGCGAGAAGCCGGCGACGAAGAAGGTGGATTTCTCTATGCTACGGAACCGGGCCTTCCTCCTGCTCTGCTTGGGCTTGGGCATCACATATCTTGGCCTCTTCACTCCATTCTTCTACGTCTCTAGCTCTGCGATTGAACAGGGCATCTCATCGTCCACGGCATTTTATCTTATATCCGCTATCAACGCAGCTTCATTCTTCGGCCGGGTCATCCCCGGCTACCTGGCGGACAAGTATGGCCACTTCAATCTTTGCGCGGCGTCAATAGCTGCCGCGGGCATCATCGGCTTCACCTGGTCCACAGCGCACAGCCTAGCCGGTCTTATCGTGTGGAGCATTGCCTATGGGTTCTCATCAGGTGTAGGTCTTCCTCGTGGGGTCTTCTTGCTTGAGCCATAAACTGACCTTTGCAAGGCGGTCGTGAGCCTCCAAGCAGCTTGTGCGGGAAAGGTGGCGAAGCCGGAGAGCCAAGGTACCGCCACCGGCCTTTTACAGGGAGCAGTGTCAATCGCGTAAGGAAATTCAAACCCACAGAGTAAACCCGGCTAATTCCTGTCCTAGTGCACTCGTCGGTACACCCATCAGCGGCCAGATACTCGAGAGCGCCGGCTATCTTGGTCTAGGCTTGTGGACAGGGACTACACTTTTAACGGGGTCGATCATCTTGACTGCGGCAAGATTTAACCTAAGCCGCGAGGTCTTCGCGGCACACTAATAGATCTTTCTGCACTTCATATGCTATCACTATCACTGACAGATGGACAATGGAGTTTCGCTCAAGACGAACCCCATCATTTTGAGCATAATGACTGGATGGGTACAAGTACCTGGGCCCAATAAAGTGAGCGTGTGAAGTGTAGCATACCTCAAACATGAAGGAGACGCAGCCAGTAGCCCAACAGACGCCGCAGTATACCGCACATCTTGTCTTCCCAGGTTGGTGACAGCGCCAATGCTGTCGCCGAGACACCAAACGAGTGATCTTGTCGGTCAGCCGGTGCCAGAATCCAACCAAACAAACGGAAACAACTTTGGCCGATACATAAGAAATTCCACCACATGGCCCCTCAACCTATTCCAATACTTCATTCGCCCTAGCTGACTGGCCTCCTGAACCGGGCCGGGCGGCCTAAGCCTGTCGGCTTTTATGGTTGGGGTGGTCAGGGTGGTCAGTATACCGGTCATCCTCCATGTTCGCCTGATGCATCGGGCCTCCCACATGATCCTGTAGTTGTTCCCGACGCCTGTCTTCCAGGGCTTGATCCGAAACCGTGGTTTTCTTTCCCTGGGACTTGAGGCGCTCGTCCCGGTTGAGTTCGGTCATCAACTCGGGGAAGTCAACTAATCTATCTCCAACAAGCTGATAAGTAAGCAGGTACGTTCGGGATTCGCCGGTTGCCCAGTCAGTCAACTTGGGAACATGCCCTTTGGGTCTCACGTCGCCGACGTCCTTGGTCATGTAGTTGATGAACCCTCCGTGTCCCCAGAGATGAATGACCAGAGGTAATTCTCGCTCCCCCAGAACTTCATGTACCTTCGATGCTATCGCAAAGATGCACCGATGACCACGTTTGATAACCCTCTCCGGGTGCCAGTCCCCAGATTTGTAACGGAAGTCATCGCTCATGTTCTCCAGGGAGCTGGTATCAACGTCAAGTGTGTCGTACAGCATCTCCACCAGGCTATCCGGTACGACGCCGGTCTGCAACTGTGCTGCCATATTCTTATCAAACTCCTCTCCTCCATGTTCTCGCATGAGCTGCACCAGTTCCTCTGCCTTGTTACAGTCCGTGTAATCGATTTGTAGCTTCTCCTTCAATGTGGCTTTGAAGTTGTCGATGAAAGTCGGTCGAGGGCTTGGACGATCGGAGATCCATGAGGTCTGTTCGATCATGTATGGTTCGACCCAGATGTGGACTCTCAGAAGTATCTTCAGTGGTGTGCCGAGTATCATGGTTTCCATGGCACGTCGAAGCGCGGACACTATGAAGAGCCGAGAGGGGCCGAACTTCTCTTCGTGTTCGATGATACGGGACTGTATCTCTCTGGAAGGGAAATCGCGACCTTTTCCCCTCAACTCGGGATACTTGTTGGCGGTTTCCACTGGCATCAGTGGCGGATCGTGCAGATGGACCCCTGAGTTGTCCGGGACGTTTGAGTTTGCTGCCGCATGGCGGACTACATGAACAGTGATGGTGGTCGCCATGATGCTTTTGATGGGACTTGAGAAGTTCGAAGCAGGTGATAAGGCAATGGAACTGAAAGAAGGTGTGAAAAGAAGAGCATCGACATAGATGGACAGACATAGACAGACATGTTTATAGCTGGTAGCTGCGAGTTGTTTGACAGCTTACCCATAGCATCATTCGGCGGCTGCGGTAGGGCAACCAAGCCTCGAAGTGGTGTGTATCAGGTGCTGTCCATGCTGAATATGGTGACAGGTTGGACAGTCTGTACTCAGTACATACCGCTCCCGATGATGTGTCTACTGGGCTGAGACAGAGGATGTAACACACCTCAAATGTTGTCGGCATGCATATCGGTATCATTAACCGAGGATGCAATAGAAAGGCTCAAAGGATGCTTCCGATGAACCAATCAAGCAGTCGCCGTCAACAGGCCTTCTATCCGGCCTCAAGCACAAGATGAGGTGACGAGGATGATGCACTCGTCGTACGGGACAGAAAGCCCGTCATTGGTGTGGTGAGTCCGGCAACAAAGGCGGACGATCAAAGATCATACGTCGCGTGATGAGTCGGGAAGATGGCACCTGGGTACCATCGACCTGTCCGTATGTCATCTGATGTGCCCGGATAGTGACAGCGAATAAGTTGGGCATGGATATTCCTTATACGAAACTCTGGCTCGCAGACGGCTGGGGAGATGTAGCGGCGTGATACAGATCCGAAAAGTGAAGTTGTTCGGATTGCGACGGATTTCGGAAATGGTGTGGTACGCCCGTTGGAAGTATACATGGCAGGTAAGCAACCGAAGGTAAATGCTTCCAGCTTTCAAGACTCGAATACCTGAAGCTGGCCGGCGAATCGGTAAATCAGCGTAAGTAACAACTGCGCGCATCGGATACCAACTAACCAAGGTAAATAGTACGGCGATGGGTCTAGTACAGTCCAATATGGATGCAAACTGTTGGTCACTTGTATGAGGAACATGGTCGGGTGTGGACAACAGCTCAAGTTATCACGAAATACTTGATTGCCTCTCACTTGGGGGGAGCCTCCAAATGCGTCCGCTGACAAATCGAACGGGGTTTGGAAGACTCGAGGGGCCTGGTGCTATTTTGAAGGCGTTTTCTGGTTTCATATCGAATCTTGGAAGTAGTCACAAAGACACGTGGGTGATGATTCAGTCATCGGGGAATACACCAGCATGCCTCGCCGTAGGTGTGTTTGCTGATTCGAGGCTGGAGAGGAGAGCGGGAGGGTATGGTTAGGACTCGATGTGCTGTTGGCATTCAACTCACTACCTACTTAATAAAGCACATGGTGATACGCACCGCACTCGCCTCCGTTTGCGTCACTGGCTAAAGCTGAGACGCTTCAAGTCACCAACTGTGTGGTACCTACTACATTCCCATCTGGTTCCTCTTGAATCTTGTCTGTCTGTCTGATGGTGGTGTGTGAAAACAATATCCCTTGCAGTCGTGGTGACATAACCCGCAGCACGGTTCTGGGTCATCAAGACGATCTTTACCCTGGAATCGCCCTCCGATCTTCCGGTATGCCTCCTAAGCCTTGCGCCGGTAGTGCTTTGACAGGCGGTACGTTGGGAAGTCGATGAGATCCGGAAGAACCAGGGCCAGGGTATTTGTTGATATTACCGGATTCCTCAACGAGGGATGGCTGCGGTAAGGGGTACACAATATCGGGCATGCGACACTCCCGGGTAGGACCCGGCTACGGGAAGCCATCGCAGCAAAGATCAATACTTATGGGCGAGGCATGCAAACTGATTGGCCCAGCCTTGCCCAGCCTCCCAGAGACTTACTACTACCCAGGCCATGACTGTCGGCGGATTAGTCTTGCCACCGAGGAACAGTGACAAGTGTATACCTTACCTTGTCCTCTTTACTGGGCGATTTAGGACTTGGAGGTTACCCGATGTATCTTTGTGCAGCACCGGCTCTTGTTCTTGGTTTGCTAGGTTAGGCTCAGACCCACACTGCTGATGTTGGTATTGCTGTCCAGGACGAGTTTGTACGCCTCTAGACCGAAGGGTGGCCCGGCCAACGAGAATCATGATGTCAACTGACAAAGGATGTTGTCTGGATTTCCTCGTATCTTTGAAATGAGGCGACGTGTAGACCATAGGCGGGGATGGATTTTGAAGTTAGGGGGGTGGGTGTTACAGTGCGAATTCTCTGTCTGGTACTGTATGTATCTAGGTTTGCCCCTCCGTGAACCTGGAAAAAGCATCCGAGTGTGGAGTTTGCACCTCTCCAAATCAACTTGGCCAGTCGCGTTTTCCAGCACACCGTCCTCCAGGTCGAACCCCTTCCTTCGGTTTACCGTCCATGGCGCTTCCACTACCACCCGGCCTCGTGCCGACCGAGGTAGCCTTCCTCTGCGAGATGGAGATGATCACCATCGTCCCGCGCCAGCGTCTCGAGCCCATACCCCTCCTCAGTGTAAGCCGACACCACCACCACCACCACCACCACCCACGTACCCGCGCATTCCGCAACCAACACATACCACGCCAGTCCGCCTAGCCCTGTGATACGCACCCTCCGCTAACCCGCAACCTCACGCCCACAGGGCCGGACCCCGGCGCTGCGCCCGCCCCACCGCGCCGACGTCCCGCTGTGGCTAGCCCTGCTGCTGAAGAAGCAGCGGCGGGCGAACATCGTGCCGCCGCCGTGGCTGCTGCCCGCCTCGCTCCAAGACCTCGTGCACCAGGAGACGAACGTGGACGCGGAGGCGTTCAGCGCGCCGCCGCCGCCGCCGCGCGTGGGCGACGGCCGGGGCGCCGCCCACGCGTACGGCGGCGGCGGCGACGACGACCGGCTGCTCCTCGCGCCCCCGTTCCTGCCCTCCTGCACCCAGCGGGCCCCGCCCGGCTACCTGCCCTACCACTGGCTCGAGATCGCCGAGACGCTGCTGGCGCACGCGGCCGACGACGTCCCCGGCGCCCCCGAGGTCCGCGCGCTCCTGCGCGACCTGCAGGAGGTCCGCGCCGCCAAGCTGCGCGGCAGTACCAAGGCGCTGGAGGGCGGTGGTGGGGTCTTGAGTCTCCGCGGTGTGGGCGCCATGGAGCTGGCCGAGAGCCGCGGCTTCGTGCTGGGTGTGGTGGACGGCGTGCGCAAGATTGGCGCCAGTGTTGAGGCCAGCCGACGCGAGGAAGAGGAGGAGCGCGCCGAGCGCGGCGGCGACGACGACGAGAGTGATGACGAGATGGAGTTCTGAGGTTACGACGTCACGAGATTTACCTACCTGCGATGCATACACGCCACGACTGGGAGGAGGTCGAGATATATACGGCGACATGACGGCACGGGACATGGAAAAAGCGTATTCACCACGCATACGCGATACGGGATTGTAAAAGAGCACGATTCGATCCAGCTATATGTGTACCCACCCCCGGCATCCCCTACCTCTCCAGCGTGCGAATGCAATCGAAGGGCAGCCGCTGAATCTTCCCGCCCGACACCAAGTGCCGGAACGTGGGCCGACAGGCCTTCTCCAGCACCCCGGCACCATGGAGCGCCTGGTCCCAACCGCAGCCGGCGGGCGTCGCGCTCCCGAAACCCAGCCACGGCAGGAGCCATCCATTGTACGCGCTCGCCGCCCACCCCCACGCGGCGGCCGCGGCCGGGATCGCTCCGAGAACAGCGATGACGGCCAGCAACACGGCGCCGTCGCGGGCGCGCCTCCGCGCCTCCTCGGCCAGGCGCGGGGGGTCGCCGACGCCGCCGCCGCGGCGCAGGTGCGCGGCGGGGCGCGGGCGCGGGTCCAGGGTCAGCGCGGGCACCAGCAGGTAGCCCAGGCCGTCGAGGGCGCCGCCGAGGAAGCGGCCCGGCGGCGTCGACGGCAGCAGGCACGCGCCCTCGAGCAGGAAGTCGGCGAAGCGCGGGAGCGCCACCGCGCGCGTCGGGTAGTCGAGGTTGCGGTCGACGAGGCGGACGACGAGGAAGAGGCAGAGCAGGATCGGCGGCCACATGGTGGGGGGAGTGGTGCTTCGATTGTCGGTTGCGTGTGCGTGCGTGCGTGTGCGCTGTGCTGCGCGCCCGGTTCGCGTAGTGCGGTGGTGGTGGGTTCGCGCGAGGCCGCGGGGTTGGGGCTGTCGCGGCCGGACGGATTCGAGATATATATAAGGTAAATACCCGTTGTCGTATAGACAGACGATGGTTGAGCGTTGTAGATGCGAGTCGAGAAGTTCGGCGGAATGAGACATTGCGCTGCTGTGATCGGACGCCTACCTTATTCGGCGCTGTTCTTTGTTCTCGGACAATGGTTGTTGGTGACCTCGGGAATGGGACCCCAACTCCGGAGACCCACTGTTGGGCAACGGCTCCGGAACAAGGGCGATACGCTGGGCTTGCATCACTTGGTGAAGAATGGAAGGAAGTAGGGAAGCTCTTCAAAGCGGGATGCTTGGTGGCACGGATCAAGGGTTGCGTTGCGCGCACATCAACCGCGAAGCGCAACACCAGCCAGGCAACCAGCGCACCCTAGGCGGTGCGGGATACGAACATGCAAAGAGCTAATCACCCAGCGAAAAGGGATAAGACGTAGTAACTTAGTCGTGCCCTGACTTGTTGGGCAATTGCTCTTGATTCGCCTGCCTACGTACGCAGTGTGTGTCTTGTCCTCGACAGGTACCTTATGCTAGTAAACTGCAAATGCTCTATACTTCGGTCTGGACATGCATGTCCTTCTCCGGCTCTGAATCCCTCCTCGTACTCTGATGTACTGTTGTAGGTACACTCAGATGCGTCTGAATGCATACAATACATCTGACAAAAAGCTCGTCTGCGTGGTATCAAGTGCGCCAAAGTCAAACAAGAATCAGTCGCAACCCTGGCTCTTGTACAGTAGATGTTTTTCAAACACTCTTCTATACCCATCACGTTCAACCAGTCATTTGGGTAATGCCGTCCGCAGCAGTCTCGACAACCTGGAAACCGTCTGCGTTTCCGGCGCCTCTAGCGGCACGGTCGAACGCCTCGTCAGATCTGCACATGTTGTCAGCCATCCGATGTCGGAAGGATTGAGGCAAGGGGAAGTAATACCTGTCACACAGAACATCAATGTCCTCGTCGCTGAGGATCTTATCACCACCACTGTGCTTGTACACTTCGCCGTCCTTCAATAGAAGAGCTTTCAAGACATCTTGGTCTAAACCGTCGGCATTATCGAGCTTCTGACCCATGGTCCTGAACGCGCCTTTTTTGATTACCAGCTTCTCAAGACGGCGTTTCGCATCCGCGCTGAGGAGCAATTCTTCCTCAACAGTGCCTTTCGTGGCAAGCCGGTAGACAATAACCGGTCGGGTTTGACCGATACGGTGGCAGCGGTCCTGCGCTTGAAGGTCTTGCTGAGGATTCCAATCGCTATCACCAATGTCAGCCGGGCGTCAAGGGCCTTTCAATAGGTATTGGTATCTTACGAGTCAAACAGGATGACGGTATCGGCAGCAGCGAGGTTAATACCCTGACCTCCTGCTCTGGTCGACAGTAAGAAGATCTTATAGTCGGCATCCTCATTGAAGTCCTTGATTTGCTGCCTTCGCTCCTCCTGAGAAACACTGCCGTCGATGCGACAGACCTTCCATCCTCTGAGCTCACCACAGTAGTCGTGCAATATGTCTAGCTGCGTCTTGAACTGGGAAAAGATCAAGACCTTGTGACCTCGCGCAAAGAGTTCAGGTAGAAGACGATCCAGCAGCAGCATCTTGCCGGAGGAAGTCACGATGGTATCATCCACAGGCTCGTTGGCGTCGTAACTCCAAGGGTTGTAGAAATTGTGTGGCGAGTTGCACACAAGCCGGAGTTGCATCAATGGGTTCCCAAGTCTCTTTTCTGCGATTTGCATCTCTGCAGACGATTAGCATGTAAAGCAAGTAGCTCAACCTTTAACGACTTACTGGCAAGCTCAAGAGTCTGGACGCGCTCAGCTTCCTCGGGGCCCATGGCTAACTCATCCTCCGATTCATCCTGACCAGCTTGGAGTTCTGCTGCCAGTTTGGCTTCGAAAGCATCGTCGTCTAACCGATCGTCGTCAGAATCATTCGCCTCTTTGTACGAAGTACCTTTCCGTGGCCGTCCTCTGCCCCGAGTACTCGTTGCAGGAGTTGATTGGCGACTGGACTTGGCGCTTTTCGAGGTCGATCCATTGCTCATGGCTGACATTTTCCGTTTGGCGGCACCTCGAGCAGGGGTTACTGGAGCGATCGTCTTTGCTTTTCCATTGGCTTGGGGCAGTTTTCCCTTGGCCATGAGCAAGGAGAACGCGTTGTTCCCTTTGGATCCAGGAGAAGGCGCAGCATCCGCCACCTGAACGCTGCTTGACCTGGAGGTTTGGCGACTGGATCGACGAGTGCTGGTAGGGCTTGTGGTTGGTCCGGTCAGACGTTCCACAGCCTTGTTCTCGAGATATGTTCGGGTATCCGCTTTCTTATCGCTGACCACTCTGTACAGATCCGTCTGCTCCTTTGTCATAGGCGCGTAAAGCACATATTCGCGCTTCTTGGGCAGGTAATTGGCAACATCTGCCTTGATACGCCGGAGTAAAAGTGGCTGTAGGACCTTGTGGATCTTCGTAACCAAAGCCTGGCTATCCTCGTCTTCGATGAACTCGTGCGTGCCCTGCTCGTCTTCAAGATCGCTAAAGTCGAACCATACCTCGAACGCTTCCCAGTCAAGGAAGGTTTCCGGCAGGAGGAAATGCAGCAGCGACCACAGTTCTTTCAGGTTGTTCTGCAAAGGCGTGCCCGTAATGAGTAGTCGGGTTGCTGATCTGAATTGTTGGAGCTCGCGGAAGAGCTTGGCGTCCGCGTTCTTCATCCGGTGTCCCTCGTCCTGCGATTATTAGCCCTAGTCCTCGTAAATATGCTTCAACCAGACATACAACAACGATGAAAGCCCAGTCGATCTTCGACAGTGCGGCGCGGTCTCGCAACACCATTTCGTAGCTGGTACAGACAACCGGAAATCCGGCGGTTGGCTTGCCCTTTTGGTAATTGCGCATGATCTTATTCTTGAAGATCTGTTGACGTTCCTCGGGCTTTCCATGGTACAGTACGAAAGGGATTGTCGGTGTCCATTTGTGGAACTCGTCCTGCCAGTTGGACAAGGTGCTCAGCGGGGCAATCACGAGGTGAGGGCCGAAGTACTGCTCTTGCTCACGCAGCAACGCGACAAGGGAAATGACTTGAATCGTCTTGCCTGTGGAATGTTAGCTTGAAAATGGGATGTGAGGGTTATCATGTGACTTACCTAAACCCATTTCGTCGGCCAAGATGCCACTCATGCCTTGCAGACAGATCTCATACATCCACGTGAGACCTTCCAATTGGTAGTCGCGCATGATTCCGCCTTTCATGATCTCGGGTTGCTTCTTAAGCTCCAAGCCTGCATCGGCCAAAGCCTGGTTGTCAAAGTCGCGTCCAACGCGACCCAGCGCCTTCGTCTTTCGAGTCAGAATTTCACTAAACACCTTACTCTTTCGAAGAAGCTCGTCTAGTTCCTTAGCTTTACGAGCGCGTTCTTCGGGAGAGATCTCCACCTTCTTGCGCTTTCGACGGGCGGCGAGGCGCTTAGCCTCCGCTCTCGTATTCGCTGCTCGGGCTCTCTGCTCCTCGGTGAGCATTTGCTGCTCGGAGAAGGTGGCGGATGACGCCATGATGCTGTTTCTTGGCTTCGATGTAGGCGGAGGTGAAGAGGAGGGGCTGGTTTCGGAAGATGCACAGGGAGAGGAGCTGCGAGGATCTGCATCAGAGGAAGAGGATTTTGAATGCATGTTTAAAAATGAGCAAGCCGCAATATGCGGGTCAGTAGGTAACCAAAAAAAGAAGTAAGTGACGCTTTAGATTCAGAAAGCAAAGGTGAGGGCGACAATCTCGGCATGTCGCATGCAGCGGGCGACAGATTGGCGACAAGATCAAGACATGTTTGTTGGTTGGGTGCATGCAGTGGGCGGCAGACTAAGGAAATGGATGAGATCACTCTGGCTTTGAATCGTCCTAGCGCGTCGCCCCTGTCACAGCAAGACGCGACTTCCCTGCGAAGTCACGCGTAAAGCACCTAGGGCAACTCCATTTCTCCAGATGGGGCTATCCCGCATGCGGCTCTGAGCCACAATTCCTAGCCACATTTAGTCCACCAAGGCCGCTAAGTTTGGCACCAGTGGAGGTAACTGAGCTGCTGAGTCACCAAGGCCGCTGCAACATTGGCCTGCCTTATCCAAATGGCCTCCCAGAAGGGTTAACCTCCCCTCTGCCAACCACGACCTCTGCAATCGCGCGCGACCTCGACCACAAACCTCCACAAGCATATTGATCTCCGGACCGTCCACCACGATATCCCGAGTAGTTACTTCCGGCGTGCAGGCCCATCGTCAAGATGGCCTCTGGTCAGAACTTCTACGAGCTCTACCGACGCAGCAGGTACAGCGCCATCCATTGCATCTAGATGCGCATCTCCTGCTGTCCATGGACTGACGTGTTGCCTCTTTTCGCAGCGTCGGAGGTGCCCTGACCGATACACTCGATGATCTCATCACCGACGGGAGCATCGACCCCCAGCTCGCCATGAAGATCCTGGCCAATTTTGACCGCGCTATCACAGAGGTGTTGCAAGAGAAGGTCAGATCGCGTCTGACGTTCAAGGTGAGCATCATGCGATTTGCGAACAGAAGATCCCTGCGCGCCCTTTCCAGGCGCAGCGCTTCCGTTGGGTTGACCTGCGGTGGCTGACAAGTCTTGTGTTCCCCCTTTGCAGGGAAGCCTCCACACGTACCGTTTCTGCGACGAGGTCTGGACCTTCCAGCTGAAGAACGTCACCTTCAAGATGGACAACGGTGGCCAGATCGTATCCGCCGACAAGGTCAAGATTGTCTCCTGCACGGCGAAACCGACCGGCGCCACCGCATAGAAGCCCTCGCGCCAGTCACGGGGGAACTGCGAGCACGAGGCAATCGTTGAAGATATCATCAAGAAAGAGGAAAAAGCAGTCATCAAGCAAGAGGGTGGAGCGAGCATCAACCAAGAGTGTGACTAGTGGCACAACCCTGAGAGGGCATCGGCTACCTGGATTGCATTCGACGAACTATCGATCACGAACAAGACGAACAGAGGTTTGGCAAGCAAGAAGGCTAAACCCAAGAGAGCCCCAAGAAGACGAAGATAACACGGGGGATACCCTTGTTTCACCACTCCTAGCCCCCTCGAGAAGACCTCAAGCCCAAGCAGAACAAGCTTGCGCATCCGACAACGCCATGTTGCGAGACTCGATATCGGGACTGGGAGGTCTACGAACGTGGTCTGCAGCAGGAAGCTTGCTTCGACGCTGGGATCTTGCATTTCCTACCACTTGTTTCTATCCTATTCCTCTTCCTTGGCAGCTCTTTGCTACCGTTTCATCAGCTGGTTTTCGTAATGATATCGGCGTTCAGGCCGGGTATGAGCATAAGGGAACCCTAATTGGATCTGCGAATGAGGGCATTCCCTCCGGGCGATTGATTTTCTCTGCAAAGGGTCACCCATGATTCGCAAGGGGCCAGGGAACGGCGTTCGGACTGCTACTACATACTACGTACAGGGATCATGGCCCAATACATTGCATTATCTATACTTGATTCTCATTCAACCATGTGTGGTCGTGTTAAATCGTATAAATCCTTCCCGCTGGTCGCGGGAGGTTGTATCAAGTTGGTAACTGCCCCCACCTACCATGGCCGAAACTTGCCGATGCCATGTCCTTGTGGGACTCCCACCTCACCGCTCCGGCGCATCCAAATCGCCTAAGAGCGCAACGTCTTCGTCCGGCTCCTCGTCATCCTTCTCCACCCTCCGCGCGCCGCGACCCCTTGCGCTCCCTTCACCTCCACCGACGCCCTCCTCCAGCTCCGCAGCCTCCTGCTCCTCCTCCTCATCGGCATACGCAGCGGCGTCCCGGGGCGCCTCGGCCTCAGCCGTCGCGCCACCCTCGTCCTTGCGGCCGATAATCACATTCCCGACGACGAGCAGGGCGGCGCCGGCCCACCAGAGCGGCGGCAGCGACTCGGCGAAGATGGCCAGGCCCAGCAGCGCAGTCAGCATGAAGTTGGCGCTGGTGTTCATGATCGACACCTGCGTGGTCGAGTGGCCGCGCGCCAGCGCTTGCGTGAACAGCGTCCACATCACGCCGTTGAAGGCTAGGTTCAGACCAAAGAAGATCTGCGCGTCGGGTTAGCGCGGGGGGTGAGAAGGAAGGGGAGGGAGGAAGTGGAGGGAGGGGAGGGCTTACGCAGCGCACCCCGATCTCCAGGTAGGTCTCGATGCTCGACAGGCCCAGGGCGCTGGAGAGCGCGCGCGAGATGTGTGTCGTTAGGTCGTTGGTGGTTCTGGTCGAGGGGTCAGTGTCGGATGCTTTTTTCTGGTTCAGCTGGAGCCGTCCTCGCCAACTCTCTCGCGAATCCGTTTTCTCGAGTCCCCGTGTACGCCAATCTCGTAACTTCATCGCCACATGGATGTAACGAACGATGGGAGTACCAACTCACAGCTTCGCGAACACGCCGTTGAACGCGGCGCAAGCCCCGCTCGCCACCGCATACACCATCCACTGGTTGCGTGCGGGCCAGGACATGGCGTCGGTCTTCTTCTCGCCTATTTCCGCTACGTCTTCCTGCCTGACCGCGACGTCCTCCGCCGGCTGTCGCGCTTTCGCCGCGCGGGTGCGCTTGCGTACGGCGACCGGTTCTGTACTCTGCGTCTGGGTCCGCGCCGCGTAGCGTCTGGTGCGCGAAGAGACCGGAGCAGCAGGCTCGGCGGCAGCAGCAGCAACAGGAGATGTATTTCGGAGTCCGCTGTTTCGGGTCCGGGCCATGTCTGGTCTTCTTCTGTTCAGCGCCGGTAAGGTAGGTTAGGTTATGCGAGATAAAAAGGGGGTCCAGAGTCCCGCTATGTCAGCGGCCGTACGGATAGGATACCGGGCGGGAGGAACCTGGAATGGAGCCCAAGTGGCCAAGTCGATGGGCTGGGCGGGCAGGGCAGAGATGGGCTGTGCTTCGTGTCACGCGTGTCACGCTTTTCAGCTCGGCTACAGCCTACGGTGCAGTGGTACGGAGTACGGAGTCGAAATAAAGTTCAAACCGCCGTGCCAATTCTCCGTCTGGGTTTCCCCGTCTCAAACGCGCGTTCTTGGCGTGGATCTTGGAGTGGATGTGTGGACGCTTATGCAAGGGGATTGATTCTCACTCGACCTCCGGAATGCAACGTGCCCACTGCCGTGCTCACTTATTACCGACGATCTTTCGAACTCGGCTCAAGATGCAGAATGCATGCTGTTGGAGAAGCATCCAGTTCTTCGGGTTCCTGAAGAGATGCCCATGTTCCTCGCATATTTCCCGCGAGTACCTTATTCCACGGATCTTCGTGTTCCTGCAGGCTGCAGCCAGATGTCGCCCTAAAAGCTGCGCCAAGCCCTACAGCTCGTCGCTGGTGTCAACGGTGAACAGTGTACAGTTGTTCAAATAAGCAGTGTTCGAGTTCAGAAGTCTAAAATCTACCTGTCTCTACTCTCCAACTCGACCCCATCGATATCGCCTATATCCTCATCACCGTCAAGTATGCGTCCGGCGCCCCGGGCGTGTCTATCGCGCTCGCGGTCCCAGAACGACCCGTTCCTCTCCTCGCCCGACGCCAGCCGTATTCGGCCACCAGACACATCTGCCACCTTTCCAGCCACCCAAGTAGCGACGGCCTGGAAGACGGCCCAAAGACGTTCATGACCGCGCTGAACGTTGCGGTCTTTATGCGGGTTCTCGGCTGCCTCGACCTTGAATTGGTACTTGAGGCAGTCCTTGACCGTGACAAGGCCGGCCAGTCGCCCATGTTGTTCGATCAGGATGACGCGTGGGCCGATTTTGCGGAACATGTCCATCACCGTCTCCAGCGGCAGCCGCGGGTGCGCCGTCACCGGCGTCCCGTCCACGTACCGGCTGAAGTCCACCGACGACCCGGGGCCCGTACCGTAATAATCTGACCCGCTACCGTTGCTAACCGTCACCGCCGGCGTCGTCGGCATCATCGCCCCGCCCTGCGATGGCGGCGAGAAATCGCACTTCGCATGCGGGCTTACCGTCAGCGCCCTGTCGCGGCTCAGCCGATCGATTGCGTAGCGTAACTCGGTACGTCCCACGTAGCCAACGAGGATCCTAGATTGCAAATCCTCGACGATAGGGAAACCCTGGTACTGGGGCTGTCTGAGTAGGTCTTCAAGGGATTCCAGGGTCATGCCTTGCACAGGCACCGCCACCACGTTGGTCGTCATGACGGCCGACACAGGCACGCCAAAGATGTGGTCTTCCTTGTTGTCCAGGAAAGGAAAGCCGCTAAACCAGATCATGCGGTCCGCAATACCGCCTTTGCCAAATATTTCAGACACGGCTTTGGTGACGCCCACAACGATCATCGTCGGCAGGATGTACGTCAGTGCGCCCGTGAGTTCGAACATAATGACAACCACGGACACAGTGATATGCATGATACCGCTGAGCGTGGCGGCAGCTCCAAGGAAAGCGTACGTTCCGGGAGTGATGCACGGCACATCGGGCAAGCACTGCGAAAAGAAGACGCTATTCGGGTGCGCGTCGTAGATAGCCTGCATGATGATTCCAACCGCACGGCCAAACGAGGCGCCGACGGCCATGGACGGCACGAAAATACCTGCGGGGACTTTGCAACCGTAGGAAATAATGACCAGGAAGATTCTGATCACAGTAGCGAGGAGAAGTGAGATAATGTTGCCCCAGCGGTTTTCGTGTTCGCAGAGGCCGTGGTAGTCTTCAGTTCCTTCGCATTCCAGGAATAGAATCTCCATGCTTTCCGTCATGTCGATTCTCAGGAAAGGATTGGGATAGCAAATGATTGCCGTCGCAGCAGCCAGCAATGTCGCTTCGAGGACGGGCCATTTGGTGAGGTACTTCTTCCGAAATGCCTGTGCCCGGAGGTTCCACTTGATAACGAAGGCGCCGTACAGACCACCAAAGATGCCAATAAGTACGTAGGGTATAACTTCGAAGAAGTGCCATGTGCGATCATACTTGACTTGAAACATGACCAACTGTCCTGTCCGAAATGGGTTCATGGCAGATAAAACCGCGGTCGCGACAAGCGCACAGAAGTAGCTTCGCCACATGGTTTTGAGCGGAAAGTAATTCGACATCTCCTCGAGGGAGAAGAGCACGCCACCAATGGGACTTCCGAAGGCAACACCGACACCTGCAGCTGCGCAAGCGCTCAGGATCTCACGAGTCTTCGATGCGTTCCGCTTGTACTTGTCGAAGAACCTCGAGATAACGTTACCGGTGCAGACGGCATAATGAACGCTAGGACCTTCTTTTCCGACCGAGAGACCGGATGCGATAGCCAGCGGCAGAGCGACAGATTTGATCAAGAGGGTCCAGAACCCCAAGAAGCCCTTCATGACGAACCCAGCAATAATGCACTTGATCTCGGATATACCCGAACCGGCGGCATAGGGGGCGAAGGACTTGACCAAGGTAGCGGCCGTAAATGCGAACATGGTCTAGGAACAATCAGCAACGAGGATTCCAGCCTCGAGTAGCGCACTTACCGCGAACATGATGTACAAGGCATAGTTGAAAGGCTCAAATCCGGTCCACCGATGCCAGTGTTCGCATCCATTGTCTTCGCCCCAACAGCAGAACTGTTCGTTGAGGTAGAAGGCAGTTGTGCAATAGCCCAGCTTGACATCGGCCAACCATTCGGTTATGATGTTCAGGAAAGCAGCGTTGAAGCCAATGGCCGCTCCTATCAGGGTCACGACAATCCATCCCTGGGCGGCATCGTAGGATTCCCAGAGCCGATATTTCCAGGATACTCTGCCCTTGTCGTACCGACCAGCGCTTTTTAGTCGCCTCGCCTTCCGGCGGAGCCGTTCTTGGGCGGCATCTTGAACCCAGTCTATGCCCCTCCCTCAGCACTTGCGTCGCGGATCGGATGGAACGGGGTTGCGCATACCTATTGTGGTAAAGTCCTGGATGCGACGTATATTAGTAAGAGGATTATCGGCCATGACAACAGGCGGAACAAGACTTACCTCATATCTCTTGATCTCAGCAATCTCCTCCTCGATTTGGCGCTCGGCAGGAGCGCGATCGGCCTCCCCACGTTCGACTGTCGAGACAGCGAAGGACAGGCGGGAGCCTACGGAAGGATGTCGCGAAAACGGGGGACGTGTTGGGGCAGAGTAGGAGGTAGATCGCGAAGTCATCTCCCTGGTATTTCAAGCATCGTCGGTCGGTCGAAGTCAGGAATGACAAAGACAAAGACAAGACAGTTGTGTGCTACTGGAAAGGGGAGACGATAGGTATGGCTGGACGCCGGCGTTGATTGCGACGGACAAGGTAAGCTGGATACTGTACCTTAGCGTACGTAATCAATCAATGCAAGGCTGGAGCTGAGGTATCTTATCGGGTCAGGGGTCCTTTTAGGGGGGTTACAGAGCAGTGGGCCGGATTTACAGGCTAGAACTCCCAGGTCAGCCAGCAGCCAGCAGCTCTGGCTGTTAGCCCGCCTGCCGTTTTCGATTTTAATGGACGTCGCGTCTCTCTCAAGACCTTCACGCGTCTCAATCATTCCACTGCAACCTCACCTGCTCTTATCAGCCTACAGAACTACTTCCGAATACTGTATTTTCCGGAGGTAAGTGCATGAATTCATAGCAACTTCTGCGAAGTAAATGAAGCCTCGGAATCATACAAGTGCCAGAGGGTCTCTTTGCATCTTCTTTCGTGTCCGTCCCTTTGGTGTTCCTTCTAGCCAGTTCACATGGCTCCCTCTGCTCACAACGAGTGCCTTTCAACCCATGACAACCGAAACGCCGGACGCTGTAATGCGATTGTTATCTCTGATCGCCCGCCTTCACCTTCATGAAAGCTGCAATCAGCACGTGACATGGCTAACTCCCGCGACCACATAGTTCAGTCTTCGGGCAAAAGCTCGCTGTAAAGCCAAACCACTCCTAACCACCGGACCCCGTCCTCTCTTTTCTTCAACATAACACCTCGGCGAGGCTCGACCACCGTCCACATCGCCATCCACATTACGATGCCGTACAACACCACGGCTATCCCGCCTCGCAAAGAGGTCACCGGTCAGACTCAACTACCGTGTAAGTGAACTCCCACCCCCCCGGTTACATCTCTTACTAACCACCATCACCAGTGTCCAGGGTCAAGAAGATCATAGCTCAGGATGAAGACATCAATATCTGCTCTAATAATGCTGCATTCGTAATCACACTCGCCACTGTAAGTCCGCTCTGCCTGCTTGCTCTCACTCCCTGCCTCATCGCAACGCCCTATTGACCTACCGGTATCTCCAGGAGATGTTCATCCAGTACATCGCAAGCGAGGGCCTGAACATGGCGAAGCTGGAACGCAAGCCGCGCCGCAACATCCAGTACAAGGACCTGGGTACGTCGGGCCCTCCTTCCCCCTGTTCCTTCCCTTTTACCCCCATTCCCCCAAACCTCCCCCTAACCCGCCCGCAGCCAACGCCGTATCCCACCAAGACAACCTGCAGTTCCTCGAGGACATCGTGCCCAAGACAGCGCCGTACAAGGCGATCAAGGCGCAGGCGGCCGCGCGCCGCGCCGAGCTGTCCGCCGGCACCAACACCGAGGACGCGCCGCCCGTCCCCAACGGCGGCAAGAAGGCGAAGCAGGCGCGCCACAGCGACGTGGGTCCCAGCACCGCCGGGATGGCTGCCGGCGCTGGCACGGGCGGACGTCGACGGGGTAGCAGCTTCGTGGGCGGGATCCTCGGCGGCGGCGGCGGCAGCAGCGGCGGCGGCGCTGACGAGCAGCAGCACCAGCAGCTGCGCGCCGAGATGATGATGCGCCAGCAACAACAGCAACAGCAACTGGCCCAGCACCAACAGCAGGCGCACATGCAGCAGCAACAGCAGCGGCCGCGAAGCGCGCAGCAGGACGACGACGTTGAGATGGCCGGCTAGAAGCCGATTAACAAGCGAGCCTTTCGTTGATGCGCGCGCGGTGCTGGGGCTCCGACGTGGGCGTGTGTTGAAAGCGGAGCCGTTCTGGGTCGTGGAACCGAGAAGTGATGATGCGCCTGCTATAGACCCTATACCTGGCCGGGGAGGATGAGGGATTCTCTTTCGCGATCATGCGTCAGGTCACTTGCCGAGATGTGGAGGTGACGGCGGAGCATCTTCGCCAGCGAGCGAGGATCTGGAAGAAAGGTATTGCAAGAGCAAGAAAGAATAGCATTGCCTTTATTGACGGGTATATCCCCAACAGTGTTCTCGGACGCGACGAGCCTGCTTTCTGTGCATCGTCGGGGGCCTAGTACCTAGGCATTCTGTCCACCACGTGCGTCCCTGCCAGATCTTCTCTATCGTAGACTCAGCAAATCCCCTTCACTCCTCCATCTCATCCCCAGCGTGCACGCCCGCCGGCATACGACCCTCGCGCAACATGGTCTCGAGGCGAGTGATCTCGTCGAGGCTGGTGGCCTTCTTGATCATATCCTGGAGGCGCTTGCGCTCCTTGTCCGTGAGCTTGATACGCGACATGCGGTTTGCCAATCCACCGCCTGCTGCGCCGTTCGCCGGCGCCGCTGTCGATGCGTCGAATGTCTTCGATTTCACACCCATGATGCGCGACGCCAGCTCCGTTGGCTCCGCGGCCGATTCGCCGAATAGCTCCCGCGCTCGCTGGCGTTCCGCATCCTTCACCTTCGCGTAGTCTAGGAAGCGCACTGCAGAGCACCGCCAGAGGACCCAGTACCGGTAGTGCTGAATCAGGGGCCGAGACGTTAGCTTGGGTCCTTGCTTTGTCCGCGGGGCTCGGTATGCCTCCTCGTCGTTTTTGTGCTTTGTATTCGTGGGATGAAAGGGGAGGACAGCGAGGACTCACCTCCTTCTTCGTCACTGGATTGTCGCGCAGCACCAGGTGCGTCAAGCGCGGGAACGAGCCCAATGGATCGAGATCCGCGAGCTCGGTCAGATTATTCGACTCGAGTTGCAGGTTTGTGAGGTTCGGTATCGAGTTCGCCAGCGTCGGCTGTATGGAGGATACGCGATTGCGCGCCAGTAGGAGGGTCTGTATCCGCGGCGACAGGGGGAAGTTGCTGAGGATTTGGATGTCGTTGTCGACGAAGTCTATGGCATCTTGTGGCTGTTCCGGGGCCCTTTGTCAGCGATACGTACACGCGAACATGCGCGTTGCCAGCCACACGGCCGCGATGCGGTCAGTAGGTAGGGCCGAGGAAGGACGGGACTTACACCTGCGACACCCAGATTCTCGATGGCGGGAATGCGGTGTCCTGTTTACGCCGGCAAAGGCTCGCTATCAACTCTGCTCACTCTCGTTTGCACTGATGGACTGTAGACCAAGAGAACAAAGTGTAGTATCTGCTCTTTTCTGACGTACCTCGGAGATCCAGTTCGCGCTCCTTGAGCGCGTTGAGCCAGGACGGCGAGTTCTGTAGGAGCTCTACCGTGAGCCTCATCTTGGGCGGCAGGCCTCGGGGATGGTCACCGTGGTAGGGCCGTTGTTAGTCGACGGGTATTCGTGCGGGTTGGAGACTACGAGCAGTTCCGCTATCTCGAGCGAGCAAAGCCCGCCAATGTTCGCTGGGGTCAAGTGGATGATGGTGCTGTTTGTATTGCAAGGCTGAAGCTCCAATTGAAATTTCGGGTGGATTCAGTAGCCTCATAAACTGCAGGTGGGGCGGTATCTTCTGCCGACTACCTAATGTCATACTCCCTTTAGATGCATAAAGTACCTTACTTCCTTGCCATTTTCTCATCATTCCGGTCAAGATGGTGAGATTCCTAGGCCACAGTCTTCACCTTCGCGACTAAGCAACCTCACGATTATTCTACTGACGAGTGTCCCTTTCGACCAAAAAATATACCTTGCCATCAGCTGGGACGCGCTTCTTGTGTCGGTTCAGCTTGTCGGCAATGGCTTTGCTCCTCAGGAAGGTCATATACAGCTCCAGCGCTATCATTGGAAGCTCCGAGACATGAGCACCCAACCTGCAACCACGTTCTTCCTCCAGCGTCGCCCTGGTCCCATGGAACTCTCAGCCCTGTGTCAGGGCTGTAGGCTCGCCAAGTCGATCGCCTAAGCAGAACAAGGCCATCCGGCTTCGAGGGTCGAGATCGGATTCTTAGAGCTGTCAATTCGATTGTCATAGAACCCACCTCGCTTGTTTCTTTGTCTATCGTCCATGTTTTCCCTTGTTCTGACTGTTCTTAAATATAGATTGAACAAATATAGTGTTGGTGATTGGTGACAATGCACTTGTTCTGTCGAGTGTACTCGGGGTGGCCCTGTGTATATATACCTTCATCCGATTGTTCGTGAACCTGCTTTTCTGGAGTGTCTCGCTCTCAGACAGCATTCAAACACGGAAGTTTTTGTGTCTGAAAAACGAACGAAACAGCTCGTGAGTGGCTCTCCCCGAAGCATGAACTATCGGGAACTTACTCAGAACGGCAGCATTTGGGGTCGCATTCCAATCAAAAGCTCGATGTCTACTCTTGAAGATTGTCCCCTCAGGGAGGGTACCAGCAGCAGAATCGGCAGAAATACAAGTGGTATCAGCTTCACGGCGGCTTTGAGAGCCGAGTCGTCAAGACCAAACCGCGCGGCTCAAATCGAGGAAGTATACCGGTCCCACACTGGCCGCTCATCCCGCCAGCGCAATGTGGCACGCCACCGCGAACGCCGGGATCGCGAGCGGGAGGAGCTGGACCAGCTTGGGCGCGTTTCCCCTGAGGGCTCCGAATCGGATTCTTCGATAAACGCGGCTAAGCCGAAACGGAGCCATCAGGGGTCGATCAAGTATCTCGTCAGGGGGTTCTTGAGGGCGATCAAGAAGTATGGAAAGGACGAGGGCCGTAAGACATTTTCTGATGGCGAATCGTTCTTCCCCTCGCCCAAGGTCACGTTCCTGATTGATCAGCCAGATAACCTCGTTTGCCAGATTTGTCAGGAGACCCCCTTGAAGATGGCCCTGAGTTCCGAGCAGGCCCAGGACACTGTCCCTGCCGTTATGGCTTGTGGGCACGTAGCTTGCAAAGGCTGCCTGGATCTCTGGTTCGATACAAGCCGAAAGTGTCCTTTCTGCCGGAAAGATTTGGTCCACACTGGCTGTGATCACCTTGTCAGGCCTCGTCTCGTCGCTCATGATTCGATCCACTCGATACCTCGGACGCTTTCCGAAGGCGGAACAGTTGGGCATAAATGTCACGGCTGCCGGGATAAAGAGCGGAGAGTATTCGGGGCGGAGCGATGGGCGAGTCTGGCCGAAAGGTTCAAGGAGGCCCGAGAGGAGGCAGAAAGGCTCAAGACGGACGAAGCGAATGAGGCGATGAAGAAAGCGCAAAAGGCTTTCGAGCAGTTTGGGCAGAATCAGGCTTGCGATAGTCTCTACGCAAGCCACGCTTCGTGGTAAGATACCCTTTTCCTTTGCAGGACATCACCCCCTCTCCTATAACAATGAGTTGGTCATGAACCGCCTTGGTAGGATATTGGATGTTTATTGTTTACTAGCACCCGCTGCTCAGGTATATGAAGTTGGAGTTGTCCACTTGTTAGTTCTCACAAATTTATATGTTCTATATATATGTTCTTGAGTACCATAGAGGCAGGGCTGTTACAGGCGGCTGTCCTCGAGACTGTGACCTAGCGCCTGGGTGAAGAGAGCTCGATGCGTCCTCCAAAATGGATGGACAAGAGCAAGCGGACGTATGGTAAGACATCCCTTTTCAAGGCCCCGTCATAACGTATTCGTATTATTGATCACCTTAACATCCAATACTTGACTCGTTCTTAATCTGTCCGCTCTAAACATGTCTGGCTGGACGGCTTTGCATGCAGCTTTGCGCCTGCGGGTACTTAAGTCGGTAGGTACCTCTGCATTAATGTGGGCCTGTTGCCTGGTCACAGCGGTAAAGTGCAGCGACGACGGCGGTGTCCAGCACTGGCCTCTGCTGCCTGGAACCTCCAGTGCCTCTTCAACCACCGGTCATTTCTACCTTATATAGAAGAGCATCCTGCCTGCGCATCCTTCACATTCCCGTCTTTTCGGTCCCAGGTGCTGCAGGACCTTATTCTGACTTACAATGGCTTCGACCACGGCTTCAACCATGGAAGCATCCACGGCTCTCAACGAGAATAACCGTCTCCTGGCCGTGCCTCTGGAGGTGCTGCTGCACATCACCTCCCACCTCTCAACACCAGATTACGGTCACGTTCGCCGCACCTGCCGACGCGCCGAGGCCCTGCTCTTTGGACCCTTTGCACAGGAGTTCTTCACTAAGAAGCAGTTCTTTTTCGCCGAGTTCAGTCTGAAGCATCTGGTCGCCATTTCTGAGTCACGCTTTGCTCCGTGTATGAAGTACCTCATCATCAACATAGGCAACCTCGCCTTTCTCCTCCGAATGCCTTCCCGCGTCACCGAGCGCGCAACCCCCAAGCAGCTAAACCGTTTGAATGACGAGGTTTGCAAATTCACAGCGTACATGGAAGACAACCATGACCTCGCCCTGCTCACTAAGGCCCTGGACAACCTGCCCAACCTTGTCACGCTGGGCCTGAGAGACTTCAACTCCAATACTCGCTACCGCGACAACACCGTGTGGCGCCCCTACGGCAGCAACACGCTTGCGAGAGAAACCGGCTATGATTTTAGTCTATACAGCGCCTATCAAAGTCTTTCCCGCTATGAGCGCGAGTATGTCCTCCGTCGCCTCTTCCGCGGTCTTCTACAGGCAGTGGCCAAAGTGCACCGCCAACAACGTGTAGTTGGTTCGGAGCGCCAGTCCCTGCCCACTCGGCTCGAGGTTATCCTTCGCCATGGCCCACTCGGTGATAGCGCCTTCGCGCTACCTGACCATATGGGCGAAACCATTTCACCAGTATTGACAGACTTGAAGGCCTTGTTCCTAGTCATCGATGGGAAGGACCTCGGCACCTACATCGGCGATCCATCGCGGCCCACGAATTATTCCCAGTATCATCTGTCTCACTTCCTCTACAAGGCCCAGTCGCTCGAGCATTTGCGACTCAATCTCGTCCTATTCAGACACACTGACATTGCCAACTTCTTTGGCTGGCTTGCTGGTGACCCAAACGTCGTCCTCAACAAGAACAGCGAGGGCAACGGCACCGGCGACGGCGATGACAACAGCAACAATCACCATGAGAACGAGGGGCACGTTCCCCCTTGGCCTCCGACTCCTGCCTTTTCAAGACTGGAGGTCTTGGAGATCGGCATGGTAGCCGTGAAGCCCCAGATGCTGCTCGCCGTAATCCGAAGATACAAGTCGACCTTGCGCAGTATTTCCCTACACCGAATACGACTTGAACCGGATTTCGAGCCGAACAATAACAAAGAGGTCAACCTTTGGTACAAACTATTGGGCCAGGTTCGTTACGCCCTACGTCTTTTGCTCTCCCAGAATTCGTTCCTGCTGTCATCCAACCCATGTTTTACCTTCAAGCCTCCCTTCGAGCCTAAGTTCTAGTTATCTCAGTCTTTATCGCTTTGAAAATGTAGCGCAACTCAACTAACTCTAACCTCTCAGATGGCCAAGCTAGACTTCCCGCTCACCAGCCTGACTGTGTCAGATCCACAGCAGAAAAATGCTCACCTTCATCTGAACGACAGAAACACCGTGTCTTGGTCCGGAAACGATTTCCGTCGCGAATGGAAAGATGTCGCCGAGGCTATTGTCATTGTACCACCCCCGCCCCATCCATGGCTTGCCGACCCTCCCGACGAGGACGACGAGGATGGGGACGAGGACGACGAGGATGGGGACGAGGACGACGACGATGAGATGGACGACGACGATGATCAAGGTGAAGCCGGAGACGGAGATGAAGACATGGATATTTCTGACGAGTGAGGGCGCCTAGAAAGTAATTAGAGGAAGAATGAGGAGATTGCGGAACACTTTTCCATCTTTCCGCATGGGCGATGGCATCCGTGCTAGATAGTTCGCGCCTAGTCGTGCCTCTGCTACGGTTAAGCTCAGGAATGGTCGGGTATCTTTTAGCCTGTTCATCCCACGTGCCTGGGAACTGCTCGATAGCCAGCTTCAAATCGACGATCTTCTAAACCTTTCATTTAGAACTGTCGCCAGCTGAGTACTACAGAACATGTCACAATAATCTAATACGGAACGGGGGTTCGATCACCACATGAAGAGGCCAGGGATAAAGTCAAAGATTGAGCAGAAACCCCAGTTTGACCTCTATTTCAGGGATGCTGCGCGATGAATATGCTCTCGCTTCGTTCATATCATGAAGACTCGTTCGTTCTCGGTGGTCGAGCACGCCAGCCCAAGACCTGAGTTTGCCCATAGCTGCTCGTAGGGAAGTCTATGCCGCCTAATTCGATCCCTCGCATCTCTAGATGCTGCCCCAAGCGCACCGCGATGTCTATCCCGCTGAATTCCGTCTATGCATGTCATTGCCTGTTTTTTTCCCGATTCCATCTTCCATCTTGATTCGCTTCAAAAGCAGGTTTACGTGGCGCCGTTCTTCGCCTCGCCGTTCGCGGCGCTGACGGCGACCTCGAGGGCGGCCAGGACGTCGGCGACCAGGTCGTCGGACTCCTCGATGCCGGAGCTGATGCGGACGAGGTCGTCGAAGACGCCGACGGCCTCGCGCTGGTCGCGGGGGATGCCGGCGTGGGTCATGGCCGAGGGCAGCTCGACCAGGGACTCGATGCCGCCCAGGCTCTCGGCCAGGGTGTAGATCTTGGTGGCCTGGCAGAAGCGCTCGGCGGCGGCGCGGCCGCCGCGGATGCGGAAGGACAGCATGCCGCCGCCCATGCCGTCGCGGTGCTGGCGGCGCGCGATGGCCCGGTGCGGGTGCGAGTCCAGGCCCGGGTAGTTGACCGAGATGACCAGCGGGCTCCGCTCCAGCGCCGCAGCCACGGCGGTGGCGTTGGCGCTGCTCTGGCGCACGCGCAGGTGCAGGGTCTTGAGGCCGCGGTGGGCGAGCCAGCAGTCGAAGGCGGAGGGGACGGCGCCGCCGGCGTTCTGCAGGAAGGCGAGGCGGCCGCGCAGGTCGTCGCTGTTGCAGGCGGCGACGCCCATGACCACGTCGCTGTGGCCGTTGATGTACTTGGTGACGGAGTGGACGACGAGGTCGGCGCCGTGGTCCAGGGGGTTCTGCACGTAGGGGCTGAGGAAGGTGTTGTCGACGACGACGGCGACGCCGCGGGCGTGGGCGGCGCGGGCGACGGCGCGGATGTCGACCAGGCGCAGGGTCGGGTTGCTGGGGCTCTCGATCCAGACCAGCTTGGTGTTGTCGCGCAGGTGCTCGGCGATGTCGACCTCGATCTGCGGCGTGAAGGTCACGCTCACCCCGTGCGCCTTGGCCACCTGCGTGAAGTAGCGGTGCGTGCCGCCGTAGACGTCGCTGACGCTGATGACGTGCGACCCCGCCGCCAGGCTCTGCAGGATGGTCGCCGTGGCCGCGCTGCCGCTGCCGAACGCGAGCGCGTGCTTCGCGTGCTCCAGCGCCGCCACCGCCGCCTCGAAGTTCGCCCGGTTCGGGTTCGCGCTGCGCGAGTACTCGTACAAGCCCACCGGCTTGCCCACCGCCGTCTGCTCGAAGGTGGTGGAGAGCGAGATCGGCTCGATCACCGCTCCCGTCGTCGGGTCATGCGGCGCCCCCGCGTGCACCGCCAGCGTTCCGAACCCGTGGACCGGCGTCGGCGCCCGTGGAGGCGACTCAATGGAGTTGTCGATCGGGACGGTCATGCTGGGCGGGTTGGACCAGTAACAGCGGGCGATGCGCAGATGAATTGGAGAAGGTTACGGGCTCGGGGCTGTTCGCCGACTGATCTCGGGCGGTTGAGCAGCTCGCTACCGTACCTAGGAGGTAGGTACGGACAGGGTCTTGAAAGGATTTGCGTTGGGGATTGATGTCGTGCGACTCGGAAGCTGTTGGCAGACCTCAGGAAATTTGTAGACTTAAGGTAGGTACCTAAGGTAGTCTCGGTGTTATAAGTACTTACTTAACTAGCCGCCTTTCGCTTCAGACTCATTTGTGAAGTGAGACTACGGTAGTCGATGGTTCAGCAGTAGGCGCTCGTACAGCAGTATATAAGGTACGATGGGATGTCCCGTACCTTTAAGAAGGGAGACGGGTACGAGGGAGTTTTCGCCATCTCGTGTTTGTAATCATGATGTCCCCCCGTCATCTGCAGGTCCGGATGAGCAATCCGCGGGGCATACCTTAGCTCACAGTTGGAATGCGCGCCGGGACGCCAGATAACCGGGTCATTCCAGGTTATTCTTAGCCTATGATCATCCTCTAGCGGTCTAGTCTGGCGTGAGCCATGCACTAAACCAGACCCCGATTCCCGTCTGGCCCGTCAACGCCGTCACTGAGCGTCCTGTTCACCGCAAACACCGCCCAACCGCCGCGTGTACCCGAACGCACTCCGCTGCCATGCTCCCCCCTATTCATCGAAACCCACCCTTCCATCCACCGTTCCATACTTGACCTGCTGAATCCAGTCAAGTTCCGACACGCATATGGGCACACTCATCAGCAGGTACTGTACAGTTGTCACGATAGCTACTCCGGCTATCAGGGAGATTACCCCCCACGAATAGTCGTTGCGGATAAAGCAATGGTATCATTCTAACACAAAGCACGTTATTTTCAACACACATCCAGGCTGCCGGGTATGCATCCTCTAACAACCTCGGTACTCGCTTCTCAAGTATTCAAGAAGCCCGAGCCGAAACTCCTTTTTCATACTGCCTTCCCACCCTCGTCATCGTATTTTGCGCCCACGACCCTCTCAATGTCAGACTCGTGCTGGTCATCGTACGCAAGGCGAACCTCGTCGATCTGGTCACCAACCTCCATCCAGGTGTCGCTGCAAGCCGGGACAGGGGAAATGCGACACAGCACAGTATACATGCCAGCCGACACAATGAAGCCAGTGAAGAAGTTGAAGTTATAGATGTATGTGGCGCCTTTGGGGACATTTCCACCATTGACTGCGCCCGCAAACCCCACGACGTTGATCAGGATGCCAGAGATGTAAGCCGCATAGGCCCGCCAGTGGATGCCGCAGCCGAAGAAGTAGGGGCCAGACCTTCTCGCATCGTACAGGGCGCGCACGTCGAGATAGCCGCGGCGGACGGCAAAGTAGTCGGCGCACATGACGCCGGCGATGGAGCTGAGAAACACGGCGTACGCCGACAGGTAGGTGGTGAACTGGTTCGCGCTCGTGAGCAAGGTGTACGGGCACATGGCGAGGCCGACGGCGGCGCAGACGTAGCCGCCGCGGCGGATGTTGATGTACCGGGGCAGCAAAGCCGTCAGGTCGGTTCCCGCCGACACGGAGTTGGCGGCGATGTTGGTGCCGAGCTGGGCGAGGGCGAAGGCCAACGAGATGACGAAGACGCCGAAGCGCTGGGCGGAAGTGACGCCGGCGTCGTCGAGGAACTTCTCCAGCAGGTCGAGGGGGTCCCAGATGGGCTCGGAGCCGGGGTAGATGATGACCGAGCTGCTCGACACGAAGATGCCGATGAAGCTGGTGACGGCGAAGCCGACGGGGATGGTGATGAACTGGGACCAGAGCGCATCGCGGGGCCGCCGGGCGAAGCGGCTGAAGTCCGGGTCATTGACGATCAGCGTCGCGAAGTTGGCGATGCTGCTCATGACGCCGCTGATGAACTGCCAGGCGAGCGCGCTGCCATGCTTGCCCGCCGGCTGCCGCACGATCGGCCCCGCACCCCCGGCGCGCACCAAGGCCCACACGAAGAAGGCGATCCCGGCCACCGGCACAAAGTACGCCTTCACCGTGAACAGGTGCCGGATCTTGTGTACGGGGAACCAGATCGCCGGCAGCGAGCACAGCCAGAAGATGAAGAACGATACCCAGTCCGCCGTCGTCGTTCCCGAATCCGGCGCGAAGCTGTTTGGGATCTTGTTGCGGTCCTGCGGCATGAATCGTATTAGCCGGTGGCACTTCTCCTTAACGAGAAGGAAACACTTGGATTCTAAGGCTGCATGTTGGCTTTGTACGCCCAACTTACCCAGCTAGGCCAGATCGACCGGATCATGAGATACACGCACTGGCCACCGATGTAGGCTTGGACTCCGTACCAAATTGCGGCCATGGCGGCACGGTTGAAGACGGGCCACAGGCTGCCCCAGATGCCGAAGCTGGAGCGGTTGACAACCGGGAAGCCGATGTGATATGTGGCTCCGATTCTGCCGGTGCAGCAGATGAAGAAGCCGGAGATGGTGTATCCGATCCATACTGCGAGCCAAGACTGCCACCAAGACAGGCCCCCGACGATCATTGAGGAACTGATCATCCATGTGTTGATGTTGAAGCTGTCGGCGATCCAAAACCCGACGAAGTTCCATGCTCCCCACTGCCGCCTCTCGGGCTCCACGGGTTTGAGATCATGGTTCGTCAGCTATCTTCTCAGTTAGCATGTCTGTTTCAATTGGAACCGTCCATACACTGGTCTTATGGGCTGGACGCCGTGCAGCCTTACCATCAACTGGGCCGTTGACAGGCCTTCTTCACTCTCAACGGCGAGCTTGCTGGCCCAATGGGATAGCTTAGAGTTGTATAGTTTCTCCATTGCGGCGGTTTGGACCCTAGGGGGTCTCGCGAGGCTCGTGGCTGTCAGGGTCCAGCGCGGAATGCTGTCGCGGACCCTGTCGTGGAATTTCTGTCGAGTAAATGTTTGCTAATGGTAATGGTTCGCACTGCGCAGGCAGAACTGCGCCCCAGTTTCCCAGCTGCGCGGAACAGGACGTGCGAGCGAGCTACCGCTGAATGAGGGGCAGAGCAGATGACTTCAGCATGCACAGTCGGCTCAAGGAACCTTTATTGAATGTGGTTGTCAGACTGGAAGAAGCTGGGAGTGCAAAGACAGATCAGATCACAGCAGGTAGCGGCACAAGGTTCGTGTATGAAGAAGACGGGAAGATATGAATTCTGAGAGGGGGCCAAACGATGACCAAATGCTAGGTGTCTTGCCATCAAGTGCTGCGATTTGCGCATATCGTTGTCGAAGAGGCATTTCCCCCACACTCGGTATCCCATCTGGTGGTCCATGGCCGGGTTTCTGCTTGGCAAACCTTCGTCTGCTCGTCGGTGACGCCGCAAGTGATAGCGGAAGATACGGTCGCTCATTGGCCCAAAGAGCAGCATGTGTCGTGTGTTGCATACCGAGTGCGGCCGGGCGATAAAGGATAGAGGGCGAGCAGCAGAGATATGATCTTTTTTAGGTTTAGTCGTTGTGAAAGAGTCTGCCATGATAGCCATCCTTCGCCATGGATGCGCCCATGAGGCGTCGAAGGCCCCGCAGAAAACGCCGTCGTCAGACTGCTTATCATCTGGACAAGATAATTAGGTGATCTCATCGAGCAATGTCCTACATGCAGAGAGTAGCAGGGATAGATAGGCACGAGCTCAGCAGCTCCAGCTCCGGCTCTAGTTCCGCCTCACCATCTGGTCCTTAGACTTTGCCGCAGGATGAAATCCTTTTAAGCTCTGATGGTACCGACAATTGCTAGGTGGTCCACGAGGGCTTCTTGGAGAATGGACCATAGGCAGCTGAGGCACAGCAGACTGTGGGCATCACCTAGCGCCTGGGTGTGGTTGTACATATCATTCCTACAGCATAGCAGCCCGACTCTCAGCGCCCCCATTTTAAGCACTCGGGGCTATAGAGATTTGGTCGTAGTGTGCATTTGATGGTAGAATCTTGCATATGAGGCGGCGAATGGGAACAATGGCGGCGATAAGGCGAATGTCGAAGGTCGATGTGGGTGCCGCCGCGAATTGTCTTGTGTGATTCCAATGGGCCTGGGCAGCTTTCTCCTCTTCAGTTTTAAAGGGTCCTTCGGGATGCGGAGCCCCGCGATGGAGAATGACAAAAGGTGGGATCCATCGCTCGGTCGGGTCGGCCAGGCCAAACATGCAGTGTCGACTGTCGAGGTCTTTGTGCATCCAGTCCAAGGTCCGGTCTCACCAGTCGCAAGTTGCAATTGCAAGTCACAGCCGGACTCGGTGTCCAAGGTCGAAGATGATAGTTAGCGCGATGACGGTGAATTCTCGCCGTGCAGCGGACACCTAACATGCCTTGAAATGGAACTTTTGAGCATAATGAGATAAATCGGTGGTTGGGTTGCCTAAAGTACCTACCTAAAGTATGTACCTAGGTAGGCAGGTAGGTAGGTATGCATTGAAGAAATGAAGCCTGGATTGACAACAAGATCCAGATGATGAGAATTGGAAGACGCAAATCGCACCTTTTCCACAGTTCACAGCAGGCAACCAGTGTGCTGCCTGCGCTAGCTTGAGGTTCACCGCCCACGGCAGGGGCCGAGAGTGGATGCTCCGTGACACCATCCAGGCACCAAGCAGGCAAGCAACCGATCCCGAGATCGCGGCTGCTCAGATCGACGGCCTCTTGAGTCTTGAGCTCCTTACACAGTACCTAGGAAACACCAGGCAAGCCAGCGCGGCACGTGCTCTCGCGGCACAGAGGCGTTCCTTCTCCCAGTGCCAGTGGCCGTTGTTGCCTGGCGTGCCTGCCAATTGACCAGCATGATTCGCGCGCTGTCGCTCAAATATTTATTTCCTTCAACTGGGCTTCCCGTCTTCAGGATGTGAATTCTTCAATTGTGCCGCCTTTCTATTTCGTCCATCCCCTCTCGACGCTGATTTCAAATCTGCAATTTCATACTGCACTCACACTCAGGAGTGTCTCCTCCAATTATTCCGCTCTCCTGCCATTCTCACCAGCACAAGATACCAGTCCCAACAATGGCGCCTAGAAGGAAGGCCGTCGGTGCGCCGGCTCCTCCCTCTCCTCCCCCCTTGGACGGTTGCGTCATTGTCGTCTGTGGTACAATCCCTGGAAAGACGCAGGCTGCCATTCAGAAGACTTACATTGTCCCTCTCGGTGCTTCGTTGGCCAGAAGTATTTCGTCTGATACAACAACTCACGTTGTCAGCACAGCTACCGAATACAGCAAGCAGACTGCAAAGATCAGGATTGCTATAGACATTGACATCCCGATCGTCTCTCTGCGATGGCTACAAGACTGCCTCACCATGCGTACCCGCTTGGACGAGGCCGCCTACAGGCTGGACACTCCCTCCCAGTCTCAGGCCACGAGCCAGGCCAATGGCTCTCGGAAGCGCTCTGCTGATCAGTCACCCCCGGATGATAACGCGGATGACGTTGGCAAAAAGCTAAATCCCAAGAAAAAGACCAAGTCATCCAAGAGCGAGCCTGTCTCCAAGGATGAGCCGGAGCCGGAGCCGGAGAAAATAATGGAAGAGAAGCCGTCAAAGGTGGCAGATGGCCAGATCGCCAAGTCCGGAGATGTTCGCATTCCCGTTGACGATGGTTCCGCTACGGAGCTCCCTAACTACGAGGTCTACATCGACGACGGCGGAGTCATCTACGATGCTTCGCTGAACCAGACCAATGCCAGCAACAACAACAACAAATTCTATCGTGTTCAAGTCAGTCTATCCTATCCTCTTGGCGCTGGTTTCTTTGACTACACTCAAGCGACTTCGTGTGCTGACATTGTACCCTTCGTAGCTTCTGCGCTCAGTGGTTGGAGATTATCGCACCTGGACAAGATGGGGTCGCGTCGGCGAGTACGGCACGTCAAAGGCGCTTGGTAATGGCACTTTGGCCGATGCCTTGAAAGAATTCGACAGCAAATTCAAGGCCAAATCCGGCATCACTTGGGCCGACCGGGGGGAGCCACCCAAACCAGGAAAATACGCATTCATCGAGAGAAGTTATGAGCCCGATTCAGACGAGGAAGAGGAGGAGAAGGCCGAATCTAACGTTAAGAAGGAGAACGAGGAAGAGCCTGTGTCGAATCTACCTAAGGCGACCCAGGAGCTCATGCAGCTGATATTCAACCAGCAGTACTTCGCTGCCACTATGGCAGATCTCAATTACGATGCCAAGAAGCTGCCTCTGGGAAAGCTGAGCAAGACGACGATCACCAGAGGATACCAAGCGCTGAAGGACCTCGCTGCGCTTTTGGACGACCAGACTCTTGCAGCTTCCAAGTACGGAACGACCTTCCCCCAAGCGGCCGAGCAGCTCTCAAACTTGTTCTTCACCTTGATCCCCCATGCTTTCGGTCGAAGAAAACCACCCGTCATCCAGAGTAAAGACTTACTCAAGAAAGAAATAGAACTTCTTGAGAGTTTGGGCGACATGAAGGATGCGGCTGCCTTGATGAAGGGCGAAAAGAGCGAAGAGGACAAGGAGGAGCTCAACAAGCTCGACCGACAGTTCCGAGGACTGGGTATGAACGAGATGACCCCGTTGAGTCAGACAAGCTCGGAGTTCGCGCAGTTGAAGGACTACCTTATGGACACGCGAGGCGCAACCCATAATGCCAAATTTACGATCACACAGATCTTCAGAATCGAGCGACAAGGGGAGACTGATCGTCTTGAAACCACTTATGGGACACCTACTCGAAACCGACGGCTTCTTTGGCATGGTTCTCGATGCACCAATTTCGGTGGCATCCTCAGTCAGGGGCTTCGTATAGCGCCCCCCGAAGCTCCAGTGTCCGGTTACATGTTTGGCAAAGGTATCTACTTGGCTGACATGTCCTCCAAAGTAAGTGGTTTACGGAGCTGGTCACTAGGTGCGCTGCTAATTGTGACTTCAGTCTGCCGGCTATTGCTCTGCTTATTCCTCAAATGGACATGCATTGCTGCTCCTCTGCGAGGCCGAACTCGGTGACCCGATACAGGAGTTAACCTGCGCCTCGTACAATGCGGGCGACGATGCCAAAGCCAAGGGAATGCTTTCCACCTGGGGACAAGGTAATACCGGTCCCAGCAAGTGGAAGAATGCGGGTTGCGTGCACCCGTCGCTGCAGGGTGTCCAAAGTGAGTACGCCTGCATATATCTCTCTTTGATCGTATGCTCACAAATTCTTGTGCAGTGCCCGATACCAGCGTCAAGCCGGCAGCTACTGGCGTACAAGGTGCTCACCTCCTCTACAACGAGTACATCTGTTACGATGTCTCCCAGGTCCGACTGCGGTACTTGTTCCGGGTTCGCATGTAGGATCTGCTGGATGCGTGAACAAGTACTAGTTCGTGGCCAGCTCGACCGGTCACACAGTGAGCACATCGGGGCCGTTACATGGGCTACCCACAAGCTGTCGTTTTGGTGAGCAGTGCTTCGACCGCCTTTTAGCCCAACATACCATAGGACTGCTAAGGCTACTGGCTTGCTTCGACCATCCAGGACGTGGTCATTCCGGGATCTACCACCAAGCCGGATGGAACTCCAGAGATATCGGGAGGATATTCTGCTTGGACCACACTCACTGTGTATAACATTACTACGTATGGCAGCTAATTCTCTGCGAAGAGGAGACAGATAGTGGGTACTAAGACCTCATAGTTAACGTAGTCTCAATATATACAGCCATCTACAAGAAAGTACAGGGATTTCCGCATACCATCAAGGCATGACTTCGCTAAGAATAAGGGGTTCTTTTTGCACATACATGCCTTACGGTCTCATCTCTAAGGTGACCACCCCAGGTAGCGGCCTAGGCACCGGCTTACCTTGGTATATTCTCAGGCAAGCGTAAATAGACAGCTGATCTATGTAGACGACGCGTTCCTCCCGTTCCTGTGGTTCTACCTACTTGCTTAGGTATGAATCGTGTAAGCCCTCAGTGTCACCTCCCAAAGCATCGGCGTTAGCCCATGGTAACGCTACCCCTTTTACCCTCCCCATGCTCCGGATCCTCTGGCCTTATGAGGAGTTCTGGCACACGAACCAAGCGACTCGACCGAGCAACAAGATCCAGGCTAAGGTACATAGTCTCGCGATGGCAAAATGGCGGGTAATGTCAACACCGTCGACGATAGCGGGCGGCCACGCACGATACATTTCGTGAGGTGGTAATCGGGAAGAGGTACAATGGACTAATTACGTTGCCGGCGATTATACCATACTGATGACCCGATAGATTCATCGTCTCTCTCACCTTGATTATCCCATTCGCCTGGGTAGTAGGCAAATCGAAAGAAGGGCGGAGACTGTTGTGCGTTCAACGGTAGCTTGTTGGACCACGCACGAGTCAAAGAACCTCGGGTTGATCGAAATATGCAGATTCCAGTTGGGCCTCGCTTAAACTGCATCCGTCAGATGTTGGAGCAGGGCGGGAGTTCATGATGTTGGTCGTGCCGTCGCGGGCGAGAACAAAGAACTCCACGACCCAACCGATCCAACGCAACCAGGCTCTGTGGGAGTTAAAATGCCGACCGCGCCCGGAAGGACTGGACTGAGACGTAGATTGGATTCTCTACATTTGCGTCACGGATGCTTGTGGTTCACCCAGTATCGCTGTCATCCACCTGAGCGCATATCAAAAGGGGGTGACTCGGTCTTTGATCATCACGACACCCTCCCACTTTAGTCTCTCCGGAAACCATTTCCTCTCGTCTTTTTCGAGTTTCTCGTGAAAGAAAACACCCCAACCATGCGCGGCACCCCCCTCCTCCTCAGCGCCTTCGGGCTCCTCGGCGCCGCCGTCGCCGATGATGCACTCCACTGGGAACACCGCACGATGACTGAACCCCAGAACCTCTGCGGTGACACCACTTATATGCCGGTGCCTCCCACCTCCTGGGACGAGTGGCCATGGAAGGACGACTGCATGGCGATGCAAAAGCACATCGCCAGCGTGAGCAACAACCAGACCGTGGTATGGGGCTGGAACTCCACCGACGCGACCGGGGAGCAGAGGCCCCTGCAGCAAATCTTCTCCCACGCGACGTGCGCGATGGGCGTCGCGCCCCTCGGGGACGTGGTGAACAAGACGGAGGCCGGTGACTACGCGATCACCGTGGGCAACCAAGACCTGATGAACATCGCCCTGGACACGCTGCAGAAGCAGTACCCGACCCATGGCCACGTCTCGGTCGAGGGCTTCATGGACTGCGGACCCGAGGGCGCGACCCAGAAGGTCGCCTGGCGCATATACACCGTCCAACACTTCCCTTACCGCAACACGTCGACTCCCGCCACCCGGATGTCCCCGCAAGCCACGCCGTGATACGGCACCAAGGTCTCGATGCCTTCACCTTGCCAATCCTGCAATATCTCTGGCCTCTGGGCTTTCTTCTCGTGGTCGTCTGGAATCTTGAATCCTTCCTTTGGAGGTGCTGTTGCGAGTTGGAATCGGAGCGGTGAGGTGGACGCACGACCACGATTCAATCCGTGACCCGCGTCGGGGAAAGGTCGAGTCCGCGGAAGTAAGGGAGGGGTATTGGGTTCAGTCAGGGCGTTCTGGGATTTTCTCTCCTTGCTTTCTTCGTCTCGTTTCCCTGGCATTGGGAAACATTCCTGTTGGGTATGCTGTAGCTTCAGTTGTTATCTCGTGAATTCCATTCATATGGCATTTGTGGGAGGTTCCATGCATCATTTCTTGTGACAGACATGAGGAGGGCAGTGGTTACGCGCGAATTGCGTAGAACCTCTACCGTCGTTAGGAAGCCTGCAGAGCAATGAGGGCAGCTTGTATTGAATACTCCGAAAAAGCAATATCGATCGTCTAACTACCTAACCTAGGTAGGTACCTACAATTGAAATCAACAATGCGCAGCGCTGCTCATGCTTCTGTCGGGAAACTTGTGGTTAAAAAGAACCCTTGACCAGAATCAAGAGCGACACGAATCTTTATACAGTAAGTAACAAGACATACTACATACTGAATGTTCCAGTAATGCAAACCACAAGTCCTCGGTCTAATCCGTCTTTGCCTCGGAGATGCATGCGATAACGCCTCGAAACTCCCCAGGTAGTATGGTCGCCCAACCGAAGGCTCTCGAAAACGCCGTGTGCCAATGCAGTCTCAGTCTAGCAGCAGCCTGAACAAATGGATCTGGTATCGAATGCTTCCCGCCCCGTGTTGTGGTAGGCCATGGCTTATCGTCCACCTTGCGCCAATCGTCGTCTGCGTTCCTCCTTCTCCCGCTTGAGCTTTTCCTCCAGAGCTTGCTCGCGTTTGTCTTCCTCTTTGGCAAGACGCTCGGCCTTTCGTTCCTCCACGTCGATGTCGGAGAGCCCAGCTTCCATGTCACTGGAACCCTCGGAATCATAGCCGCCATACCGACCACCATAACCTGGCTCCTCCTCCTCGTCGTCGTAGTCGATGAAGTCATCCATGTCCTCATCGTACTCCTCTTCATACCGATCCCGCCGACCGGGACGCGGCGGAGCAAGCGGTCCCCCAGCAGCCGGCCTTGAGCCCGGACGACCCCGAGAGGAGGCAGACTTGTCTGATGTAGCCCCGGGGCGAGGCCGTGCGGTTCCAGTATATCCAGTAGTGGCAACTGCAGACTTCTTGACTTTCTTCTCCGGCGCTACCTCCTTTTGTTTCGGCCCAGCCTTTGCGTCTTTGGAAACACCATTGCGAGGCGTGTCACGAGCTGAGGTTGCCGGACGGACCGCATCCCGGGACATAGCTGAGGACGGCTTCCCATTCCCTTGATAGGGTTTTCCCACCTTTCCTTTCACAGGGCCTTTCTGCTCAGGCTTCACAACCTCCCGCTCTTTCTTGGCCATGGCTGCTTTTTCGAGAGGTTTGTGCTGTATCATACCCACTTTTCCCATCATCTGCTGCGCCTTTGCGCCTCTTGCCAAGATTTCTGCGAAGGACCCCTTCTTGGGCGGTGCCCGGGGCGCATCCGAGGCGGTTGGAGTGGTGGGAGAAGGTTTGGAAGGAGGGGCCTTTGAGCTGGCTAGAGCGGAGGAGTTCAGCTTCGGCCGCGCAGCAGAGTCCGAGGATTGCTTTGCGAGCTTGCTAGCAGGAACAGAGACAGGCTTGCCGATTGACGTCGCATTACGTTGACTGTTCGGGACAGGAGGTTCGTACCGTCCATTCGTAGACGAGGAATTCGTGCGATGGGGCAGAGCTGATGGCTTTGGAGCACTACTACTCGAATGGGCGGATTTTACTGGTCGAGATACTGAGTAAGATCGCTCCACAACATTCCCCTGAGCATCACGAGTGACCTTACTTGAGGAGTAAGAGCCATCCGGTTGCCGTGCCTTGGTCAGCTTCGTCGTTGTCGCCCCGTTGGTATCATCCTCGGCCTTTCTCTTGACTCCCGAGGATGCTGGGGGTTTTGATGGTGGCGGAGGCGATGGCTGCCCACCGGATATCTGAGCGAGGAGATCGCTAATCTGTTTACATAATTAGCGACATATTGCGACGAACTCGCCTTCTCCGGGCCTGCCACCTACCGGCATCGTGGGCAAAGTCGAAGAAGATGAGCGTGTGCGGTGGAAGTCGGGTGGCAGTCACAGCGATTTGTGAGCCGGGGAATTCATGGGCTGGTGGGCTGTGGCATGTGTGACTTTTGTCGTCGAAGTGTTTGCGACGTCGAAGGCGGTCGGGGGGTTGAGTTGAGTTCAAGCGATGGAACCCCGTCACTGTCCGAAAGCGCAAAAGGTAAAGGAGGCGCCTTTCAGGAAGCGGAAGAAGCGGAAGAAGCGGAGGAGGAGAAGCGGGCGCGACAGAGCGCACAACGAAGTCGGGCTGGCTCGCTCCAAAAGTAGCGGTTGTAAAGGGAATAACTCGATAAGAACTGAAGAGCACTGACTGGCGCCCGTTGGCACGCTCGTGCCATCCAGCCCTCTGGGAGCCAAACTCAGCGGAAAGGCTACGTGTGGCTGAGCTACGTCATTGAACGTCCTCTCATTCGTGGACAGGGAAGACGCAGTTGGCGCGCAGTGTCAGCAAAGCCACAGGTCAGAAGCGGCCCGCAGTGGCTGACAGATCAGGCAGACGGGATCACCTGGGCAGCCCGTCCGGGTTCAGAGTCCAGGTTCACGGCAGCACGGGCATCTCCCGTCAGCTCAGGCAGGACCTCAGTAGCGACCCTAATCAGGTGACTGATAACCATAGCCCCACTGAAGCGATAGCTCAACGCCCACCGAAAGCAAGCGCGCACGCAAAATCAACCCTGGCCTGGGAATTTTATCGTAACTTTTCTGCCCGCAGCAATTCCACCCACTCCCACTCTCAACCTCCGTCACCCGAAATTCATTACGAACAGAACTCGAAGGCTCAGTCTCCGCCCAAGTTTGCGGTTAAATCGATTGATTTCTCGTGTTCTCTACCGACTCTTCTCAACGTAAGTTGCCAGCACGCGCATCGCATTGTTGTCGCATCAATCCTCGGTGCCAGTCGCGGCGAAGAAACGAACCTCGGGACTGACCAGCCATTTGCGCACAGACACCTCAGCAAAAATGAAGCACCTCGCAGCTTACCTCCTCCTCGGCCTTGGTGGCAACACCTCGCCCTCGGCCGCCGACATCAAGAGCGTCCTCGAGTCCGTCGGTATCGAGGCTGACCAGGAGCGCCTGGACAAGATGCTCTCTGAGCTCGAGGGCAAGGACATCAACGAGGTACGAGGAACAACTACCGTGAATCCAAGGAAGAAAGAAGCCAATGTACTGATACACATCCTTGCAGCTGATCTCCGAGGGTTCCAGCAAGCTGGCCTCTGTCCCCAGCGGTGGTGGTGCTGCCGCCCCCGCTGCCGGTGGTGCTGCCGCCGGTGGTGCTGCCGAGGAGAAGCAGGAGGAGAAGAAGGAGGAGGGTACGTTCATAGCCCATCTCATGCCAGGTCGGGTGTTCCCCTCGTACATCTTTACTGACAGTATTGGCAGCCGCCGAGGAGTCCGACGAGGACATGGGCTTCGGTCTCTTCGACTAAGCGAACGTCGCAAATGTCAACCACGACGAAGCTTGACGAACTTGGAGGAGTCATACGGACAATTGCCACGTTTGTCTTACGTGACATTTGGTACGGATGGATTTACATTTGATGGATCTCGGGATCCCAGCCGACCGCGGCAACCAAAACCAGATGAGATCAATAACATCCTGCTGCTCCGAGATATTTCGAAATGCGCAATGCTGCTGTCGTGATTTGGACACGAATTTGATGCCAATTTGGTGGACGTATAATGCCTTGCCATTGAAGTCCTCGAGATTCTTTCGATTGTCGATTATCCACGCTGTCGATGATTCTGAAAGGAGCCGGTAGCGTATCCAACACTGGCTTTCGTGACCCGCATGGTTGGTAGCGAGCCAAGTAGTACCCAAGGTAGGTATGCCTCCTGGGACTCAGTGATGAGCTCTGCGTACACCGGTTAGCACCTGTGTGCGAGTCCTTCGTGGGCGGCTCGTATGTATAATCCGGTTTCTCGGTGAGTCTAGCAACGTTAAGTCCAAGGTGTAGTGCAGCCAGTCCCCTACCATACCTCATGTACTACAAGGTCATGTTTTGTTGGGCGCGTCGCAAGGGAAGCACACAAGGACTGTACACCCAAGACACTGTAATCAAGTTACAAGCCCAAGTCCCTGCCAAGGTTATGCATATATTCCGCATAAGTGCGTCAGCTAGAGCGGGTCTGGCTCTCAGCTCTGATTGGTAGCGTTTGTGTAAATTCCCCGTTGCCCCGAACAACGGCATGCGGACGGGCCCATAACTGGCCAAGCAAAGCTACGTGGGATCGAGGGAACTCGGGCCCCCTCGACAAGCATCAACGCGACAAACATTTCTGCATTGCGCGCCGTCTTGGGGCAGATTTTGCTATCACCAACACACCTTTTTGGAACATGGGCTGCTTCGACACGTACAGCATCGCTAACACCAGCTAGACACCCACCGCAATCGCCAATTCGACGCGCGTCAGGTGGCCCGCTCGGTTTTTACAACTCGACCGATACAACTGTCAACAAGATCCACCATAGCTACCGCTCAATGGCCAGCGCTCTGCCAACCGCCGCGGCGCCGAGCCAGCTGCCGGCGCCGACGAGGAAGACTTCGCTGCGCTCCGGCCTCAGGAGGAATAACTCCCGGCCACAACTCAGCCGTGCCGATACGAACACCGTCCCCGCTGGACACGCGTCCCAGCATCAATATGCCGGACACGAGAGCTCCGACGAGGAGATACCTGTGCCTATGAAGCTCAGTGCTCTTACCAAAGCGCTGCTGAATGACGGTGGAGGCGAGCCAGAGAAGGAATACGGTCGCGTCCGAACACGGGGCCAAAGTCATAAAACCTCATCGCCCGCGGGTTCGCCACAGGGCAAGCCGGTTAAGCGCCGCAGCGTCCTGAATACTTCGACCAATTCAGCTGGCGAGGAAAGAAGACATACCCGTGCTAGTAGTGCGCAAGCATCATCTCGTCACTCGTCGCCCGTTCGAAGCCAGCCTAGCCGAGAAACCAGCCCCGTCAGAAAACGAGTTGTGCGCCTAAGCACCGCATCTCAGGGAGGAGCTGCCGCCGTTGCCGCCCCATTCAAGCCGGCCAAGAGGAGGTCGACTTCGCTTTCGGCTTCTCAGAACAGGGATCGGCCACCAAGCCGCCAAAGCATTACGAGTGCTGCAGAGGAGAGGGCCAACGGATCCTTGATCAAGGAGAAGGAGAAAGACAAGGACCTGAACACGCCCGCACAGCAGGGTCGCGTCGTCAGGATTGCCGTTGGTTCGTCTGGGAACCGAAACCGACACTCCAACTCTTCCGGTATTTCTTCCAGAAAGACGGACTCGGCTTCTCAACACCGATCCTACCTTTCCCAGTCTGACGGCAACGACGGACTCGAAGAGCCACCCACAGCTTCGCGCCCGGTTCCCGAAGTAAATCTTGGGAGTCTTGCTCGGCTCGGGTCCTCTAACGGATTGAGAAACCGCAACGAAGAGAACCAAGGAATTCACGGCTCAACACGGATAAAACGAGTGGGCAAGGTTCCTGGGAGCTTTTTAAGCGGTCCTGCTCGCCGAGGACGCAGAAGACAAAGTGAAGAGGATGCCGAAAACGAGGGAGCTATGCTTGGTTCTAGCCAGGAGCCAGACAGCCAAGTTCACGATTTACTCGACCAAGAACCGGGTGACACTCCGGCTTACCCCTACTACATCCCAGACAATGTTGCATCGGGAAGCCCTGTCAGCGCCCGTCCTTCTGGGAGGCACCAGAGAGCATCCTCTATCGCCGAAGACAAGGTCCGGCCGATACCGTCTCGCCGTTCATCGCCCGAGGTTGAGGAGATCCCGATTCCGCACTACCGAGTACCTCCTCCGCGATCCGATGTTCCGTCCCGAAACGACCAGGAAAATGATGCCCCGTCGACTTTCAAGAGGGAAAGGCGCCCGTCCATGGCTCTCCTAGAGAAGGACTCTGACAAGGCTGCTTCTCGGCCGATGAGCGCGGACGTTAGTGCCTCGCGTCTCTCTAGTGCTGAGCGCAAAGCATTGGCATCGCTAAGCCAAAACACCCCTCGTCGAGCAGCGCCTGCGCCACCTCCGAAGATGTCTATCTTGGAAACTGCGACTTCCGCGGCGGGGGCTGCCACTACGGCACAAGCCGCCAAACGCCGGAACTACATGAAGGTTAACGGGAAATGTTACACTCGCATCGACTCCCTTGGACGTGGAGGAAGTGGAAAGGTCTACCGAGTAGCTGCGGATAACGGCAAGATGTTTGCCCTGAAGAGGGTCTCGATCGAAGGAGCCGATGAGAATACGGTCAGAGGCTACAAAGGCGAGATCGATCTCCTGAAGAAGCTGAACAATGTCGAGCGAGTCATTACACTGTTCGACTATGAAATGAACGAGGAGAAACAGGTGCTGAATCTCGTAAGGGCTCCACCATCCATTCCCCACTACCATCTCCATTGCTAACCTGGGAGACAGCTCATGGAGGCCGGAGAACTGGATCTTAACACGCATCTTCGACAGCGCCTCTCGGCAGAAAACGCCAAGTTCGACCCTGTCTTTGTTCGCTACTACTGGCAAGAGATGCTCGAGTGCCTTGCCGCCGTTCATGCATACGACATTGTACACTCGGATCTGAAGCCCGCAAACTTCGTCCTGGTACAAGGTCGACTGAAGCTCATCGACTTCGGCATCGCCAACGCGATCCAAACGGACGAGACGGTGAACGTGCACCGGGAGACGCAGATCGGCACCCCGAACTACATGAGCCCGGAGAGCCTGCTGGACTTCAACGCGGCGGCGGAGTCGAACAGCCGGCGCATCCAAGCGGCCAACCCGGCGCGGCCGAAGCTGATGAAGCTGGGCAAGCCGAGCGACATCTGGAGCCTTGGCTGCATCCTGTACCAGATGGTGTACGGGACGCCGCCGTTCGGGCACATCGCCAACCAGATGGCGCGCTGCCACGCCATCATCAACTGGGGGTACGCGGTCGAGTTCCGCGACCGCGGCGTGGGTGAGGTGCCGGTGCCGCCCAGCCTGCTGCGCACGCTGCGCCGCTGCCTGAGCCGCGACCAGCACCTGCGGCCGACGTGCGCCGAGCTGCTGGCCCCGTCCGACCCCTTCCTCTACCCGGTCGAGACGCCCGACGGCGCCCTCCCCATCACCGACGAGCTCCTTGGCCGCATCATCCAGAGCGTCGTCGCCCGCTGCCGCGACCGGATGCCCACCGAGGCCGAGGCCCTCTCCGTCTGGCCTCAGGCCTACTGGGGTAGCGTCCAGAAGGCCATCGGCAAGGACGTCCGCCCCACCGATGCCAGGTGACCGGAATTGTATACATAGATACATGACTGGAGAGATTGATTTGACGAACGACGATTCATGATGAAGAAGGATGGTTGGTTGGAATACGGGAAAAGGAAAGAAGGGAGGGAAGCAGGCTTGGAAAAGAAAGAAGGGTGGCGACCCCGTCCCGCTTGTTGAAATACCTGTTCTGTTCTGTTGGGTTACTACTCCTGGCACTATATCCTATTTGCCGCGTCGGGTTTGCGGAGTTTCGAGGCGTCTTGCCGTGCGACGACGGGCTGGACTTTATATTCGTTCAGCCTGGGCGATGTCTGATTACCGTTCAGCGGAGACTCTCCTGTGTTGTTTTCCTCTTTGATATCCCATATTGTTTCTAGTTTAATCGCAACTCGCTCGCCGTTTCCTACCACACACGCGTTCTCAGACACTTTCAGGCGATGAATTGAATCGGTGATTTGGCTCTAGAACGTATGCTAGAATCACGAATTCGGAGTGGTTCGCGCCATGGCTATAGGTGGCCAAAATAGTGATGTGAGCTGTTCGGCCCAAATGGTTAGTTTTTAGGATCCCGTGTTTCATTTTGCTACATCCGAGGAACAGTTCGAGCCTGAGCGAAACACCTTGGTTTTTGATGCTTATTCTCTAGTTCATGTTCGCCGACGTGCTTTGTCTGCGCATCATGTGCGGATCCTCGTTTTCGTCACATCCGTCGTTACCCGAGATGCGGCGTGTGGTCTGCAGTCCTTCGGTGATATACATTCGTCTTCGTAGTGGCCGTAGACAGTTATTTGTACAAATTTCCCCTTTCATGGCGAGACCCCGGGAGAGGGCTTTGCGAGATAGTCGCTCCTCAACCAGGCGGATGAGTGTCTATCCGTCCCACCCCATCCCACGGCCAGACCGTGCTCGTCATCCAGCTGGACTCCCCTCTTCTCATCCACACCCTCATCGCGTGCGACCCTTTTCCCTCTCTCTCTCTCTCTCTCTCTCTCTCTCTCTCTCTCTCTCTCTCTCTCTCTCTCTCTCTCTCTCTCTCTCTCGCCTACTCCGGCCCGAGGACCTTGACCTCGCTGATGCGCAGGGTGGTGAAGCGGTGCTTGCTCTTGACGCGCTGGGCGCGGCGGTTGCGGCGCTTGGTCTTGACCACGACGCGCAGGGGCTCGGTGTCGACGCCGGTGACGACGGCGCGGCACTCGAACAGGGCCGGGTCGATGTAGGGCGCGCCCTTGAGGGTGTAGTCGCGCGAGCCCAGCACGCTGGCGCGGTCCAGGCGCAGCACGTCGCCCGGCAGCACCCCGTGCATCAGGAACGGCAGCCGCACCGCGTCCCCGGGCGTCACCAGGTACGGCACCCCGTGGATGTGCACCGTGATGTACTGCCGCGGCTGCGCCCGCAGCAGCGGCAGCAGCTGCCGCACCGACGCCTCGTCCTGCACGAACGCGTGCGCCGCCGCCGCCGCCGCCGTCGCCCGGTGCTGCGCCCGCGGGGGCTGGTGCGGTCGTGCCGCTGCCGACCCGGTCGGCAGGATCGTCGATTGCGTAGCTGCGGTGCTGGGTGTTGTGGCCGGGTCAATCGGGTCGATGTGCTGTGGTGTCGTAGAGATGGCGCGGCGGGTCTGGGCGATGGTCGGCAGCAGGAAGCTCGGCGGGAGACGCGTGAGCGGCGTCTGCAGCCCCAGGACGGAGCGCAGGAGGGATCGACTCATGTTTTCGGAGTGGAAAAGCAAGCCCGCCAGGTTGTGTGATATGGGTCGAATTGGTTGTTCTGGTTCCGCCCAAGACCCCGTCGGCTCGCTCGCGATCTGAGGCTCTCACGCGGACGAGGTTGACGCTGGCCCAGAGACGGGAAAAAGCTGGGGTGGAGCCGAGTCGTTTATCCGGACCGGTAGCAGCTGCAGATGCAATTCGAGAAGGTTAATGTAGGTGTCGGGGTATGGAGTGGACCCCTGCGCTGGAATCGCCCCTTAGCTCGGAATTTTCGATAGTGGCGGGGACCGCTGATAACCATCACTTTTTTGATGCAACGAACCTCCATCACTGCTGCAGTAAACGATCGCGAAACGACACCACCCAACCCTTGATACCCGTACCACCACTTTCGAGCGTTCAAGTCCCTTTCGAGGGCAAAATCAGTCAACATGGTGAGTCGATTCGTCCAACCCAATACACCAAAAAGCACAGTTACTGACTCGAAGACAGCCTCAAAATGAATAGTACGTCGACCCCAGCGGTTCGTCCGCCTACCAGAAACCCCCCGATTCTAACATTGCGCGCAGCATGGAGCGCCACGCCAAGATCCACGGGCGTCGGTTGGACCACGAGGAGCGGATGCGCAAGCGGGAGGCGCGCGAGGGCCACAAGGCGAGCGAGAAGGCGCAGAACCTGCGGGGGTTGCGGGCCAAGCTGCACCAGCAGCAGCGGCACAAGGAGAAGATCCAGATGCGCAAGCAGCTCAAGGCGCTGGAGGAGAAGAACGTCGAGTCGGCCGGCGACCGCGACCCCGGCACGCCGCTGCCCAACTACCTGCTCGACCGCTCCAACCCGACCCAGGCCAAGAGCCTCAGCTCCGCCATCAAGAACCGCCGCTCCGAGAAGAGCGCCCGCTTCGCCGTGCCCCTGCCCCAGGTCCGCGGCATCAGCGAGGAGGAGATGTTCAAGGTCGTCAAGACCGGCAAGAAGACGGCCAAGAAGTCCTGGAGTATGTGGTTTCTGGCTGTTTGACCACACCGTATCTGGTGGCTCGGGAAGGAATCGGCTTGGCTGACAAGTGCACAACAACAGAGCGCATGGTTACGAAACCCACCTTCGTCGGCCCCGACTTCACGCGGCGCCCCGTCAAGTACGAGCGCTTCATCCGGCCCATGGGTCTCCGGTCAGTGCCTGCCCCTGGCAGCAGCAGCAGCAGCAGCAGCAGCAGCAGCAGCAACATCGATAACTGACTATCAAACCAGATACAAGAAAGCCAACGTCACGCACCCGGAGCTGGGCGTCACCATCCAGCTGCCCATCATCAGCGTCAAGAAGAACCCGCAGCAGCAGCTGTACACCCAGCTGGGCGTCCTCTCCAAGGGTACCATCCTGGAGGTCAACGTCTCGGAGCTGGGTCTTACCACCGCCGGTGGCAAGATCGCCTGGGGACGCTATGCCCAGGTTACGAACAACCCGGAGGTGAGACGAGCGATGTCACCCGCCCCGTTACGGTTTTATACTGACAACGTGTCACCAGAACGATGGTTGCGTGAACGCGGTACTCTTGGTCTGAGGGCCTGTTAATGTATGCGCAGGTTGAGAAGAGTTTATATTGGGACGCAGAAGAAAGGTCCCATGATTCCCCCCAGCATAAGAATGGCGTTTGGCGTTTCGATGTTTCCCGGCCCGGGCCGAGGGTCACGTACCGCTCCGTGACAGATTACCAGTAGATAGTCCAACATAACCTTCCCTTCTTGCTTCCGTTTCCAGGGTCCATTTTTCTGCCGGTGCCATACTCCAATGCTCGACCGTCTGCTCTACGCAGGGAACCTTCACATTGACGTAGAGATCGCTGCTTCATGCCGAGAGATGCGGGATGGACTTTCCAAACACCTTGCCTACCTCTGTTTGAATGTGAACTGGGCAGCGGCGGGATATTGTGCTCAAATTCGTCCTCATTTTATCCGGGCTTTGGGCTAGCCTTTACTTCACGTTACCTGCAAGTCAAGGTACTCATTGCGCTTCTCTAGCCCTACGAGTATGTCTCGAGGTATAATTTTAGCATACTCATCCCTGCTCAGCGATCACCCGCTATAGAGTATCCTGCTCGTCGCTCAATAGGGGCTGTCAAAGTTGGCGCTTGTATACATGTTCTCCAAAAGCCTCATCATACCTTCAGAATACATCACAGCTGTCCACATCCACGTCTTTACGCATATCGGGAAAAGCATCGCATTGCTCATCTACAAACGTCTGTGGAGAAGAACTGCAATATCGACCTGCTGTGCGAACTTCCATTGCTACCTAGTGTCGATCATGCCGAGCCAGCGCCCTGCATGTCTAGGTCCGAAGCTGCGTTCCTCCTCAACTGCCTACCTGTCTTCTCTCTGCCTTCAAGCTCGGACAAGTCGAGGCGATGAAGCATCCTCAAAGGCCAGGGAAGGAAAAAAGCAAAGAAATGAAACGCCGGCGCAATGGTGCAAATATGAGCCAGTCCAGTCTCGGCCGAATCCGGCGGGAGCAAACGGAACCGAAAAGGCAGACGAACGCATCGACGGTAGTTGCAAAGTCGAAAAGTAATACTGCTCTGAAATGCTATTCTGGGGTGCCAAGCCACACAACACTCGTCTTCTTGCCTCATCACATTGATGGGACCGTGGAACGCGTCGTTGTGCTTGGAATTGTGCAACTCGCCGCGGGCTCCTCGAATCGTTTAGGGAAGCTCTCTAAGCTTCAAGTTCTTATTAGGGTTCGAGAAGCCTCCCAAGTACATATTCTGGTACTTGGGCGAAGAACCATACGGAGCATTCGGCCTGTCGGCCTTGGATGCGCCGGAAAGGGGATTGGGTGGCAGGTTGGCCGCGCCCGCAGTAGTGGGCAGTGTTGACTTGGGCGCTGCAATGGCAGCTGGCTCCTTAGCCTGCTTGTCAGACCGCATAGCCTGGTCCTGGGGATCGTTAAGCCGGCCAGTCGTACGCATCTGGACAATGGCCTTGACGACCTCCATATCGCTATGGTCCTTGTCATTGAGGAGGAGACGCTGCTTCAGCGTCATCTTGCCGCCGTTTTTGTTGCGTTCGAGCAAAGCTGCCTCGCGGACAGCAGGGTCATGAACGAAACGGCACTTGCCCTTCTTGCCGCATGTACCACCCGTGGAGTAGTACTTGCAGTGGTTGGTGGGATCAGCTCTGGTGATGGGGGGAGGGGGCAGATACGGCGCGCTGGCTTTTCCGGTGGGCTGAGTCTCGGGCTTCTCATCGTCTGAGCCATCGTCGGAAGAGTCAGAGACGCTTCCTCGCATCTCATCCCCTTCGTCGTTCTCCGCACGCTTACGCTTCTCGAGTTTGCGCTCCACCTTGGCCAAGCGCTTTCGGAGGCGATCGGCCTCTGCCTGGTCCTTGTCCACCTTGGCAGCTGGTGCCTTGCTGTCCAGCTGCTTGGTGTCGTGACCCGACGCTACACGCTTCTCCTCATCCGCCTTCTTGGCTGCGACTCGCTGCTTCGTGGGAAAGTTGGCTTTGCGTTCCGCGATCCAAGCAGCCATATCAGAAATACTACATTAAAAACACGGTCAGTCTCGTCGGCAAGTACGGGTGTGCCTCGGGTGGACTTACGCGGGGACGTCATTGCCGAGAAGCTCAGAAAGCCTCGCCTCTTCATTGACTGTAGCACTCGTGCCATCGTCAGAGTCACCGTCGCCCGGGGTCAGGCCAAGCGTGTTCGTCTTGCGCTTCTTCTTCTTGGACATGGCAGCATCGGACTTCTGATGCTGCTGCTGGTGCGGGGGATGGTGGTGCCCATGAGGATGACGGTGGTCACGATGACGAAACTTGTCACCTCTCTCTGAGTGGTTGGATCGGCCTCCTCGGCTGCCATGGCCAAAGTTGTCGCGACCATGACCGTGGCCACCAGCGCCACCACGGTGAGAGGAATTGTAATGAGAAGGCGCAGAACCTGAATACGTGGGCACAGGGACGGAAGGAGGGTTGGGAGGGGGAGGGTAGTTGTAGGACGGCTGCTGGTAGGGAGCTGAGTGATGGCTGCTCGAGGGGTACGACTGTCCATAAGGACTGCTTGAGGGTGCAGAGGACTCGTAGCGCTGATCAAAGCCCATGCGCATCGGAGCCGCCATGGCATGATCAGCCTTGTGACCACCTCGATCACCAGAGTAGCTGGGTCGGCCACCGCGACTCGTATAGGAAGGGTACGAGTGCGCGGGATCATTCCACTGCTGGGAAGAATAGTCACTCGTGGGCTGGCTGTAGCTAGGGCCATAGGACATGCGAGACGACTGGGGAGGATACTGCGACTGGTATGAAGACGTCGTTGGTTGGGGAGCATAGGCCTGGGATGCGTAGGTCCCATGGTAGCTGGAGGGGGGCAGAGACGCTGCTGGCTGGTGGTTTATGTGAGACGGGCTAGGCCAGTAGGAACTCTGGGGAGACGGGGTGTAGGGGCTCTGAGTGGCAGGGGACGCGAAGTCTTGCTGTTGGTACTGAGGAGAGCCGTAGTCGCTGTGGCCCGGACCTTGATGGTGGCTACGAGCGCGGCCGCCATTCATCACTGGTCCATGCCCTCCACGCGGGTGAGCGTATGGTGAACCTTGTGCATACGACGGATAGGCGCTGGGAGGCGCGGCAGCCGGGGGCGCAGGGGGAGGAGCGGCGTAAGGATAACTCGCCATGGCGCAAGCTCGAGATCAACGGGTGGCTTGTGATCGCAACGATATCGGAGGTAAGGATGCGGGGGGCGCGTTGGGTGCGGACGACGAAGACTGGAAGCCTGGCGGTTGAATCAGTAAGGGCATTCCGGAGGCGGAGGAAGCGAGGTTGAGGAAGTTGAAGACGTTGAGGTAGTGGGGTGGAAGGTCGACGAGAGAAGTAAAAGGTGTAAAATGCGGGCGGATTGGGGCAGAGGGTTTGCCTTACGCGCACTGAAGATACGAAAGATATTTGTTCTGCACTCTCTGGAGTATGTTGTCAAGCGGCTGCGAGGTGAAGTGACACTTGAGAAGGGAAGATGGAATGCTGCAGTTCAACCACAGTATATAAGAAAGAGATTGAGAGATCCCTGAAAACCGTGGTTCCAAGACGTAAAGACCGGTGATGCTTGTTGGGTGGTGGAAGAGGTCGGGCTTGTCTTTGCTGCGCGTTGCAGTGGATTGGAGGGTTGGAGGGTTGGAAGGATGAATTACACTCTCAGGCTTGTCAGGCCAGGGCAGGGGGAGCTTTTGACACAAGGCTCAAGGCGCGCTAAGCCGGTCTTGGCGCGTCGTAGTCTGGGCCCCTTGAGGGTCTGAGCAGCTGGCAGAGGGCTTAAAGCCAGCTGGCGCCAGTCAAACTCTCCTACGCCCAGCAACGTCGCGTTTCTTTGCAGTCAAATCCATGGTGGGGCATAATTGGCATTGTACTCTCAGAGTCTTTGGTACCTTAGGAAGCGGGCTTGAACATGCACCTTGGTCAAGCAGAGTGTCCAACATGTTTATCTTAGTAAGTGATTCCCCTAACTACTAGGAACGGCCTATCTGAACTGACATGGACATTAGACAAAGATTGCAGATCTGGTGCAGATCCCGCCCTCGCAGTTCGAGCAGAAGAGTCACATTGCCATTGAGAACAACATCAATGCAAAATACTCGAACCGCGTCATCCAGAAGATCGGCCTCTGCATATGCATGTACGATCTCTTGTGGGCTTCCGAGGGTCTGATCGGACATGGCACTGGCCTGGTCAATGTCAACGGTATGTCCCATATCCCCCCCCCCCCCCCTAGCTTGATGGGAATCTGCTAAATTGGGACTCGTGCAGTTGAGTTTCGAATGATCGTCTTCCGCCCATTCAAGGGTGAGACGTTGTTTGGTAAAATCAGCAGTGCCACGCCAGACGGTCTTCATAGTATGCATGCTCCCGGCATCTTGGCAAGTTGGCAAGTTGGCGAAAGTCGCTAACAAAACGCCAGTCCGCACCGAGTTCTTTGAAGAGATATTTGTACCGTACAAGGAGCTACCAGAGGACACAGAATTGTAAGTGTTGATAGGACTTTCCCGCCAGATGCATCCTAACTAAACCCTCTGCAGCGACCACAACGAACAAGCCTGGGTCTGGATAGTGGACGGAGAACGGATGCATTACGATAAGAACGAATCCGTTCGCTTCCAAGTCATCGACGAGTCATGGAACGATCAGACACCCGAGACCAGTGAGCAGGAGTCCATCGAGAAGGCCAAGAAGGCCTCACCTTACAGCGTCCAGGGCAGCATGATGAAGGAAGGACTGGGAGTCTGCCTGTGGTGGGACTAGCGATAAAGCCAGGGCTCCAACATCCGCAAGCCGCACCTTGCAGCGATACACCGTGATGTACATAAACAATCTTGGCGTTCAGGGACATGGAGGAATGGATTCTTTCAGCTAGGAAGAGGGGACAGTGAGGCTTTGCTTTATTTAGACATGATACCCTCGAGCAGTCGGTTCTCCACGCCATCCAAAATAGAGTAATGCTCAACCACTGCCAAATTCTCGGCTTCGGTCTTGAACTGCTTGTCAGGGTCAACCCCAGGTCCAAACATTTGAGGTCCACCCTGGGGTCCCATTGCCATTTGTTGAGCCATTTGGTTAGCAGCTGCGTCGAAGCAAGATTAGTACTTGCATACGTACACAAGCAATATACGGACGGAAGCTCACCATTATCGCTTCCCAGTAGGAAGTTGAAGACGGACTGCAGGCCAAAGAAGCACAGGAAGTACCAGCTGATGCTGGACATCCAGCGGGGGTCCATCTCCTTAGTAGCGACGCCCGCCTGCAGCATGCTCTTGAACTTGATGGTGATGGGGAAAGGGAGCTTGATGATGACGAAACCACTGAAGAAGGCGTTGATCCAGCTCATAATCAGCGTGTTAGGGATCATCATGGCCATGTTATTCTTCATCATGCCCATCATGCCGTCCATGGCGCCGGGATCAGTCATGGGGTTCGGGGGCGGCTGGCCACGTCTTTCGGGGTCCTTCAAGAAGGCACCGGTCTCGTAGGCATTGAGGAGGTAGTCGCGGCGAGCTTGGAAGGATGGGCCAGTGAGGACATGGAAGTTGTTGCGCGTGGCTACACCGTGTAGCATGGAGCGCTGCTCCTTCATGGACTTGTCGTCGAGCTTCTTCGGGGCAGTGGCCATAAGAACGGAGGCATAGTGTCGCAGGATACCTGTGAGTATCTGTAAAGTGTCAGTCAAGGTGCCATCACGAAGGAAATACATGCGTTACGCACCATGACAATCGTGATAGGGAACAAGATCCAATAGCTGTAGGCCCAAGTCAGTCGAGCTATGTCGTGCATGCAGCAAACTAGGTAATCGAGCTCACAAAAGCTGGGGATCCCGATGGATCGTCTGCACGGGTAATTGTGCCATGGTTTGATGCTACCTATCTTGTAGGTGTAGCCAGTGCGGTTATGCTGGGATTCGGAGAGCAAAAGACGGCACAATCGACGGCACAATCGGTGTTGGGCGGGCGGGCGAGGTGAGGTTGCACTTGACAGCTCCAGCAGCTCGCTCATCAATGATCAGCCGCATCACAGCGCGCTAAGGAGGACCCCTGGGCCCAGGGCAGGGCCGCTGGCAGCTGGCCGAACCGCACCGGCGCTCCACAGTGGTGGGAAGCCACGTCTCCAGCTTCCAATTGTCCCGTCGTGTCACTTACACAACCTCGGTGGCCCAGTCACAGCTCTCGGCAACTTCAATAGCTGTGGAAGCTGCCAATATCTTCCTCCGAAGCCCAATACCTCGACTGGCAGACCGGTTCCTCGATTGGAGAAGACAGACAGGGTCATCATGGCTTCCCAAGAGCGCATCACCGTCCACAACCTTGCAGGTACGGCCTACAGCAACCACACCACCACTAACAAACTAACAACGTTGCGCAGACCTGAAGAACACGTCTGACGATGCGATCCCAAACTACCTGAACTCTCTCAAGTTCAAACAGGACCACAAGCTGGTGGACACGCGCCTGGTGCTGGGCTACAGCGCTTTCTTCGTCGCCGCCGCCTGCTTTGCCTGGGACTACAAGCTGGGCTTCGACGCGACCAGGACCTGGACCACTGTCGCTGTCGCCCTGTACGCTGTTCTGAACACCGCCCTGACCTTTTGGATCGGCTTCGTCGAGAAATCAACTGTGTACCAGGGCACCGCCCCGGATGGGTCGCATGTACGCTCCCTCTCTCCTCCTTCTATAAGTGCACAACCCAAGCTACACCAGCTAACCACCCCGACGCTTAGGTCTCCATCGCCACCTCTACCAAGAAGAACGACCCAACCTACTACGTCACCATCACCGTCACCCCGCCCAAGTCCTCCGGCAAGCCGCAGGTTGTTGAGTTCGCCCGCCCCTTCAAGAACTGGTTCGACGCGCAGGGCCACTTCATCGCACCCCCCTTCCAGACCATGCTTGCGACCAGCGTACCGGTGATTGCGCAGGCTGACCCCAAGCGCATCGCTGCCGTTTCCGACGCTTTCTCCTCCGATCTCTTGAACGCCGACCCCAGCATGTTGGATGCCATTGCCGCTGCCGATACCACCGGGGCTGAGACTGCGGGCGCGGGCAAGAAGTCCAAGCGCAGAAAGGCTTAGGGAGCGAAGCTGCTACTGCTGCTGACGAACGAGTGCAAAAGGATGGACAGGGAGGAAAGATCCATAGCAAAGAGGCACGGTAGTAATGAAAGGCTTGTCCATGATTTTTCTGGGATAACCTGCGATTCCGTGCTGACTGATGTCTTCAGGAGATCCCGTTCTCCTCATTTCCTTGAAGGTGTAACCCGGACTATGTGTGAAGAGAACTTTCCAGAATATAAAGCTGGACTGCAGGATATCATCCGGAGGAAAAGGCTACGAATTATCCAGAGACGCAATTGACTGCCCGGCTGCGCCTAAGCGATCTCCTTCTGGAGCAAAGGCCATCGAGAGGTTACCAGAGGACGCATTTGAGGACTGGACAAGCCCTCGCGGACGTCCTAGCAACGGACTCAATCGTCCCATGAAAATGTTTATGGGTTCACCCCATCCTCATGGTATCCTATGGATCATCGACCAACATCATAAGTATGTCCCAAGAACGGAGTCCCAGGACGACATCCTGGGACGAGCCCACGCGAATCGAGATCATGTTGACAGCAGACATCCTAGGAATGCAAGCTCTCCGTCCGAAAGTCTGCCTCTTGAGTCCAGGCCATGGTTCTCAGAGTCAAAGCTAGAAGCGGATTCAAGGTCTGTCAGGAAAAGGGAATCTGCAGGCATTTTAAATTGCGTGTAGCCGAGTGCATCCGGGGCGAGGCAGGGAGACATTCTTTTCGTGGCATCACCCGCCTCTCCCAGGCTGGTTCTCTTCGTCTGGTTCTCTATGGTATGTTCATGATCATCAGAGCGTTGAATTTCTGGCCCCCTATCCGCTGACGGCCTCGTGGACAGATTTAATCAACCAGCCGGACGCCCCTAACCACCGCCTTTCCTTCTTTCTCTCTTTCCTTCCTTCTACTCCTCCGCCTCGTTCTCATCCTACCCTTCGTCGTCCTCCTACTCCTTCTCACGAGGTGACGCCCCCCCCCCCCCCCCCCCCCCCCCCATCCCCGGCAGGCCGCACGGCGGCGACACAACGCCTCCTTTCGCCTGTAAGGAGGTGAGGTGAGCGGTCTACAGGAATATTGTTTGGTAAACAGTCTGCTAGCCCACTGCACAACGTATTCGGCATCAGTGGTGGCTCGGGACGACTGCAGTAACCGGGAGGGTCCAAACCATGGGATGCAGGGCAGCAGCATACGGGCCGCTGTGCACTTCTGGTTTTGGGGGTTAAGAAGTCCAGCAATGTCTGATAGCACCTTAACCCTAACCCTTCCTCCTCCTCTTCTTCTTCTTGTTTTATTCTAATGAGAGTCTTATTAAAAGTACGGACATATCAGAATAAGGATAATCTGCTAGCGGCCTTGATACGGGGGTAGTGGGTGAGAAAGGAGAGTGTGGGATGTCATACCTGCAATGGGATAGTTGTGTGTTAGCAACTATCCTACAACGATCATCCTATGGAACAATCACTTCGAAAGCTGATGATTTTAAAGTCCACTTACTGTAATGAGTTAATCGTGGCGGTGCAATTGTCTTACGGGTAACTTGTGCAGTAGTATAATCTTGTCAGTGGTGATTATCCTATACTTTACACAGGTTCCAGGACAATCACGATAGTAGCGACTATCCAATAATTCATCTATGGTATTAAGACAACCGTATGACGGCGATCATCTTACGCCCTACTCAAGTTCTAGGATTATTGTGTGGTGGTAATTGTTCTGTGCTTCACAATAGGCCTGGAAAGGGGGGAAAGTCACATTGCAAGAAGACTACACATCTACAGTTATCTTTGGTCTTGTTTTATCTTCTAACAATAGCAATCATAACACTGCCTTTTCCAGTGGCAGCCTATTTATAGCCGCCAGACCACACTATCCTAGGCCAAACGTTCCCAGCCCTGGCGGGCGTTCAGGGCAATCCGACGAATCAGACGTGAGGGATCGCCGCAAGCCACCTGGAGGGGGCGGAGGCTGCCCTGGCGGAGCGGGAGGAGGTATTGGGCCTCAAAAGAGACCGGGAGACGGGAGAGGAAGCCCAGCGCCAGCGAGCGACACTCGACGGCCTGACTGGCCGTGGCATCAAGTTCAGGGGCGCCGTTGTTGGTGCGCTCCTTTATCTCCGCCACGTTCTTGGCCATCTCATAGACGGTTGCTAGCTTAGGAACGAGGGTAGCCAAGTGGTTGCGCAGGGCGGACGGATTGGCGTCGAGGACCTGGTGAAGCACAGATAGGACGGAGATAATCTCGACGCCGACAACGAAGTAAGTCAGGGACGAGAGGCAGACGCGTATGACTTCCTCGACGTCATCACCGTAGCGCTCGTAGCCGAGCTGCTTGAGGAGCCCGACGATGGCCACGGAGCGGCTTATTGCGGTCAGCCTATCGGGAGTCGTGAGGCCTGGGAAGCAGAGGGGGAGATATGGTTGCGCTGCCTTATGGTACAGCCATGAACCGCTCAGCTTCTTGACATCGGCATGGTTCTCGGGTGCGAGGCAGTCATGCTCAGTAAAGAGCAGCTCAAAGTACCGGGCGAACTGACGTCCCAGGCAATGTTGGAATATCTTGTCACTGCAGACGAAATCAAGTAGCCGCGGGTTTATTCCCGGCACTGGGAATCTGCGGACATCGCCAGCGAGGAAGTGCATGACACTGCGAAAGATTTGGACCGCGAAGCCTTCATCTTCCTTGTTCATCGTGCCATCCTTAGCGATCACGAAGTGGTTGAGGTACGCCATCAGCATGTCTATGCACTTCTTTCTCTGTTCGCTGGCTTCTTTGTTACCCTTGATAGGTAGCCTGTTTGCGAGGGCCGTTAGAGTTGCATCGAGTGCACCCTTTGCCAAGGGTGAGCAGGGTGAGTTTGGAGATCCCACGATATCGCACAGATCGTCAAGCGCTTGACAGTACTCCTGGAGCTATGGTGTTAGCCAATGCAAGATAAAATCAATGGTCAATGGACTCACCTCGCAGCCTATGGCCTCGGGATAAATCGCTTGGATGACTCCCAGTGACAGCATGGCGGTGCGGTGTTCGTCCAGATCACTGAAGACTGTCTTGACGGGGGTCAATCGACCAGCCACATCGTGGAACATGTTGAAAGCCCCCTGGAATAGTCGTAGAGAGCTCTGCTCCTCTTTGCTCAAGAACCGGACAACAACCGTGGCCATACTCGCTAAGTGCTGTAGAATGCGGTCATCCCAGATGGCGCCTTGCGTGTCTGAGAAGTCTTTGGCAATGCCAACGTGGACAGTGATGCTGATGCTGTCGGCAACCTCCTTGGCGTCGTCCTCCTTAACGTCGACGTCGACTACCCTGGTGAAGCGCCGGTACAGCTGTTTCACGACCCACAGACAATACGCAACCCGTCCGCGGAAGACGTTCGCATCGTCCTGTCCAGACTCTTCTAGGCCTCTGTTCAACAGTCCCGTAGTCAAGTCGTCTTGACCCCACTGGATCCATGGTGTGTCATCGCGCTCAACATTGGTTTCAAAATCCCAGTAGAAGTCGTCCGTGAAACGGGACTTCTCCATGTCTCGTGCAGCAGAGGCGATCGTGCTCCCGATGGCCTGGCGTAATGCCATGAGGAAGCTTGTGCAGAACAAGGGCTCTGCCTTTGACGACAGGCTTTGGCGGAGGCCAGTTAACATGGCATTGATCGTAGAAATCTGCATGACGTACAGCTGAGTGGCTGTTGCAGATGGCGATTCCATGATACGGCATAGGGTGCCAGAGACATTGATCAACTCCCTTGCCACAGGAGCCCCTGTAGGACGCTGACCAGTGGGATTCTGCTTATAGGCCACGTGGAAAGACGATAGGAACGCCCGTAGAAGATCTTCAAATGCAGAAGGGTAATGAGGGACAGCGTCTGCCAACGCCTCAGCAGCGACTGTGCGAATCTCCTGCGTGATGGCAGTGTCAATGGAATCCCCTTGGGCCTCAAAGAGATGAGTTCCTTGAAGGGGGCACCGAATGACAGGCTTGGCAAGCCAGCTGAAGACTTCTTTGCAGGTGGCATCGGAGCAGAGGCGGCCAGGGGATTTCGTGTTGCTGGTCTTCTGAGCTACGAGAACCGCAAGGCCCTCGATAGTCTCCTTCAGGACGCTGACGTATTCAGTGGGGGGCTGACTCGCCAAGCTCTTATGCCACTGGGGAGCATAGATCTGTTGGAAGAGGGAATCGCCAAATAGCTCATCTTTGAGGCATCCATCTGCGCCGTCATCTTGTCCATTTTGTGAGGAAGAGTGGTTCAAACCGTCCACCAAATGGACTCGTAGGCGAAGAACAGAGTTCAACAATGCCAGTAGCTGCTGCAGATGAGAGGCAGATGTCGTGCTCTTGAGAGTTGTCTGGAGAAGGGGAAGCAGCTGAGCCGTAATTAGAGAGAAGGACTGGATAGTCGCACCCGCGATGGCAACGAGCAATCGGCCAGCCTGTGCGGTGTAAGCCTGGTTTGAGATATCCTCGGAAAGATCTCTCCAAGCGCTAGCCACAAAGGATCGCAGGTCCTCCTCACTAAGTCGTTTCGAAAGCGATGTAATGACTTTCAATGTGGCTTTGATGGTGTCGGCTACCTCGCCATTGCGAACCTCGTACTTCAGTGAGCCCCAAATTTGGTCAACATAAGGCACAATGTTTTGCTCGGGTCGTCCGTATTGCAGTAAGCAAGCGTCCAGAGTCTGAAGGATGTCCACTTTGACAGCGACCGTCACGGCGTCGCCTTGGTCGAGCTTATTGACCAGAAAAGGTATGGCGTGGCCGGCAACACGGTGATGTGCAGCAAAGCACGAGCGCACAGCACTCTTCAGGTCATCTGCGGTAATGCCAGACGGTGTAGCGGAGGCTCGCAGAGCGATGGGGAAGTAAGCCGAGAAGGCTTTGAAGGCCTGCGTGGTCACCTCCTCTGGAGGGGAGAAGTTTTGCAAGAAGTAAGTCAGAATCTCGAACCACTTCATCAAGTTCTCCGGATCTCTCTCATTGCGGCAAAGATCAAGTATGGGGATCATGAACCCACACATGCCGGCATATTGGCTGTTCAGGGCGTCCGCCACAGTGGAATCCTTCAGCAGCTTCATGATGAGCTCGTAGATCTGGCGGCGTGTCGCGGGGGTCTGCTTCTTGAAGTCATCTCCAAGTTTGCAGATGTTCTGGATGATAGTGTCTGCTTTGGTAGGCTGGAAATGTTTCATGTCAACCAGACATCGCAATGCTTTGGCCGAGGCAGCGATACCAGCCCGGTGGGAACTATCAAACAGGCTGGCGAAGTAGCTGACCAGCAATCCGATCTGGGCCGCCTTCAGGCTGAAGTCTTCCTCCCGAAGGACTTCCAGGGTAGTGGCTAGAAAGTCCAAGGCCCGGGCGCGCATGATCAGGTTGCCTTCTACATCGTCGCCTTGGGTTACCCATCTGTCCACAGATTTGACCCATTCACCAATGGCGAGTCGGGTATTTTTGGGGTCGCTTGCATTCTCGGCGATGACTGCCAAATTGTTAGTGCGGTCTAGCCAGTGCTGGCAAGGACATGCGTGACATACTGGTTGCCGCTTGTTTTGCGATGTCGCGCTCCTTGGCGTTGTTGTTCTCGTCCAAGAGAACGTATTGGAGCGCCAAGGGTTGGAACTTGGTCTTGAAGGTGTCGTCTGCCATCTTGCAGAACGCGGTGGGCTTGAGAAGACTTGTTCTTACTTGGTAAGACGCATGAGGCAAGAATAGGTGTGGTGCAGCCGAAGTGATGGCGATGTAGTTGCTTGCGCGCTGCCAAGGTGTTGATGTGACGCCGCTGGTGGGACGGGTTTAGTTGGAGGAGGGAGGCGCGATGCGATTAAGACCGTCCAGTGGGATTGGTAAGTGGGAGTGGGAGTGGGAGAGGGAGAGATTGAGCGCGCGGGAGGTCAACTTGTGTGCTAATAAGTGAAGACCGTTTCCATAAAGAGGTATGCTTGCTTTCCTTTGCCCAGAGCACCAAAACCGATTGGGGTTGGAAGAGAACAGTACCTATTGTACCTGTTTCCAAGTACCCAGACCTCTGTACTGCGTTAAGTCTGGATGTGCAGCGATGACTTCAAGCACACCAGGATGGAGAACGTCGCCGATTGCCAGCTGGGTACCAGAGGCAAGACTTATGTACATATACGGAAACATGGATTACCAGCAATATTAAAGCCAAGAGATGAATTGTGAAAATGGGTTTGACGTATCGGTTGATCCTCCAGGTCGATGCTGTGGCGCCGGACTCAGCGAGGCAAAAGCGACCTGCAGTGAAGTCAAGTTGGAGCAGCACCGACCGCAGAGCGCAGACTGGCTGACTGGTATCAGACACAGCTGGCATCGGACCGTTGGCGTGTGGTGGGGCCTGGTGGCGTGCATGGGGAGCCAAAGGGAGACCAGGGCTTGCTGGGCGCTAGTGTTGTTAGGGTAAGCTACAGACACGGAGCTGGCCAGATGGAGGGGCATTGGGGCTTGGAGGGGCAGACGGTTTTGATGCGGCGCTGCCTGACACGCGCGAGAAAAATTATTCCAGCCTGTGTGGGTGTGGGTGCACCTCAGCAAAGATGTATTTGCCGTGTGCATTTGCGCTGTGTGTCCAGCAATGGGGGCTTTACCAAAGCTGCGTTTAGTCATTTATTCTCCAGTCGACTCTTGCAATTATTCAACATTAATATCTGCTGGTAGACATCTGGCTTCATTCGGGACCGCTCCCTCTGCCTTTCGTTATCCTTCTCGTCACATTTCGTTCTCTCACCGTCGTGCCTCCTTGCCTTTGCCTCGCGCTTCCCCATCCTTATCATTCAAACCTTCCTCCTCTGCCCTGCTTCGCGGGGTACATACAGTGGGCCAGGTATGCCGCCACGGAATGTTCACCTGTGTACATGCTCAGACACTGTGTATCTTTCCTTTGTTTCTTTGCCTTCGGTTGGGTTGGCTCATCTGTACTGACCTGCTGGCTTGGGTGTGTAGTCCGCCGGCCTCCAGACCATGGCTTCCCAGGAAGTACCTAAGACCTGCAAGGTCGTCTTGGCCCAGAATATTGCCGAACGTCTCTTGACCGAGGCCAAGGACACTTTGAAGTCCATACAACAGGAGACCGAGGGCCAGCCAACCTTGGTTGCCTTCCTGGCCAATGGCGACCCTGCTGCGGTCAAATACGCGGAGTGGTCCAAGAAGACTTGCGAGGAAAAGTAAGAAACCTCCTCGCTTGGGTCAGCAACTTGAGTGTTCTGGCTTCATCACAAGCCGCTGGTTACTTACTCACTGCACTTACAGCGGATTCGACTTTGACTTGCGTCAAGTCGACAAGGAGAACCTGGAAGAGGAGATCATGGTTGCCAACGAGGACCCCAAGGTCGACGGCATCATTGTCTACTACCCCATCTTCCCCGGGAACCAGGCCCACGACAAGTACCTGCAGGAGACCGTCTCCCTCTCCAAAGACGTCGAGGGCTTGTGCCACAAGCATATCTACAACATGTACCACAACGTCCGCTACCTCGATCCCCCTCACAACCTGAAGAAGTCCATCCTCCCTTGCACGCCCCTGGCCGTGGTCAAGATCCTGGAATACCTCCAGATCTACAACTCTATCCTGCCCTCCGGCAACCGACTCTTCGGGAAGACGATCACCGTCATCAACCGCTCCGAAGTCAACGGCCGACCACTGGCCGCTCTGCTCGCCAACGATGGTGCCACCGTTTACTCCGTGGACTTGACTGGCGTTCAAGTGTTCACTCGTGGACAGGGAATTCGCCAGCCTCGCCACCAAGTCCAGGAGAAGGAAGGCTGGGACCTGGAGCAATGCCTTCCCATCAGTGACGTGATTATTTCTGGTGTTCCGTCGGAGAACTACAAGGTCCCCACGGAACTCATCCGCGATGGTGCCGTGTGCATTAACTTCTCCTCCTTCCGGAACTTTGACGGCCCTGCTGTGAAGGAGAAGGCCTCGATCTACGTCCCGTCCGTCGGGAAGGTTACGATCGCCGTGTTGCTTAGAAACCTGGTGGTAGGTTTTGAGTTTACCCCTTGGTCCTCACCCTTTCCGTGATCAGGGGTTGCTGACAGACTTCAAGCGCCTGATCGCCAACCGTCCTTCGACCAAGGCAGATGGCTCTGCTGATGAGAGTCTATCGAAGGCCAAGAGTGAGGCTTTCGTTGAAGGCTGAGAAGACAGCAAAGTTATACACTAAAAATGAGTGCGATTTTACTTATATTGGGTTTCCAGGAAAAGGAAAGGACCGGGTGTGCACCCCAAGGAGATAATTACATTCTTGGAGCTATATCGGACTGAAAGTTGGGGTTTCAATGGCACTAGAACTTGATGTACTTGATCAACTAGACCGTTCTAGAATAAGGTGTATATCTTCTAACCCCGCCGGGGTAGATCTGCAAGGGTGTCACGGGAGCACCTACAGAGTGTCAGGCGCAAGGGTCTGGTCACTATAGGGTGGCAATGATATTAAACTTGAAGAAACACAAAACTAGGTATCAACAGAGAAGGGTTGGGGGAGGGCGGGTGTCACGGTACCATGCCAGCACCGGGCCGGGCCTTGCCCGGACCCGTAACACTGGTACTTCATATACCAGAGCTTGCCAGACCTCTCACACTTAGCACTTACCTAGTCTTTCTCTTTTCCTTCTTCATAGCACAACAAAGGTCATTCTGGCAACACCAGCAGTAGTACTGTGATATCACCTTAATATTACTACCTCCCAGGTAGAGATTGGTAATTTCTGCGGAACGCCGCTTCTGCGCTGGTATTGCCTCTCGCGTGACAGCAGGCAAAATTGCCATATAAGGTTTAGTGCGGCGCTAACATCTAATATCCCGGAGACCTATAAAAGGGGAAAGCAAGTTTCCCAATCAAAACACCCCGCACCCAGCGACGTTTAACGTGTAACTTTAAATAGCACTGCTATTTTTCGTAAACAGCACTACCGCTAGCCGTATACGGATTCCGCCACACATCTCCGGCGCTCCGGCGCCCACCCACACAAATAACGTAACAAAGCTATCTTTATATAACCCGAATAATTGCTAATAAGTAGCCGCTATAACCTTTATAATTAGCATTTTTAATGTTTTAACTTAAAAGGCGCTGCAGCCGCTTTAAGCTTTAATTAAGAATTAAAATAACGCGTATACCGCCCCTCGGAAAAACCGCTAAATTGCTTTTATTTAACATATTTAGTAATACTTTATATTATAACTTTATTAATAATCGTTATTAACTTAAATTAACATGTTACGATATTTTCGTCGCCCGCTTACCTTTTCGAACGCTATTTTTTATATCTTAATTTGTGTTACTAGTGCGATAAACGCCGAGTAACAATAACTTAGTCCCGATTATTAATCTTACGTCCCTTAATTTTTAGCGATCTATATTACTTGCTTGCACTTTTTCTTATAAGGCATAGCGTGCTAAAAATAAAAACGAAGTATGTAAAAAAACTATACTTGCGAGGTAAATATAAGAGTTAAATAAAAAGCTTAAACGCGATAAATAGCTTAAAAACGAGGCTTATATGCTTTAATAAAGCGACGATAACGATAAAGCATTATATTAACGGGATATATGAAAGAGGTAAATACAGGAATTAAAAATAAACTTAAAGTGTAACGAGGCCGAAAAAGGCCTCGCGGACTAAGTTTTCGCTACTTTTAAAAATAGCACTAAAGCGCTATATGCCTATATTAACGAAAATAACTTCTATATTGTTAAAAAATAAACTTATTAATAAAAATATAGCGGGCGTTATAACGCTTAAAGTGCTATTTTTTGTGTTATTTTTACGTGTAACCGTTTAAAGAAGCCCTTTTTTAAAGGCATTAGGCAGCGTTAACGTATTTTTTATAAAACCGGCTATTAATGGCTTGCCGTTATAAGAAGTTTAATAGCTAAAAATAATTAGCACGTTTTATTAATTAATAATAATTATAACTACTTGTTTAAATTACTTAAATTATCCGCCTTTTATTATTATAATTAAAAGTAAATCGCCGGGCTTAAAACTGCCGTTTTGCGGCTTTTTCGGACCGGGACTATATTTACTACCGGTATCGCCGCCCACTTTTTTAATCATATCGATACTTTTGAAGTAATAGACGAAAAAAACCGTTGCAATGTACTTTAAGGGCTTGCTCGCGAGGCAGACGACCCTTTAGACGATATAAGTTAAAATAAAGACCTTATTAACCGATTACGGGTCTAAAATATCATTATTATTGCTTAAAACGTTTATAATATTTCCTAGCGCTTTTAAACCCGTTAGTATATTATCTCTAATACTTAGTTATTATTTAAAAAGCTTAAAAAATATAAGCAATAACATAGCGTAGAATATTTCGTTAATTATAATCTATTAATTAGGCATATTATATAGGTTTTTTAAACCTTTAAATAATGCCTAAAAATATGGAAATAAAACTTTAACGTATTATTATTTAATAATATATATAAAGTTAATCGCTTTAATATACCCCTGCTTAATATCATAAAGATAACGAGTATTAATAATAATTTTTACGTAATATTTAGAATAGCTTTTAAAGAGGAGAAAAGTGACTTTCTTTAATACTTAAAGTACTTTAAAAAACTACGCGCCCAGCACGGCATTAGGAAGCCCTAGGTTATATTAAATAACTTCTCGCGTAGCTTTAAAAAAGCAGCTTTTTAAGTTTTTTTTAAAACTTTTTAATAATTATGTGTATAATATATAATAAAAAACGTTATATAGTATATAAGTTAAAAATAAATCTAATTAAAGTTAGTTTTTAAAAAGCCTCTCGCCGTTATTAACAAAAAAAAAGACGTTATTAATTAATTAAACGCTTTAAATAAAGACTAGCCTGGTTTTAACCCCCCTTTATGTATAAAACCGTAAGATATTAATTTAAAAGAGGCTAAAAATAACGACCCGGCGAAAAAAAGACTTAAAGCCAAAGCTATTTAAATAGTAAAACTAAATAATAATACTAATAACGATACGCCTATTACTATTCGTAAAAAGTAGTTAAACACGTAAGAAGGCTTTATTTAGGTTTAGAAAGCGGTAATTTACGTAGATATAAAAGATATCTACAAGCGTATATAAGGGATGTTAAAAGATAAGTTTAAGTAGTAAACGTATAAATATTACCTTTATTTCTATAATTAGTCGTTTTTTTAATCACGTAATTAGTTAATTAGGCGGGCTAGCAAAAGTGTGCCTTTCGTTTTTATTGCAAAAAACGGCTCTGATTAACCATTTAAGTTTGTTAAGCCACTTTTCGCGAAACGCGCGTTATTAGACTTTTTTGTTACGAATAAGGGTATATTTATTATATGTATATTTGTTAATTTTATGTATTTAAATAGTATTAATAAACTATTTAATTATATATTATTTTTTTAACGGGGTTAATTTTATAGGCATATAATTAATTAACTCTAAAATTATAAAGTTATTATAATTAATAAGCTTAAGGCCGCCTACCGCCATTTAAAGCGATATTTTTGAAATCGCTTTATTAGCTTTAAGTTTTTATATAAGAAGATATAAGTTATATATGCCACTTATAAGGCGCGGTACACGTAAAAAACGCGGGAAGCTTTAACTCGTATGCTTTTGAAGGTTTAAAAGGTTTATATTTTTAAGAACGTGTTATATAAAGTGGCTTAGAAGCCCTTAGCCGAGATATAGAAGTAGTATTACTATGGCTTTTGAGAGTACCTCTAATACGTTGCGGACCGGAAATATAAATTTTTTGTTTATATTAGTCGCTTTAAAGCTTAATAGGGTTTTTTTTATAAATATTAATTTATTTGGATACTCCGAGGGGTTTATGGTAAAAAAAATATTGCTTATTTGTACCTCGTGGAAATAGAGTATAATATAGTAAAGTATTAATAGCTTATTATTGATAGTAGTATTATTTTAATTGTAAACGAAGCCCGGGACTTTATTATACGAGATTTTATCGCTTTCTTAGGAAAGTAACGGTAAAAACGAATATTAGACTTTATACCGTTCGACGCTTTATAGTAAAGACGTAATGTTTTAAATGTCCTCGAGCCCGGGGAGCTTATAGTTATATTAGTGTTTTGCTTTGCTTAACTTTTTTGTTAGTAAAATTACGATAATACGCGAATACTTTTATATAACGAGACCTTAGTAGTAACGCGCGGGTAAGGCGGTAATAAAGGTAGAGGCCGGGGTGGAGGCATGCGTAAAACTAAGGCATAACGTTAATAAAAGAAGCTTAATTAATAAAAGGCTATGTTAAAGATTTAATAGCAGTAAAATGTTAAGTAATATTAACGCCTTGAACGCATGTTAGCCTTGGTGTAAAGTTAATAGTTTTAATAGTTTTGTTAGCAGTTTTAATAGCTTTAGTAGCTTTATTAAAGTTAGTTACTACTCTTAAAAGTGGTAATACGTTTATAATACTTTTAAATATATAAGGGGACGCCTGTTATATTATAAAGACCGTATTAGTAAATGTATAAGGCTTTTATAGCTAATTTAGCGCTAGTATTTTTTTTAAATGTTTAGTAATTGATAAATAAGCTTATAAGACCTTTTCTTTAATTATAGGTGTAAAGGTAGGCTTAAGAGTATAATTAAAAGCGCGGCTTAAGGAATAGTTATAGGTAAGGATAAAGGCACGGTTATAGGCGTAGCTACGGCTAAAGATAAAAAAGGTAGCTATAGCTTTAAAGGCGGTAAATAGCTTTAATAATTAATTAGAGTTGATTGCTAAGGTTTTTAGTAAAAAGCGTGCTTTTAGCTTTGCCTTATTGCTTTTTATACGCCGGTGTACGTTAAACTAATTAATATTACGTAACTTCTTTATTTAAATAACGGAGTTTTAAGATATAATTAATATTATTTAAAAAAGAATAACGTAAATAATATATAATAAGGCTAATAAGTTAATTAAATAAATAGTTATAAAGAATTTATATCAAGAATGTAAGGTGTAAATATACGTTATAATACGGGCATTTACTATATTATAAGTTTAGTGCTTATAGCGGTTAAATTTTTTAATATCCTATTAACCCCCCCGGGGGGGTATATTTACGTAATAGTTTTTTTAAGATAACTTTATCGCTTTTTACCGTATTTAATTAAAAAAAGCACTTTAAATATATTTAAACAATTGCGCATTTTATAATATTAATAAAGCTTTAATTAAGCGATATTTTATAAATTTCGATAAGGGGCATTAAGGAGTAGTTTTACGCGCTTAAAATAGTTAAGATACGCCGAAATTAAGCTCGGCGGCGGGAATAATTAGTTTCGATGTTTATAGCCGCTTTTTTAATATATTAACACTTTTTTAAAACATTAAACCTTTGGCCTTGCGATTTAATTTACCACCTTTTGTAATAATTATTAAACTTTATATTAAAGGTGACCTGTTAATTACGCGTCGATTAGTATAAGTTTTATATTTATTAACCTTAGTTTAGCTATATTATCATTACTAAGGTAAAGCGTGTTTAAAAACTATTCGATCGTTTTTTCCCGCTTAAATTCCTTTTATAATTACGCTTTTTACGCATATATATATACCTACATATTTACGCTAAGGACGCCTGCTTTCGAAAACCTGCTTTTTATAATTATAAAAGCTTTTTCGCTTCCGCTTTTTTTTTTTTTTTTTTACTGCCTTTATCGCACTTAGATCGACCTGGAAAATAAAAAGGGAAAAAGAGGACCTGATTTTAAAACGTAAGAGGTTGTATTTTAAAAAAAAGATTTTTATCTCGTAAAAGATTATCGCTAGCTTATCGTTGCCGTTGCCGTTAACTTTATTATTATTATTATAGCTAAAAATAATTAGTAAAAAGAATTAATATTAAAAATAATATTACGATTTTCGACTTATAACATTACCTTTGCCCCCGCGGCTGAAATAATTTCTTAGTCGCACGATAAACCGCTTTATAACTAAAAAATTTATTATAAAAGATTTACTTTTTCCCCCCTTATTATTAAGAAAGGTAAAAAAGTTGGCTTTTTCTTTTTTACTTTGCTGCCCGCCGAAAGCGTAAGAAAGTAAGGAAAACCTTTTTTTATTTCCGCCTATATTAAAGCTAAAGAAGTGAGGAGGAAAACCTTTCTTTACTTCTGCTTATATCGAAACTAAAAAGGTTTCTTTACTTTTGCTTATATTAAAGCTAAAAAGACCTTTTTACTTTTACTTATATTAAAATTAAGGAAGCTTTTTTACTTTTATTTATAGTAAAAAGCTAGAGCGGAAAATATAAAAGCGGAAACTAAACACCTTGCCGCCCGTTAAAAGCGTAAAGAGGAGTCGAGGAGCTATAATATGCTTGCGTCGGGTTATTATAATAAAACAACAATGCTTTTAGTTTAATGACGGCCTTAGGGCGGGAGGGGTAGTGGCGGGAATAGTGGTAGGGCCGGGCTATAAGTGTTAATTTTTTTTTTATTAGTTATTTTTGGCGGTAGCGGCAGTGGTAGCGGTAGTAGTAATAGTAATGGCCGAGCTAGAATTAGGTGTAAAACATTATATAATTAACTATACGATGTAATTTATTATATAATAAAAATCATTGTTTATAGGTGTGCTTATTTATTTAACTATATTACGTGTGTGCGGGTATGATAGGTAATGTATAGAGATGGCTTTGTTACGTTATTTGTGTAGGTGGGCGCCGGAGCGCCGGAGATGTGTGGCGGAATCTGTATACGGCTAGCGGTAGTGTTATTTACGAAAAATAGCAGTGCTATTTAAAGTTATACCGTTTAACAATTGCCTCGCTGAATCAGCGACCATCGGCTGCGGGTACTGGGAGTTGGGTCATTCCGCCGAGCTAAGGCCCATTCAGTGCCCTTCAATCAACTCGAAGTCTACACTTCTGTTGATATTCGATCGACTGTGCCAAAATGGCCGGTTCAAAATTGAAGGTTGGCCTCCTCATCGTATCCACTACCGCGGCCAAAGACCCGTCCACAGATTCATCGCAGGCAGCGCTGCGCGAGGTGCTCGAGAAAGAGGGTGACGAGCAATGGGAACTCGCCGAAACAAAAATCGTACCGGACGTTGTGACCCAGATCCAGCAACAGCTCATGCTGTGGGCGGATAGTGATGAGAGCCTCAACCTGATCCTCACGACGGGTGGAACCGGCTTCGCTACGTCCGATAGTACTCCGGAAGTAAGTGTCGCGAAACGTTCCTGCATCCCCTACAGTGAACGGCTAAAGCATTCCCTAGGCTGTCAGTCCCTTACTCCACAAGCCGGCACCCGGCCTCGTGCATGGCATGCTGGCGGCTTCATTGGCCGTGACACCTTGTAAGTACTTGGCCTCACTCAGACTTCGGTCATCTTGCTGACCTGACAGTCGCCATGATGTCCCGTCCAGTAGCCGGTGTCAGGAACAAGTCCCTCATTGTCACACTGCCCGGCTCTCCGAAGGGAGCCCGGGAGAACTTGCAAGCTATCCTAAAAACACTGCCACATGCTTGTGTCCAGGCTGCTGGTGCAGATTCGCGATCTCTGCACACTGGCGGAGTCAAGAAGCTCGAGGCAGATGCCGGCATCAACCCTGACAGTGGCCACTCTCACTCGCATGGCCATGGCCACGGTCATAGGCATGGGCATGGGCATGGGCATGGAAACCTTGTTCGACACACGGCCCCGAATACCAACCCAATGTCCAATGACCCAAGTCTGGGGCCCAGCAGACGAAACAGAGAATCGCCATGGCCCATGCTTTCCGTGGATGATGCTCTGAAGCAGATCAAGGAACATACACCGCCATCAGACATCATTACTTCGAAAGTCAATAGATATCTTCCCGGGATGGTACTCGCCGAGGATGTGGCTGCTCGAGAAAACGTGCCGGCTTTCCGAGCCAGCATCGTCGACGGGTATGCTGTCGTTGTTCCCAAAGATGGCAACATGAAGGGCGTTTACCCTGTGGTATCCGTGTCACATGCTGCGCCAGGAGCAGTCAAACCCCTGAAGGAGGGTGAAATAGCGAGGATTACGACCGGCGCTCCACTACCCCCGGGCGCCACGTCCGTCATCATGGTGGAAGATACTGTTCTGAAGACAATGACAGAAGATGGAAAGGAAGAGAAAGAGGTCGAGATTCTCGCTGACGGCGTCAAAGAAGGCGAGAACATTCGGGAAGTGGGAAGCGACATCAAAGCCGACTCCGTGGTTCTGGGCAAGGGAGAGCAAATATCGGCCGTGGGTGGTGAGATCGGTCTACTTGCCGCGGTTGGCTTGGCCGAGGTAAAGACATATCGCAAGCCAGTCGTTGGTGTGCTTTCCACTGGCGATGAGATCGTCCGACATGATCGACCAGGAGACCTTCGCCTCGGCGAAGTCCGTGACACGAACCGCATCACGTTGATGTCGGCGGCGAGGGAACAAGGCTACGAAGTCGTCGATCTCGGCATCGCAAGTGACCAGGCTAACAGCCTCGAACAGACGCTGCGACTTGCCTTGCGGCGTGTCGATTTCGTCATCACCTCGGGCGGTGTCTCAATGGGCGAGCTCGACCTCCTCAAGCCCACGATTGAACGCAGCCTCGGCGGTACCATCCACTTCGGTCGAGTGTCTATGAAGCCGGGCAAGCCGACGACATTCGCGACTGTGCCGGTTAGGGATGATGCTGGCAACCGCGTCACCAAGGCCATCTTTTCTCTGCCTGGTAATCCAGCCTCCGCCATCGTCACCTTCCACCTCTTCGTCCTGCCTTCTCTACACCAGATGTCCGGCATGGCTCCCGTTGGATTGCCGCGCATTCCTGTCCTCCTTGCTCACGACTTTTCCCTCGACAAGGCCCGCCCCGAGTATCACCGTGCCATCGTAACGGTCGGTGCGGACGGTGTTCTCGCCGCCACCAGCACTGGCGGACAGCGCAGCTCCAAGGTGGGCAGCCTCAAGGGTGCCAATGCACTCCTCTGCTTGCCCAGCGGCACCGAACCCATGAAGAAGGGCGCTAAGGTCGATGCTCTGCTTATGGGCAACGTGAGAAGTGGGCTATAATATGTACTAAGGTACGCCGCAGACAGGTGAGAATGCGAACAGGCAAGTAGCCGAGTTTGGCTCCATACTAACTCATTCCGTACTAATAATACGAGAATATGCCAACTGTAACTGGTACCGGCCGTTGCTTAGCACAAGGCCCACTCGCAAAGCAGTCTTCGCAAAGCCCCTGATATCCATGAGACAGTTTCCAAGAAGAAGGGGTGATTGCATGGGGGTTCCCGCCTACCTGTATTCTGTACCGGGCCACATGCCAACGGGCCTACAGCACCGGGACCACAGATTTTCATATGCCGTTGCAGCACAGCATTGGAGTGCATACACGACAGGCCACGGCGAAAATGCTTTCTCCTCACGCTGCTCATCGATTCGACGCCACTCGATACTGTCTGTACACTGGCTGACGTGGTTGCGTCAGATGACCAGATTGTGCGACAGCCTCTTACTGCACTCTAGTCCTGGTGTTATGGACAGCTCGCTTCCGCGGGGCAACGGTAGAGCAGCAGTTACTTGCTTGCAGCCAGACTGGCTTGATGTAGACGTCCTGGTGGTAATACCGAATTCCATCGACACTTTTCAAACAATATCAGCGCTTCGCAATGCGAAAAGGCATCGGGAAAGTCGAGGCGATGATTTGGAATATCTCAGCCTAACCTAGGATATTCCGATGGCCAGGCTCGTCGCGAAGTGCCCCAGTTGACTGACGCCATCAAAGTGGATGATACTTACCGGTATCCGTGAAGGTACCCAGATCGAATCTGCTCGTGACTCGTCACAAGTCCGATCTGCGCAACATGGGTAAGTATCGAGACATCCACAGATTGTCGCGCGCACTTGTCCGGATCTCGCCTCATCTACACATGGGAATCTCAACCTTTCCCGGCCATGATCCATCTTTTCGAAGGACTCGGTTTCACGGTGGGGAGTTGGAATGCCGAGACGTTGCATTCGGCATTGAACAGTGCATTTCGCGATCTTGGTGGATCGACCGATCCCGCAATCTGGATCGGCTCCATAGCAAGGGCAAAAGGGCCAAAGGGCTTCGCTTCCCCAACCGGGGAGTCGGGGACATGAAGACCGATAATAAGGCGACTCCCCGGCCAATTCTTGGATATCGAACCCTCCATCCGCACTCCAATCGCAAGTTGCAGCAATGGAGTCGCTCCTGAGGAGCGTAGTAGGTACTGGCGTCAAAGATGTGATCCTGCGCGGAACGGGCCTCCTCGTAGGCTCTGTAAGAACCGCTCTGATCCCTCGAATCTACTAAAAAAAGCTAACACATTCGAGGTTGTCCTGTTTTATGTCCTGCAATCTATATACCGGTTGACCATCCATCCTCTAGCTAAGTTCCCAGGGCCAAAGTTCGCTGCCATTTCTCCCGTATGAGGCACAGTTTTGATGATCATCTGTAGGTATATCTGCTAACCGTGGTGTAGTTTTGGTACATCCACTCATGGGTAAGTGGGCGTCATCAATCCATCCAAAGCGATGTACATGCGAAGTACGGGGATGTCGTCCGCATAGCACCAGATGAGCTCAGCTTCGCTCACCCGCGGACTTGGAAAGAGATCTACCACCATGCAACGAAAGATAGGCCGGTGTTACTAAGAGCATTTGGTACAAACGGAAAGACCCAGCGCCGAGCATTGCCCACATTCAGGATCCCCAGGCCCATTCCATGCACAGGCGATACTTATCGCACGCCTTCAGCGCCAAGTCCATCCGCGACGACGAGGTTGTTGTCCAGAAGTATATAGACATGTTCATTGAGCAGGTTGGTAAGCTTGGTGGACCTGGGACACAGGGGCTCAATGTGTCGGAGACCTTCAACTGGATCACCTTTGATATCATTGGTAAGTCTCGCTGATTCGGGGTAGCATCCGAACTACCATCTAACGGCTTCAGGTGATCTAACTTTCGGAGAGCCCTTCAACGCGGTCGCCGAAGGCAAGAGCAATTTCTGGATTTCCCTCGTCGTGCGGGCTACACTCTTTGGCTGGTTGTCAGGCGCCCAGTACAGGTTCCCGTTCCTCAAGCTCATCATGCCTCTGGTGACGCCTGACCGGGCGAAGGATAATTTCATCAACCACAGAAAGTTGACGAACGAGAAGCTCAACAAGCGGATCGCGCAAGGCAACACGGGCAACCGAGAAGACTTCCTGGCCCATAGCATCCGGAAAGGCAACGTCTCGTATGAAGAGCTACGGTCCAACTCGATCGTTCTGATCATCGCCGGGTCGGAGACGACGGCCACCGCGCTGGCCGCGACCACGTACTTCCTGCTCACGCACCCGGCAACGCTCGCCCGCCTGCAGCGCGAGGTCCGCGGCGCCTTCGCCACCTTCGACCAGATCACCGGCGACGCCACGAACCAGCTGCCGTACCTCCACGCCGTCGTCGAGGAAGGGCTGCGCCTGTTCCCGCCGGTGCCCTTCGGGCTGCCGCGCGTCTCGCCCGGCACCACCATCGACGGGCACTGGGTGCCCGCCGGCACGATCGTGTCGACGGACACGTTCGTGGTGGCGCACGACCCGCGCAACTTCGCGCAGCCGTACGCCTTCCGGCCCGAGCGCTGGCTTACGAACGGCGAGGGCGATAACTGTGACGCTAGCAAGCCCTTCTCCCTCGGGCCCCGCGCTTGCCTCGGCGTCAACCTCGCGTACCTCGAGCTGCGCCTCGTCCTCGCCAAGATGGTGTATGCGTTCGACTGGGAGCTGCTGTCCACCGACGTCGACTGGTGGGATCGCGCCAGGTGCTATGTGCTTTGGGAGAAGCCCGCCGTCTTCGTGCGCTACCATCCTCGCAAGGTTGACGGAATGGGAGGGCTGGATCCGGCGACGGGTCGAGTGTAGTGCGCTGAGGGACTCTCGGGTTCGCGAGGCTTGCGGTAAAGGTCATGGCTGAGGAATGTGCTCCGGGGCGAGGACTGTTCCCGGGTTCGCATGTATTTGACCCTTTGGGTGTGTCTGCAAAATGGAATGCTCTGTCAACCTGGTGGGTAAAAGAATATCCCAGGTAACAGAGTGCCTTCTTGCACATCGCGTTGTTTGAAACTCAACAGACCACAGCTACCCACGGATTGTTGGTTGCTTCGAGTTGGCATCCAGCATAGTATCGCCTCGTGAGGCCATACGTCAACTTATCCTGAAGCATAAACCAGGCGTCTCCTAGCCCATCGAAAAGGTGAAGAAAGGGGGTTATAACGCTGTCTACCGTCTGCAATACCTGGATGGCTCATCTGCCGTATTGCGAATGCCATTCAAGAGGGAGATTTTCACGCGCTGTCATAGAAGAGTCCGTCTGTACACTGACTTTGACAAGGATTGTGGGCATTCCCAGAAGAGAAGATAGGATATGAGGTAGCGACGATGCGGTATGTAGCTGCACACACCACCATACCCGTTCCACACGTTTACTATTGGGGAACCGAGGCCGAAAACCCAACGAAACTCGGCCCGTTCATCATTATGAACTACATAGAACACCATGACAATATGTGCAACGTATTGAAGGATCCAAGCAAACCCGTCATTTATATCCTGAATCCTGAGATCGAACAGGGGAAACTCGACTTCCTTTATTCCCAAATGGCACAAATCTTGCTTCAGCTAGCTTCTCTCAAGTTCCCGCGCATTGGCTCACTTCTGGACGAGAGCGGAGTCATTGCTGTCAAAGGGCGTCCCCTGACTTCGAGTATGAACCTCATCCTCGTGTACAAAGAAGTCCAGGAAACGATACTGCCTGTTTAGACGTACGATTCGGCCGATGACTGGCACGGTGCGCTTGCGGGTATGCGCATGGCCCATTTGTCCTTTCAACAGAATGCCGTCACGAGCGATAGGGACGCTCGAGAGCAATATGTGTCCCGCCAGCTTTTCCGGAACCTTTCGGCACGCGCACAACCCACGTCGGAGGCGCGCGACGAGAAACCGCAGTTCATGCTATTCTCTGAGGATTTCAACCCGATGAACGTCCTCGTCGACAAGGATCACCGCCATATGCCGCGCCGGCGCAATTCGCTTTCGACCCTCCATGGTGGCTGGTTATCCAAGGACCCGAAGAGTGGCCGGGCGGATACAGCAGGTGGGCGGAAGCCTACGAACCCCGGCTTCAGACATTCCTCCGTGTCCTTGAGATGGAGGAGAGGAAGATGGCGGTCTGCCACTATCTCAGCGCATGCGTGAAAGCTGGCAGACGGGCACCTGGATGGCGAACTATGCGGCCCGAAAGAGTTGGGGGTTCGAGGATATTTGGCCGAAGTATCTGGAGGAACGTGTCTTCGGCGCGGAAGCGAGGGACAGCCTGGAAGCCGGAATGAACCTCCTCACGGAGCCACAAAGGGCCATCATGGACAGCTTCGTGGCGCGTAAGATGGAAGAGATGAAAATATCGAAGAACACCTCTCTCAGGTTTTGGTGTAAAGTGTAGGACGGTCCATCACGGGGGGGGGCGCGGGAATAGCTGCCTCATTCAGAATGTCAAGTTGGATCTTCACCGCATGGAATCTCATCTGTCCCGCAATGGTTGGAATTCAACAGTTGCATCTGAACTGGAGTAAGCCAGCCTTTGGTTCTGTCTGCACTTCTTCCTCAGCACATTGACAAGCGGACAGGGGTGGGGGATTCGGTACCCATAGTAATGATGTCAACTACCTACATTCTTACCTGACCTGGTATGAATTGGTGATACAGTGACGGCAGAGCAATAGTCATTGCCGCGCAATACGTTGAATGGTGTTACCATTGAACATAGATGGAAGTGACACGATGGTACTTGTGGTAGGATAATCGAAGATCGATGCGAATAAGACTTGGGCAGGGCAGGGGACCGAGAGCCGAAGGAAGCACCGTTCAACTTGGCTTAATACCTGTGCGAACGCCGACGCCCACAATTCGTCGGAAAGGCGGCTGCGCATCCGTCTATTGTCGAAGCAACCACCTTGTCTCCTTCCATGTCTTGTCCTCTTGTCAACCAAACCAGGCCATGCCATGCCATGGCGTATGCCGCATGCCCGGCAGCCCGGCATGGTCTTCTCATCCCTTTCTTTCCCTGGTATCATTCTACCTACTGGAAACTGCCTACCTAGTCCAACGGGAAGAGGGCCAGTCACCAGTACTGCTGGGGTTTCAGGTAGTCCCAGGTAGTAGTAGGGAAGGCAAGGCAATTACTGTATAAGGCAGATGCGGCCTGCCGTCTCCCGAGCTCTGGACCGGCAGCTGCGATAACCGTGGAAAGTTGAGTTCTTTCCCCGCACTACCGCAAAACACCACCTGCAGTCCCTCAACCACTCAACCAACCACCTGGCTCTGGCACTCTCTCAACCACCACCGTCCACTGTCCACCGTCCACCGTCCACCGTCCACCATCTCAATCCACATCCCGCATTCCTACCTTACCTACCTAGTCCTTGGTCTGTCGTAGTCCCCGGGCATCGCAATCCTAACGCCAGGCACGCACCCGCATGCAGCCAAAACTCCCGCCCACCGTATTCGCTCGCCTATCGATCTACCTAGTATTGGCCCCCGGTATTTGTGCCTCACTAATAATATCAACACTCGATCCCTCGCCGAAGCCCACCCCGAACGAGACCGACCTCTCCCCGAGCAAGCAGCCAAGCTCCATCTATTTGCCTACCCTGTCGCCCACCACCGGAACGGGCAAACGGGCAAACGGGTCAAGGCCTCCCGCTCTCGCTTGGTGCTGTCTCTGGTCGTCTTAAGGCTGAGCGCTGCTGATCTGCTTCCTCGACCTCGTCTCGCTTCTGCCTGTTTGTTTTTCTTGCATATCGCCTTGTGCTGTACCACCGCGCCCCAAGGTACCGCTATCTCATCACCGCTGCGCCCAGTATGGCCCAAGATGGCGGCGACACGCCCGCTTTCCCGACGAAGCAGCTCACCATTCTCGGTAAGAACAGCGACCGCAATCGCAATCGCACTTTCGCCGTTCTCCCGCGCAAACTGCTAACCGTGTCGCACAGCAATATGCCGCTTCAGTGAGCCCATCGCCTTCAACTCCATCCTGGCCTACACGTACGTGATGGTTCAGGACCTGCACGGCGGCGATGATACCAACGCTTCCTTCTACGCGGGCCTGCTCGTCAGCGCCTACGCCGTCGCCGAGGCCCTGACCGCCATGGGCTGGGGTGCCCTATCTGATCGCTACGGTCGCAAGCCCGTCGTTCTCTTTGGCCTTGCCGGTGTTGCCATTTCCAGTCTCATTTTCGGTCTTGCCCAGAAGTACTGGGTCGCCCTGCTCGCTCGTTTCATTGGCGGTGCCCTCAATGGAAATGTCTCTGTGAGTACTCGCATTACGGTTTCTTGCTGCACCGTGTCTGCTTGGACACGGAAAAGCTGGAGTGAACATCAGCGGGTGAAACCAAAAAGGGCCCACGAGACCTTTGAAAGACCGTATTTGATCTTCCGAGGGGGACGCTGGCTGCGATTTTTTACCTGACTTTCACCCATGGCCAACCAACGCTAATGCGATCGATTTTAGGTCATGCAAACCATGGTTGCAGAAATGGTAAAAGTTCCTGAGCACGAACGTAAGTATCTTGAAGATTCATCCCACAGCCACCAAAAACCATTGCTAATTGGTCCCTTTACAGCCAAAGCATACGCAACCCAGCCGTTCGTGTGGACGCTCGGCGGCATCATCGGCTCAGCTATGGGCGGGTTTCTGGCGCAGCCGGCGCGATTTTACCCCGACGTATTCCCAGAAGACGGCCTGTTTGGGCGCTATCCGTATTTGCTTCCGAACCTGGTAGCCGTGGCTGTCGTTGTTGTCGCCATCATCCAGGGCATATTCTTTCTAGAGGAGACCAACCCGCGCCACAGCCGCGCCAAGCTGGACTCTCATGATGCAAAGGTCAAGGCACACCAGGACCGCGGCGACGATACTGCCGTCGAGGACGGTGACGAGGACATCGATGTCGTCAACGAGCGCACCCCACTCCAGCAACGCGCTCGCGCCCGTCCCCCCACCATGGCCGTTAACGGCAACGCCCCCGCCGCGCCCCGCGCCTCGATTGATAGCCGTGCCAGTCGACCTATCTTCATTGAGGATGGTCTTCCTGGGCCCGTGGAGTCGAGCTTCGACCTGCGGCGCTCGAGCTTCGGTACCGTGCACAGCATTCGGCTGGTCAACTCTCGTTCCGCGGTGACTGCCGGCGGTAATGACGACGACGGCACATACAACGGGCCGGCATTCAACTTCACTATCATTATGCTGACAATCGCGCTCGTGCTCGTGTCGTACCACCAGATGGCCTTCAACACCCTCCTGCCGGTGCACCTCCTGGACAAGCCTGATGCGCCGCGCGGGCAGCTAGACCTGCACGGTGGGCTGGGCATGACGGTCCACGAGGTCGGCGTATACCTGTCGGTCAACGGAGTTCTGGGCCTGTTCATACAAGGACTTATATTCCCGATCTTCGTCGACCGTGTGGGCGTCTGGCGCTCCTTCGTCGCCATGATCGCTCTATACCCGCTGTGCTACGTCGTGATGCCGTTTTTATCTGCGTTCCCCCCGTCGCTAGTCAGCCCGGGTATATACGGCAGCATGATTCTCCAGTGTCTCTTCGGCATCATCGTCATCCCCTGCGCACTCATCTTGATCAAGGACGCGACCCCATCCCCGGTCGTTCTTGGACGAGTCAATGGTCTTGCCATGAGCGGTTGCTGCCTCGCGCGTACGCTCTCGCCTCCGCTCGTTGGAATCATCTACGCGCATGCCGGATCGGCGATGGCCTGGTTCAGCTGTGCGGCCGTGGCGGCGTTCGCCATTATCCAGCTCCTCTGGGTCCCCCGCAAGCATGTTCGCAATGTGGTTGTTGATCCCATGGTCCTGACCAAGACGACTTCGCATGCATCTGCCGCTGAGTCGGTGCGCCGCGAGCAGGATGCTTAGATACTGACCATGAAAGGACCCCCTTGGCGTGCGTCTTCGTATAGAGTCGTGATGTGAAGGTGGAAGTCGTTTCTTGCATGGCTATTTGGTACGACTCCCCTAAAGCTGGTGAAAGCAGCCCCTCTCCTTGTCGGTTTGTATTCTGGGTACGGCAAATCAAAGCCGTGGTGTTCAGGCGTCTTGATAGATCCGGGTTTCATGTGGCGCTCAGGTTGAAAAAGAGTACGATTGACTGGTAAGGAAGGTAATGATGGGACCGCCCACCATGCAGGCAGGGCGGACGGGTAATGACGGCGCGTAATGGTAATGACTTCAAACTGTTTCTCACTTGGCCTGCAACGAGGCGTATCACGGCTGTTCGCGACTAGATTAAGAACGTTCGGATCATGTTTTGTTTCGTTGTTCTACAGGCGTTGATAGCATGACTAGCATAGCATACCCCAGCGGACACGTCCTTGGAGTTGTGATATAGCGAGCTACGAAAAAATGCTAGACACTTCTCCTCTCACTTTTTCGACTTTTCACCACATCTACCCAACCGATCCCGCCACACCCTCAGCCCTTCCCACGCGCCTTGCGCCTCACAGACTCGACGAGACTATTGATATCGTCGTTCATCTTCTTGCCCGAGGATGACGTCTTCTGCTTCTTGCTTTTCTTCTGATCCGCCCCCCCTGGCGCCGGCACGTCGTCGCCGTCCTCCCCCTCTCCCGCCACGTGGTTCTTGCGCTTCTTGCGGCCCTCCTCCAGCAGCGTCTTCATGCCGGGGGTGGCCTTGAACTTGGGGTTGCTGGGGTCGATGGCGAACTCGTGGCGGTCGAAGACGGCGGCGAACCGGGCGTCGCCCACGTCCATGCTGAAGCCGTCCTGCAGGTCGCCGGCCTGGCCTTCCGCGACGGCGAGGTCCTTCTTGGATTTCTTGGACTTGCCCTTCTTCCCCTTCTGGCTCTTCAGCTTCTCCGCCCGCGCGATCGTCTCCATGTCGAAGTGGTCCAGGTGCGCGGCGGCCGCCGTCGCGCCGCCCGGCTCGCCCCGGTCCGCCGCCATCACCTTCTCCAGCTGCGCGCGCTGCGCCGCGCTCGCGGCCGCCTCGGCCTCGCGCGCCTCTCGCCGCTTCAGCCGGTCCGCTTTGCGCTCCGAGGTCTTGGAGGGCTTGGAGGGCTCGTCGGTGGTGAAGAAGGGGTCGTCGAAGCCGAGGTCCTCGGCGGCGTCGCCGTTCGCGGAATGCTCGTCGTCGTCGTCGTCATCATCGGACGCTTCGCCGCCGTTCCGCTTGGCCAGCGCCTTCTCCTTCTTCTTGGCCTTGCGCTCGCGCTCCTTGCGCATGTACTTCTCGATCGTGGTCTCCTCGGCCTCGGGATCTTTCTTGTTCTTTTGGTTGGCGGACTCGTCGTCCATCAGCGCCGCCGAGAAAGTCACTTGCATGTCTCCGACCGGCGCCGATTTCGAGGCCTTGGCCATCGGCTCGGCACCTAGGCCGAGGGCCTCCCGAAGTTTCTGCGCTTTCAGCTCCTTTTTCGTCAACTTCGGTTGGTTGTCGGCTTCTTCTATTTCTGCCTCCTCTTCGACCTCTTCTGGATCATTGTCGTCTTCACTGTCGCTGGCTAGGTAAGCCCGAAGATCATTATTATCCTCGAGCTCGGCGCGGCTGGCGCCAAAGGCCCGCTTGATGTTTTCGCGGCGTGCGACTTCGTCTGGGTGCATGTCCCAGGTGAGCTTGACTTTGGAGTGCTGTAGCGCGTCGGTGACAAACTCGGTAGGCTTGTAGTCGGATGTAAGGGAGTCGCACTCATCCCTGGGTTCTTCATCGAAGGTAACGTCGTCCGGGATAAAGCGTAGATCGATAAAGTTGGACGAAGTCTGGTACTCGGTGCCGTCGGTCGACTGGTAGATCTTTTGGGCGGTGGCCCGGTCAGAGCATACCATCACTGCGTAGTAGTATCGTAATCGATCCAACTGGTATGATCGCAATGCATCGCTATCAAAGTCCTGGTCATCCCCTTCTTTGAGAATATCCTGCTTGATCTTTTCATCCTCCTCTTCGTCTTCACTGTCGGCTTCCGAGTCCGAGCCGGAGGAGTCGTCGCTGCCCATGGCGTCCTTCTTGAATATCTCCCTTGGGGGTCCCTCCACTTCCTCTCTTTGCATTCGCTCCTTCCCGAACTCACTGGGGTAGATAGAGACTTTCTCGATGCGGCCACCTTTGGGTGCGAAGCTGGAGAACAGAGCCATGAGGTCTGCTGACTTGATGTGATCCCAATCCAAATTGACAATTGCTATACGTCTTGTGACCTCTCCAGTCTCAACATCATTCTGTTCGTCACGCAGTCTTGACATACTGGCCGAGGGGGCCACTTGCGCACCGCCTTCTTCCTCATCCGCATCGTCATCATCGTCTCCTTCGTCGTCCGAGTCTGACTCCGAATCCGAGGAGGAAAACCCGCCGCCACGGGCGGGGTCATACTTCGCATCGGCTTTTTGAAGCTCTCGCTCAACGACATCATCTTTTTCGACCTCAACATCTTGGTGTCCCTCCTCGTCCTCGTCCTCGTCCTCGACGTACATGTTTTGGAGGGCCTTCTTTTTGTTGTCGGCCTTGAGTTTGCGACCGTATCGATCGACCTTGGCGCTAGCGATGAAGTCGTCATCTTTTAACATGCGAGAGAAACGCTTATCGAGCTTGGTCTTCGTTCGGCTCTTGGAGGGCAGACGATATCGGGGGTTGTTTTCGAAACCGGAGAATCGAGAGTCGGCCGCCGCAGCAGCAGCGGCGGCGACCGGGCCATTGTGTTTCGAACTTTGCTTTTTCGGCATGTTTAGTAGCGTGTAGAGGAATGTGGCTGGGAGAAGCGTTCGCGCGCAACAGCATGCTATGCGTCCGGTGTAGGTGGAGGGAGTTGCTGCAAGCGAGCAATTCAAAAATTCGGTGGGGCTCTTGATTCTGCCGGCAGAACTGCTAGCGGTGTACAGATAGGCTACTGGCACACCGCCTTCCGCTAGCAGCGAAGCCGTTGCAGAGGCCGTCAAGCCGTTGCAAGTCTGTGACCAGCTGCAACAGCTCGAACGCACAGTGTGACAGGGCTGTGTCTGCTACCTTAAGTGACCGCTTTTTCGTTGTTCAACGGTCCACTTCCGGTCCCACCCAGAATCCCCGGGATCAGTCGCAAAGCCCCATGCCAGCTCATCGTTCCAGCGATCTTGCGCAGGCAGTACAGTGCATGAGCCATCTGCCAAGTCTGGTTGTCTGGCAAGCCTGGCTACACTGGCTGCGGCGCTGGCGATGGGCTGAACGGTATCCATGAGGGGCTGAGGGGGGTGGGTGAGCCCATCTTGCCATCGTTCCTGTTCGGGGCAAGGCCACGGCCTGCTAACACGGCCCCGCGACTGGCCGGTCAACTCATGGCCCCCAGTCGGTCACTTCACGGTTTGTTTGATTGTTCGACCAGACGTGGCCGATTGCAATGTATGAGTCGAAAAGATACGAGCTTGACGCGCCTGATGCAGGCCAAGCCCCATCCGGATGACCTTGATGGCTCCGCGTCCACGCCATCCTGCGCAAGCCTGCTTGGGACGGACTGTTTCATCGTCAGGACTCAGGACGGGGGGGCAGATCAGGGCAGGCTGCTAGTGGTGAGTGGTCACCCACCGCTTTGCGTCCCGACTCGTCACTCTTCAGGGACAGTGTCGAATGCCACGGTCCAACTGCCCCTCGATTCGTCAACCCCTCGACCGATGAGCCCCTCCTCTTCGCCTCTGGAAGCTGGTTGCTGGTTGCTGGTTGCTGGTTGCTGGTGTGAGCTCCCAGGAAGCCCTCTAACGTCAGCTCTTTTCCATTAGCCAATGGATTCTCCCCCGCCAGAGCCGTCCTTGGCCGGGCCTCGTGTCAAGCTTGTGTGATACGTGTATCTATCGCGATCCGAGGTGACCTGTTCCTGTTATTCTTGCTCCATACCTTGCGTGACCTACATACCTCCTATCTCGCCCACTCTCTCTGTCTCTTGCTGAACTTGTCCTTCTTCTTCTTCACCATCCGCTCTACCTACCCCCTTCCAACATACCACTCCCCTTCCCCCCCAAAATAACCCACTGACCTGGTGTCATCTTCTTCTTCTTCGCCCAACATGGATTTCTTGCAAAAGGCTGAAGAGGCCATCAAGGGCGCCTTCGGCGGTGGTGATGATGACAAGAAGGAGGAGCAGAAGGTCGAGTCCTGGGACAAGCAAGAGAATGCTGAGCCCTGGAAGGACGAGAACTACGGTGTTTCCAAGAAGGAGCAGAAGGAGGAAGAGCGTGAGGGAGACGGACCCCCCATGGAGGAAGTCAATACCGACCACCGCTACCGCTCCTTCGCCGACGAGTCCGCCGGCAACGTGAAGTGGTTTGTCGACGGTGCCTCTTACTTCCACGCCGTCTCCATGGCCCTTGAGCGTGCGTCAAACCAGCCCACTATCTCCGCCATTCGCTAACAACTAGCAAAGAGGCCCAGGAAAGCATCTACATCCTGGACTGGTGGTTGAGCCCGGAGCTCTACCTGCGACGGCCCCCCGCCCAGAACGAGCAGTACCGTCTCGACCGCATGCTCAAGGACTGTGCCGAGCGCGGCGTCGAGATCCGCATCATCGTCTACAAGGAGGTCAAGCAGGCGTTGACCCGTAAGTGGCAATACCAGCCCGCATTCCCTCCTAGAATCGTCCAGTTGCTGACCCGAGAACTTGCTAGTTGACTCCGCGGTACGATACATGCCCCCCAAAGCTCACTCCCGCCAGTACTGACTCGTTCGCAGCACACCAAGCATCACCTGGAATCACTGCACCCGAACATCAAGGTCTTCCGTCACCCCGATCACCTTCCTACGAACGCCTCCAAGCTCGAGCAGGCTTTCGAGGGCCTTTCACTCGACTCTCTCAAAATGAACGCTTTCGATCTATCCCAGACTTCCGGAGATGCTGTGAAGGAACTCTACGGTTCTTTCGGTGACTCCGTCCTCTACTGGGCTCATCACGAGAAGCTGTGCGTCATTGACCGCCGATTGGTCTTCATGGGCGGTCTCGACATGTGTTTCGGACGATGGGACACCAACAGTGAGTCGCCCACGGATGGAAGCCTCGTTTCTCACTTGAGACTCACATGCTATGATAGGTCACCCCATTGCCGACGCGCACCCAGGCAACATGGATGCCGTCGTTTTCCCTGGCCAGGACTTCAACAACGCCCGAGTCTTCGACTTCGAGGGCGTTGACAACTGGGACCAGAACAAGTGTAAGTAGAAATCCGGGAAGGACTGCCCGGTTTCGACATAAGCTGATCAGGTGACAGTGAACCGCACCGAGAACTCCAGAATGGGATGGTCGGATGTTGCTCTGTCGATGAACGGCCCCATTGTGGGCAGTCTCATTGAGCACTTCATCGATCGATGGTATGTCGAATCGCTCAAAGCTAGCTAGGTAGCTATGTGGCTAATATTGTGCAAGGAACTTCATCTACGTCGACAAATACACCAAGAAGGATGAAGGCAAGTACCAGAGAATTGCTCGCTCGAACCTCGAGAACGAGTCGCAGGCCGAGGGAGAGGTGAAGATTCAGCTTTGCCGGAGGTATGTCTGCCCTCGTCCAGCTTTTTCGAGAGACCAAGAGGGGCTAACTCTCGCAGTGCTTGTGACTGGTCATCTGGCCACCCCACTGAGCATTCGATCATGAACGCGTACGTCAACGCGATTGAGAGTGCGGAGCACTTCATCTACATCGAGAACCAGGTAAGCGGCCGTAAACCTATTGAGGGGAAGTCCCAGACAGCTGATGCTTGCAGTTCTTCATTACTGCGACGAGCGACGAGCAGGAGCCCGTCAAGAACAAGATTGGAGGCAGCATCGTGCGACGTATCGTGCGCGCCTACGAAAACAACGAGGACTTCAAGGTCATTGTAGTGATGCCTGCCGTCCCTGCGTTCGCGGGTGACCTGAAATCCGATGGTGCTCTGGGTACCCGTGCTATCATGGAGTTCCAGTACGCCAGCATCAGCCGCGGTGGCCACAGTATCATCGAGAAGATTCGGGAGAAGGGCGTGGAGGACTGGCAGAAGTACATCGGCTTCTTCAACCTTCGAAACTACGACCGTATCAACATCTCCCCCATCCTCGGAGAGACGGAGCAAGAAAGTGGCGTACAGTACGACGACGCCCGCCGCGAGTACGAGGGTATGATCTCGAGAGATACTGAAGAGGAGGGCGACCGCGACCAGTACGACCGCTACCAGGCCGCGGCCCGACGCCGCAGCGACAAGACCTGGGACTCGGTTGCCTCGTGCTACATGTACAATGGAACCGATATCCGTGAGGTGCCGTGGTCGGGTGACGAGGAGTCGGAGATGAAGGCTTTCGTGTCCGAGGAGTTGTACATCCACTCCAAGCTCCTCATCGCCGATGACCGGCTGGTGATCTGCGGCTCGGCCAACCTGAACGACCGCTCGCAGCTCGGCACGCACGACTCGGAGATCGCGGTGGTCATCGAGGACCCGAACACGGTCGAGAGCACCATGAACGGCGAGTCGTACAGCGCGTCGCGGTTCGCCACGTCGCTGCGCCGGCAGCTGTTCCGCAAGCACATCGGCCTGCTGGAGCACCAGCCGGTCGACGCGCCCAACGAGAACTGGACGCCGGTGACGGCGGACCCGCAGGCGTACGACTGGGGCTCCGAGGCGGACCGGCTGGTCGAGGACCCGCTGTCGGAGGACTTCTGGCGGCTGTGGCAGGACACGGCCGGGACCAACACCGAGGCCTTCAGCCGGGCTTTCCACAACGTGCCCAACGACCACGTCCGCACCTGGAAGGACTACAAGGAGTTCTTCTCCAAGCACTTCGTCATGCCCGGCGAGGAGGAGTCCGAGGAGCAGCTGGAGGAGGGCAAGGTCCGCTACGGCCACGTCGTCCGCGACGAGTTCCCCGGCGGCGTCTCCGAGCTCAAGGACTGCCTCTCCCGCATCCGCGGCACCCTCGTCTTCATGCCCCTCGACTTCCTCGTCGACGTCCGCGACATGGCCAAGGAGGGCCTCACCCTCAACAACTTCACCGAGGAGATCTACACCTAAGAGCTGCCGTCGGTGCCGTTTCTTTTAGATAGACACGCCGCCGCGTGGATCGACATCTTACCATGTCCCCTCGGTAATGTAAGTAGAGATGTCTGGTCTGGCTTATGTACTTGCATACTCGTAGCCTTGGCCAATTGCAATCAGAAGTCAAGTAAAAGTCTTTTGTTCACTGTCTTCAACGTTGACCTCGTGATTGTTGCTTCCTGTAAGCTTCAAGTCTATTCCACTCAACCACTGGTTTGTCGAGTGGGCTGAAAAGACCAGAGTTCGCGGCCGCCTCTGAGATTAGGAGAACGGCACCTGGCAAAGCATGCTTGACATGGTTCTCGATGTCGGAGGCATGTGAAGCCGACATAGTGAAGGGATGATATTACTAGGTATGATGCTTTGAATATCCTCGCCACGCCGCTCCTCTCTCTATACACGCGAAGCGGTGGCGTATGTGTTCGGGGCATTACTCATTTCATTTATCCTCTTCCTGCTTTTCCTTGCTTCGCTCACATCAATCCTCTCGGCGGCGCAACCCCGTTCAAAGATTCCAGAATGCCTATCCCTTCCTGAAGGCTCATACTGATGATATAAAAGACATTTGTGTAACCAAGACCGACTCCTAACAAAGAATGGGGGATGGCGAGGAGCGTGGGTGCGCGCGGGATGGCGGCGACTCTGGCGGGCATGTGCATGGCGTGGAGGACGCCGGAACATAGGCGTAAGTAGGTGTCGGGTAATATACAGAAAAACTCCCGCTCGCTGGGCCGGACAGGACGAGACACACACACATAGAGCCTCGATGGCCTGCCCAACGCCGGTGTCGATCTTGTCGCTGCCTCTCGCCGAACGCTCTATTCTATTTGCTCTCGTGGGGCTTTCGTTACTCAGTCCTTCTTGCCATTGGCCGAGTTGCCCAGTATACCGTCCTTCAGTTCCCGTATTGGGAGGTTGTCCTCGAGCCGGAAGTGGCCGCCATTCCTCCGGACTCTCCCTCGGTACCAGGAGATAATCCCGAAGGCAATGCCAGCAACGCAGCCAAACGAGAGGTATGGGTGCTCGGTGAAGGTGACGCGGATGTCGAAGAAAACCTTCTCGATGTTGGAGATCGTAAGCTTGGGCTTGATGCTTGTGGGTGACGTGGTGATGCTCGAAATCGTCTCGAGGATCGACACGCGTGAAGGAACAATGGGGTTCCCAGTAGTGGTTTGATCCCAGTAACGTCGGTTCTGAACAACAAGTCAGTACACACCAAGGTACAGGACGGCTCGGATACTTACGTCTTCATCGTTGACGATGACTCGGTCGCCATCTTTGATATCAATGCCATAGGTAGTGCGGATCCATCTTTGCCAGAAGTTGCCATCACACCAAGCGAAAGCAACCTCTTTGCGATCGGACATGTCCATGCTGATACGAATACTCTTAGCAGCGCGCAGAGCCCGTTGGTCATTGCGATCCTCGGCTTCCTCGAGGCGCAGCTGTTTAGCGTCCCGGAGGTTTTGGCGTTCGAGCTGGAACAGCTGGATCTGCTTGTCCATCCAGTCATTGGCAGCTTCCTTCATCTCGTGTTTGGCTATCAAGAAAGACTCCTGGTCTTCCCTATTGAGGATACCCAGGACAACGATCTTGCCGTCCATGATTTCACGAGCGTTCGAAGCCGTCAATTCTGGAACAATGGGCAGCCAGACCGACTTCATCCATGACAGGAGCATGTGGGTGTCGCGCATTTCCCGTGGAGTAAGAGGGTTGTAATAGGTAGGTCTTCCCTCGCGTGAAACAAGTAGCCTAGGCCACGTCGAAATCTTAAATCGATCGTAGAGCTCCGGGTCGTTCGTCTTCACCAACTTAGCACGTCCAATCAGGCTAAGCGGCAATCTTTCCAGGGCCATGAAGTCTTCAGTAGTGGTGGCATGATCATAGAAATAGACGAAAATGACGTCCTCTTTCTCTTCCATGGCAGCCAAGGACTCCGCATCAACATCCGGGACACCTGAACAGATATCCAAGGCCTTTTCAGCGTACTGAATGAAGTCACCAACCCCTCTAAGACCATCGTATTCAACGCGCTCGCCACCCTTGAAGAATAGAATGGTAGGATAACCTCGGACGCGGACATCTTTGCAAAGTCTGGATTCGGCATCGCAGTTTACTTCGCCAACGTTGAGCTTGCCCTTCATGGTCTTAGCCATTTGTGCCCAGTTGGAGGACATGGCCTGGCAATGGTGGCACCACGGCGCGTAGAACTTGATAAACCACGGCTCTTGGGTCATGGTGACAAGGCTCTGGAAACTCTCCGCGGTGAGGGGAACCGACTTCCCTTCTTTGTTGGGAGTAGTGGTGGGCTTGGGTGGTTTGGCTTTCTCGACGCCTTCTGGCTTGATGGGTTTGGTCTTGGTGGAAGCAGCGTCGCCCTTGCCTTTGGAAGCAGAATCGCCTTTGCCTTCGCCTTTGCCTTTACCCTTCACGGGTACATCGTCCTTGACGAGGATATCGTCATCGTCCTCAGTGCTCGACTTCGGCGAGGCCGTCGCCCCCGGCTCGGGCAGCTCAAGCTCTGTGGGTCGAGTTCCTGGGTACTCCTCCTCGAGGGCTTCCTCAATCATGTTCGAGACCATGGTCATGTTCTTCGCTCCCTTGACAACGTTGACGCGTTCGCCATCTTTGAAAAGCGATGTCTGGGGGTAGGAGGTGACTTCCTGCTTGGTACACAAGTCGCCATATGCCAGACAGTTGAGTGAGCCAAATTGTATGTCGTAAGCCTTTTCGAAGGATGTCGTCGATGTCGTGGAACTCAGGCTAGCAGGGACTTTTGATGTGAAATAAAACTCGTAGAGGGTTTGGTAGGTCGGGGCAAAATCTATACAGTGTGGGCAGTAGGGGCTGTGAAGGAACTGTCAGCGAGAGACACGATGATCACCAGCGTACCACAGAGGCGCGGGCCGTAGACTATCACAGCCAACAATCAGGAGATGGGGGTCCGTACTTGAAGAACTTGACCACGAAGAACTTGGACGACTTTAACTGCTTGTCGAAGTTGTCGGACGTCAACTCCACTAATGGAGGAACACTCTTGCCATTGAATACGGTGGCTTCGTTTTCGGGACCCTCTGCCTTCTCTTTACCGGCTGCTTGCACGGCGCCAAAGGCGGCCGCGCTGAGAAACAGTCCAAGAGAACGGAGCCTCATGGCTACAGACCCGCGAGTCGATGTCGCAGAGAGATAACGAGTGTGATGGCTATCGGAGCCGCGTTGGCACTGGAGTCGCGTCGATGAAGCACAAAGTGATCAGGTGTCGTCAGGAGCCGGTCGCGCGGTTCGGGGATGTCGGCGATGCAGAGAAGAAGAAGAAGAGGCGAGAGGCGCCGAGAAAAGGGAAAGGGGGGCGAATTGAAGTCGCGTCACCGTATGCGGCGCATAGGAGTGAATGCGGAACAGCTGACAGAGAACGGGAACAGGCAGGTCTCAGCTCCGCCGGATCAAAGCGTGTCTTCTACCGCGAGGAAGAAGAGACGGCTAGAGAGGTCGTTCGTCGTTTGTGTCGCCTTCGGGATGCAGGACTGGTAGGGTAGGGGTACTGTTTAACCTTCGGGGGAATACGAGTAAGCGGGCGAGCTGCTGCGTGTGAAGTAAAACGCTGTCTTTTCTCCAGCTGGTAGACTGGACGACTGACTGGAAGGGCACACGGGGAGAGGCCTTGGTGGAGGGACAGCTGGAAAGCTGGAGCTGGGAGTCTGGGACAGCGTACCGTGCCCTGCCTGCCAGCCTGCGTGCTTTGCGCCGCCGAACGCCTGAGCCCTGAGTCGAGATTCAGGAGGTGCTCCATTCAGATTGGCGGGCCAATGGCGTGTGTGGAGGTAGGGAGAATGTGGGCCCTCAGATCAACACGGTCCTCCAGACGGGGGGCCACCAGGCCTGACGGGCTGAGCAGTAAGCTCAAAATGGAAGCACGGCATCGGAACAGGGGCGGGCCCAAGCCCAAGGGAGCCGGGCCTCGAACCTGACAGGACATCCAATCAGGGTACCGGTGCAGCCCTGAGGTGGCTGTGGCTTGATGAAAGCAAGCACAGCCACATGCTCCCTTACCTGGAGGTCACCACCTGCATGCGGCCCGCGGGAAGTCCAACCTTCAAGTTTGGCTCCTTCCACTGATGAATTTTATTAGGTAGGTAGGCAATTGTAGCATCTCCAGTCATATAAAGTGCAAGTGTGATGGAGTTATCCCCTCTCTCGCTTCAGCGACTGGGTCAAGTCCGGATCCAGAACGTCTGTTTGAGAGCAACTTGACTTAAGGTAGTCTTGCAGGTTTGCAGATCCTCAAGTCTACCACGTACCACCAACCTTTCCACGGTACACGCCACCAGTTGATCATTCATCCAGGTTGCTCAATGTCCAGCCAGTTACCCCGTTTCTGTGATCAACTCTACCTAGTACCCGAGGCATCCCACGACCATCTGCTGTACGCCAATCTTGCTCTGGAAAAGCAGTTAACGAATAAAAGGAAGGTGGAACCACCACGCTCTTTCTACTTTACTCAACCTGTGGGATCTGTTAGACATTGAAGGCAAAGCTGCACTGACCAACTTCTTCACCCCACGGCTCCCTGTTAATCTTACCTTGGTCAGCTCAGCTATTCGACATAATGGAACCTTCAGCAAAACGCCGCCGCTTGAGTCACGATGCCGTCGGACCCGTCGAATCCGTCGACAAGCATCCAGGACAGACCCCAGCATCACTGTCTCGGTCTATTAGTCCGCCCAGAAGAAAGAAGCTCGATAGGCGCATGTTGATACCCTCTCCATTTCAGCTCACGACCATAAGAGACCTCCCAAAGGATTGCAACGTGGACGCCGTTCCACTCAGAAGTCTAATCGGTGACCAATCCATCACCGAATACTGGGACTTCAACTACCTGCATGATGTGGATTTCATGATGCAAAGCATCGGCCAGAATAGAAGCAAGCCCGTTAAGCTCCATATCGTCCATGGTTTCTGGAAGAGAGAGGATATAAGAAGGACGCCACTTGCGGTAAGATTGTACACGTCAAACATTACCCTTCTGGAATCATTCCTTGCTCCTTCTGCCCATCTACAAGTGATCCGTACCTTACTTTATCGCACTTTCCACCAGCCATGACCATCCATGGCCACCTGGAGCCATTGCCCCGTACTGCACTGCTTGCTGTGCCTCGTCGACCTAAGCCCTCAAGATCCGATTTGCGAAACACACCAAAGTGATGTCAGTCAACAGGAGCTAATACAAAGTAGGAACAGGCAAAGAAGTACAATGATGTTACACTTCACGCCGCTTATACAGGGATGTACGGTACTCACCACTCCAAGATGATGGTGTTGTTCAGACACGGTACCTCGAGCACAGCACAGGTGGTCATTCACACAGCCAACTCCATTCCCCAGGACTGGACGAACCTGACCAACGGTGTCTGGCAGTCGCCTTTACTGCCACTTCTCAATCAAGATTCGCATGTATCATCTCTCAATGCGAAATTCGGCAGCGGTGCAAGATTTAAAGCCGATCTTTTACGCTATCTTCGAGCCTACAACACCCGCCAGAATGTCTGTACCCCGTTGGTCACAGAACTGATGAAGTACGACTTCTCATCCGTCCGCGGTGCGCTGATAGCCAGTGTTCCCGGGAAGCACGATGTTGAACAGCCCCCGGAGCTTCCTTGCTGGGGCTGGCCAGGTCTAAAGCGGACGATTCAGTCGGTGCCGACCCGATCTGGTCCTTCGGATATCGTAGCCCAGGTCTCGTCGCTCGCGACTTTGGGCGGCACTGACACCTGGCTTCAGAAGACCCTCTTTGATGCCCTGGCCCCTACGGCAACCCTGCGAGCACCTCAGGGCCCAAAGCCGGATTTCAAGGTTGTCTTCCCGACCGCGGACGAGATCCGGCGCTCTCTGAACGGCTACGAATCCGGTGGCTCAATACACACCAAGATCCAGTCGAAGCAGCAGGAAAAGCAGCTCAACTACCTACGTCCCATCTTCCACCACTGGGCTAATGACTGCGATACTGCCTCTGGTAAGTCCCTTGCTTCCTAACTCCCTGTCGCGCTACGTCCCTTCCCCGCAGAGCTTACCCCTAAGCATTATTACAAAGCTAATTGCCCCCATAGCCCTTCCCAGAGGGACCCCCATCAGAGACGCCGGCCGCAAGCGCGCAGCGCCACACATCAAGACCTACACGCGCCACCACCGCAGCAGCGGCGCGCTCGACTGGGCCTTACTCACGTCCGCTAACGTGTCAAAGCAAGCCTGGGGCGAGGCTATCAGCAAGGCGGGTGAGGTGCACATCGCGTCGTGGGAGATCGGTGTCCTGGTTTGGCCAGAGCTGCTGGCCGACGCTCATGACGCGAAGATGGTGCCAACGTTCCGGACGGACGGACCGTCCCGCGATGCGGTAGAGGGCGATTGCCCCTTGGTTGGCTTGCGCTTGCCGTACAACTTGCCCTTGCAGCGGTATGCTGACGACGAGGTGCCGTGGGTCGCGACGGCGAAGCATCTGGTGCCGGATTGGAAGGGTAGAATTTGGGACGGCTACTAGATGGTGTTGCGAGGAGAAAATTGCTAGCAGGCGAATGCTTCATGTAGCGGCTCCGAGTTATCAGTAGGGCGGGCGACTGCTCGAGTTGGCTCCTTGCGCTGCAGATCAAAGTTTTACGAAATAACCAGCATATCATAACATTTGAAGTCATCATGCAACACGTGTCTTTGGGTTTGTTCATTGGTATAGGCTAGTGATGTTATGCAAGGAAATCCACGTCCCTTTCCCCGTCCATTCCACGTCTCCCCATTCCTGCCAAAAGAAAAGGTCACCCGAAGGAGCTAAAACGAACAACGGCCCAGTTAATATCAACATCCAGCACCACCGCCATGGCAAGGCGCAGCATGGCAAGGTGCAGCATGGCAAGGCGCAGCATGGGAAGGCGCAGGGGTGGTCATCACAGGGGCGACCACCGTAGGAAACGAAGTTCCGACAAACGAACTGTGGCGTCTCTTGGGCGGAGGACTAGGGCGGTTAGTCGAGAGCATATGCTCCCGAAAAGCAGAACGGGCTTTAGCTTTCCGTGTCTGCTTTTCGGCGTGTCGGCCGGCGCGGCGAGCATCACGGGTCGGCGACGGCGAGGGGAGGCCGGCGTGGGAGGGGCGGAGGGCGACGTGGAGGCTGTGGGCGAGGCCGCCAGCCCGCTAAGCGCGTTGGCTCAGCGCCTCGGGCTCCTTGTTGGCGTCGAAGCCGTACTTCTCCTTCATCTCGGCGATCTTCTTGACGTAGCGCTCCTGCGCCTGCTCGGGCGTCACGCCCTCGTCCACCAGCTTCTGCCAGGCGTTCATCTTGAACTTGGCCTGTGGGAGAGGGAGGAAAAAGAAGTTAGCTCTGTGCCCTAGGTATAGAGTTGTAGCTGCGAGATGCTCGTAGGCAGCGGGGATGTGCTGATCTATATGGGCACGAGGGGATCGGCAGAGGCTGCGCGATTGTGCTGACAGTGGCTTCTCTCCAGAGTTTGGCGACTGCGGAGAGGAACTCTGGGGGATTGAAGTATGTTGACCTGGGCTAGGGCTTTGAAAAAGGGGGATGGGATGGGATGTTGCAAGCGCGCGTACCTTCATGTCGAACATGCCAGGCTTCTCGGCCTTGGAGATGTCGTCACCGTTGGCGACCTTGAAGAGACCTGTGGCGGGGACCGGCTGTCAGCGGATGTCATGGAGCTTGATGTTGATGAGGGGACTGCAGTTCAACTGATTGCTGCAACGCCACGTCGCGAACGTACCGTAAATCTCGAGCAGGTCGGTGTTCTCAGGCTTGCTGACAAGCTGCCTGGACTCCTTCTGAGCCTGCTGGAATTCGGGGCTGAGCTCGACCATGGTGACGGATGGACAGCAAAGATGGTTTCTGTGTGGAGGGTGTGGATGAATCGGTACCGGAGCAAAGACGATGGCGTGCTGGTGGTCTATGTTTATAAGGTGTATGGCGCGAGAAGAAAGATCAACGTGAGTGTGGGAGGTGGTATTATTGTTGTTGGGACGGAGATTTGGCGGGGCTTGTCAAGTTGCGATATATCGTCATGCGTTGAGTCCGGCTGGAGGAAGGCGGGGTGAGCAGGAACCCGCTCGGCATCCGCCGCCCCGGCTCGCTTTCCTTTGCGCCATGTCAATTGGTCGACGTCAGCCGCGGCAGGTCCAAGGTGATCCACTTTCTTCGCTTTCGCAAAACCCAGGCCTTCCAGGCGTGCCAGGGCATCGGAATGGAAAGGAGGGGCTCAGCTGGTCCCCTATTGTTCGTCGATAATACGGCCAGTGTTTCCATTCCCATTGCGTTCCTGTCCCGTCTAGGGGGTACCTAGGTATCTGTTCCGAACTCTCTGCCTCCTGTCATGATTGCCTGCTTCCAAGTTCTTCCTTCACGGCGATTTGTCGTTGTGAGAAAGTCCGGTCCCGCTTGGCCAGTCTTACAAGTCTACGTGCGCTCTTTACTCCGTCTGCTGCTCTCTTTCCAAAAGGTGGTTGGCCGATAAGTAAGAGGTACCCAAACCTTTACCACCTCGGTACCACGTGATCAGTGGACGTTGAAAACACCTCGTGGTGCTTCTTTGCTGCGCTGCCATTCGCTTTTCTAGCAGTCAGTGGCTTCCTTTTCTTTTCTTATATTGCGTGCCGCCTTTCCTCCAGTAAACTCCCTTCTCTAGGTGTCGACAACGAGGAGGTCAACCACCTGCTCTGGCGACGAACCGTGTCGAAGCCTTTCTCTCCACTCGATGGTTTTGTTCTGATCATGGCAATGTTCTGGAACCCAATGTGATCTTCAAAGTTGAAGACGCAGCAGAGCAGACTCTGAAGGGGCCTCATGTGGCTTTCAGGGCATGCCAGAGACGGTTGCGCTCCATGGCATTCAAAGGGGCAGTTCCTCGTCACTCTTGCGATCCCCCTTTCTTCCTGTGTTGCAGCCGAGCTCGAATCACGATACAAGAGGGCATTCCCAATCGACGAAACTTCCTCTTTCGGAAACGGGGTTTTCGTCCCATTAGTTCGGACTGAAACAGAAACCCCTGTCAACACCAGTAGCGGCTGTCTGGCTTCTGGAGATCTCCAAATTAATAAAGTTGGCTCGTGTCTCGGGACCGAACCCCTACCGGGGACCGGGTCACGGCCTCAGCCTCGATTGCGCGTCGTCTCACGGCCCGTCGCGATCTGCCTGCCGTTGGTGGTTAGAACTTAGAAGCAACCTCCGCAGGAAAGCCACGTGCTTGTTGCTAAGGTATGGGTGTTTGCACGTTTAAATTCAACGGGATGCAACACGGACGTGGTACTTTAAGACGGGAGTTGGGAAGGGAAATAGCGGGTGCGGTGCCATGTGGCTGAAGTCTGTAAGGTTAGAGCAGCCCAGGCCCCAGGCGTCCGTACGCTTCGGGCCTCCATGACCCCGTGCGCCCTCAAATTTCCAGGGGACACGGGCATGCACGGGCGAGCCATGTGTCCCGGTAATGGCATTTACGATACCAGGTTGTCACCCCTTTCAGCTCGGCCTACGGAGTAAAGAGACGGCGTGCGAAGGAGGACATCGGGAGACGGAGCCCCGATGACCGTTGGCAGGTGCCGAAAGACGACGAACTCAGGCAGCCAGGCAAGCCAGAGCTGCGCCGCGCTCGCCCTCCATCAACGAAGCTGGCAACAGGGCACGACGGAGGATATCCACACCCCCCTTCTTGTGGCAGCCAGGAAGAAGGCAAGCAGGCAAGCTCCGTGCTCAGGAAACAAGCAAGTTTACTAATAGTCGTCTGGTCTCGGACCGCCAGCTTGGATGTGGGGCTCCGTCCGCACGTGTAACTCTAACGCGTTGCCGTGTCGGCGGCTGTAATTGACAATGCGTTTGATAGGCACACCCGATACCTTCCCATATAATAAGTCTCGCCAGCCACCATGGGAATGACAGCTGAAGGTCATCTTTCCTCTCTCATATCCTGACATCGTGACCGAGCAGTTGCCTTCAGTTCCTTTATCTGATTCGAGGACCATTCACGTCATCTGTCCTTCGTCGCCCTCTCCCTTGCAGCTCGCCAGACTCCCTCCCTCCCTCCTTTGCTGCGTCTCCACACCAGCATCTCCAAAACACACCCCGGACTTCGCCAACCACCACCTCCTTGGAAGCGAAATCCCGTGAACATGACGAAGACAATAGTCATTCTAGGCGGCGCCTATGCTGGTGTGCAGATCGCTCACAGACTGCTCAAATACACGAGACCGCAGATCCAAGATCTCAAGGTTATCCTCGTTTCTAAGGTGAGAAGAGAACTCGGAACCAATACGAGGGTCTACGTCGGGATGACACCGCCTCGTCCCACCAACGTCTGCGCGAAATGTAGCAAACGCTGACCATCCGCGCAGAACTCGCACTTCTACTGGAACCTCGCGGCGGTGCGCGCAATCGTGCCGGGGCAGCTGAAGGAGGAGCAGTATGCGCTGCCCCTCGAGCCGGGGTTCGCCTCCTACCCGGAGGGCTCCTTCGAGTTCATCGTGGGCGGCGCCGAGGCCGTCGACGTGGACGCGAAGACGGTGCGGGTGTCGCCGGACGCACACCACGGTGGCGGCGAGGCCGCGGCCAAGACGCTGACGTACGACCACCTGGTGGTGGCGACGGGCACGCGCGCCGCGGACGGCGAGGTCGTGTGGAAGGCCAACGGGTCCATGGAGGAGGTGCGCGCGACGCTGGCCGCGACGCACGAGCGGGTGCAGGCGGCCAAGCACATCGTGGTGGCGGGCGCGGGCGCGACGGGGGTGGAGGCGGCGGCCGAGCTGGCCTTCGAGTACGCCAAGCCCGGGGTGGAGGAGGCGGACCGCAAGGAGATCCTGCTGCTGGCGGGCGAGGGCGGGGTGCTGGGCGGCGACAGCCTGGCGCCCAACGCGGCGGCCGAGCTGCGCAAGCTGGGCGTCACCGTGCGCGCCGGCGCCAAGGTCGCCAGCGCCATCCCCATCGGCGGCGGCCGCGCCGAGATCCTCCTCGAGAACGGCGACAAGCTCGAGACCGACTGCTACCTCCCCACCATGGGCGTCCTGCCCAACACCGAGTTCATGCCCGCCAACACCCTCACCCCCCAGAAGTTCGTCGACATCGACGCCGAGTACCGCGTCCAGAACGCCCCCAACGCCTGGGCCGCCGGCGACGCCGTCTGGAAGCCCAGGGGGAGCTATGTGTTGACGGATAAGCAGGTGAGCCTTTTTTTCCCCTTAGCCTTTCTCTTTCCCTCGCTCTCTAAAATCAACGACTCCCCCGTGACCTTGCCCAGTCGGTCGTTATCATGCCAAAGCACGCAGCTGACCAAGACCTAGGCCGCCGGCGTGGCCAAGAACATCGACGCGGTGCTGCGCGAGAAGAAGCCGACGCCCGTGAAGACGCTGCCGTTCGAGGCGCTAATGGTCGCGACCGGCCGCGGGCGCGGGTGCGGGCGCATCGGCGTCGTCAAGGTCCCTAGCCTGATGGTGTACACGATCAAGGGCAAGACCCTGGGGGTGACGGACCTGCCGGCGTGGGTGAACGGGAGCAAGTTCTAGGCTTTATCGTTTGCTGTGGCGCGGTGTGCGGAGTGATGTAGGATGTGCTAAGAAAGGGCTTTCGCTTTCGAGCCCGACTGGAGTGGCGAAGAAGAAGAAGAAGAAGAAGAAGGGGCCGAGGAGGTGAAGTTTGAGATCGCAATACCCCCTGAGATACCCTGCCCCTTAATAGAAGAATACCTAATCCATGGCTGTTCCGCCACACTGCAATGCTACCTGGTTTCTTACATGTGCCGTGCAGCCTGATTTAACTCGTGCTCGCCTAGAAATGCACTCTCTGGCTACCAAAGAAAAGACATACCAGATCTGATCCAAGGTATGGGATACCAATTGAGAGATAGGCACAAGATAGGCAGACTACTTGACTACCTTACGCTTCAGACGAACACACATGATACGGCGAGTATTGGAATAATATGCATTACAATCTACCTTACCCAGCATAAGAACCAACCATTTCTCGCGCACACGTCCACTCCGGCGTCCAGCCCAGGAAGACGCTACAGTCCCGAGCACAATCAGCAAGCCGCCGTGAGAGCATCCCCTTGGTATGTACAGCAGCACGCCTCATCTGTTCGCCTTCTCGTCCTCGATCTCCCTCCGGATCTGCTCGAGGGCCTGCATGCGGGAGGACAGGTGCGCCTCGAGACCTTCGACCTGCTCGCGGACGGTGGCGAGGTCGTCGGCGACGCCGCGGAGGGAGCCGCCCTCCTTGGCCTTGCCGCCGCCCTCCTCGAGGTCGCGGAGCTCGCGGCGCTTGTAGTCGAGCAGCTGCTCGAGCTCGCGCTTGACGAGGGCGGGCTTGGAGTCGCGGGGGGCGCCGCCGCGGCGGCGCTGGTTGGCGTCCTGCTCGACGCGCTCCATCTTGGCCTCGATCTCGGCCAGCTGCTTCTTCAGGCGGACCTCCTCCCACTGCTCGTCGCTCTGCTGGCCGCTGAAGTCCGTGCCGGCCGTCTTGAACCCGCTGCGCCCCAGCCGCGTCAGGTACTGGTCGCCGAACTTGGCCTTGCGCCCCGTGCTCGTGCTCTCGTCCGCCTTGGCCGCCCACCGTGACGCCGCCCCCGCGTTCCGCGCCGAGTCCAGCTGGTAGTCGATCTGGTTGCGCTCGAATGAGGCGCGCAGCGAGGCCGGCACGGTCCGCGGGATCCGGTACCCTTCGTGCCGGTTGTTGAGGATATGGAGGAAGGCGAGGCAGGCATCCTTGTTGATGGAGGAGGAAGCGGATGGGTTGATCAGGTTCCAGGCGGAGCGGATATCGGTGTCGGGCACGTCAAGGGATTCGTACAGATCTTCGAGAGAGGTAACTACGATAGTAATGACTCGGTCAGACATGGTGACATGGTGGCTTCCGCTACAGGCTGCAAGCAGGAACAGACTCACAGGATATTTCGCCGCGCATGTCTCTGTTCTCTTGGTATATCGACTCGTACTTGGCTTTGTCTTGCGGGTTCATATACCAGTCGAAGCCGTCTTTCAGGCCTGGGGTGTCGGAGTCGTCGTCTACTTGTTCGAACTGTACTTGCTTGCCGGTCAAGGCTCGGTTCGCTTGGACAAGGTGGGCTTTCGACTCGGGGACGAGCCAATCTGGCAGTGTTGCCGGCACATCAGCGTACTCCTGTCGGTCAAACTGAGTGTCAGCATGCCCTCCCACGCGAGGCGCAAAGGCCGTTGATTCTGTGTTCAGCGTACCCCGTTGACTATGTCGAAGATGATGCGCATCGCGACGCAGAACTCCTCGAAGTCGAGACGGCCGTCGTTGTCGACGTCGGCTACGTCCCAGACGCGCTCCAGCTGGTCATCACGCAGGCCACTGTTCTTCAGTAAAGGCGCTGCCTGTTCGCCGTCCAGGAACTGCCCGCCATTTGTCCGGGTCGAGAAGATGTTCCAGTACGTTTCGATCTCCTGGGGCTCGATGCGCGGCGCCATGCTGCGACCTGGGCCGGTGTTCCCGCGGCTCTGCTTGTTGCTCTGCGCGGTACAGCGTCGTCGACGATGATCCTGATGTGTGCGGTATCGGACGGTAGAAAGGTAGTTGTCGCGTACTTGGTTCGCACTCGTTGCGCTGGTTATGCGTAATGTGATGTGATGCGATGTGTGGGATATAGCGGTCCTAACTCCCAGCTTCGCCAGCACTCGCCAGCTAGAACCAGGCACTCCAGGATAGGGAGATGGCCGATTCGGTCATTGGCAGTGCGCCGAGTGGGCCGCGTGCCATGTACCTACTGTACCTGTTGTAACCTGGAAAGCCGTGCCTGGGCAGCAATTAAAGTGGGGCGACTGAAAGCGCTCCTGCCCACGCTCGGCCCGGGCGTCATCGGCTCTGTTCCCGGGCAAGACCCACCGGGGGTTGTCCCGTCGGATCAGCTCACAAGCCACAGTTTCCAACGACAGCCACCTCCTATACTGTGGCACAACCTGCTACCCGACTACCAAGGTGTCGCAGTTATTCCAACTGTCACTCGTCCGCGTACTCAAAAGAAAAATAGCGTAAGCTAGGTAAAAGCGTCGCTAGCAATCAGCGATGATGACACTCTGATAGAGATTCAGCCGAAAGATAACCACTGCTGGCCACGGTTGCCCCGCGTCTTCATTACAAGAGAAGCATAATCTTGTAAAGGGTGGTTGTTCCGTGTCACGGGAGCCCCCTAGGGCTGCTAGCTTAGCCTAGGGATGGCTCTGTATATTAGCAGGTCTCTCTGGCAGCTGCGCTGCAGCAGAGACTTGGCTCCCTAGCCTTCAGTCTACTACACCATTCGTGCCTTTCGTATACGCTGCGTACCGGTATCGTGACCTATTCGTCTGCGCCTAGCCACCCGTTCGCATACAGCTTGCCCTGCGCTGTGACATTCCGTTAGCTGGTCCAGTACCGATAGCAGACCGTCGGTCATCCGGTGTATGTGACAAGGGGAATATGGCTTGGAGCTGTGGCTCTGATCAACCAATAATTGACTACCTATGGTCTTCTATTGGCTGCTGTCCCTTCTGTCATCCATTCTGGTCAGGGAAAGCACCCTCTATTTATACACGAATATGCCTCCATTCCCGACGGCCTTCGGCCTCGTCGGCGGCTATGGTATGTGGGTTCATTCCTTCGCTTCGCAGCTTGCAGCGCGTCCCATATATCAATAGGAAGGCTGTTGTTGGTCTGTTGGGCCTTGGTCCAGTGTGGCCAGGTATGGCCCCCAAGTCTGCTGGCTGTAGGTGTGCCCCCGTATGACACGGCTCGACGACGCCGCGCCGCCTGTACGCCGCGGCTGCGGGTACCGACCGGTACCATCTTGCCCTTACTTGCCCCCCGGGTTCGACTCCGCGCTTGCACCCGCCGTCTGCCAGACCCTGTTGGACGGCGCGGCGCCTCCCCCCGTCTGGTCCGCCTCGCCCTCGTGCCGAATGCCTGCCTATCTAGGTCCCGCCACGGGTCTACATAGCCCTCACGAGGGAGGTCGTCATGGTGCTGCGGGTGGTAGCAACATCGGCGATCTGGCGGCGCATGCGGACACACAATGACGCGGTCCATGCGCGTGAGGCCCGCCGCGTCTACGTATACAGTCGCGCGGACCGGAGCACGCCAGCGGCGGAGGTGTAGCGCCGTGCGGTTTTCCCTTAGCTCGGGGACGCATGGCGTATGCGTAGAAGCCCGCCGGTCGCTGCTGGCCCCTCGTAGGCCGGAGCGGGAGGCGGTGGTTTTCCGGGAGTCGATCATGGGGGCAGGGCCCCAGGATAGGGGAAAAGGAGGGAGAGCGGAGTGGAGCCATTTTCTTGGCAAACTGTGCCGCCTTTTGGGAGGCTGCTCGTTACCCCTGTGGCCGACCTGCATAAGCCAGTAATTCCAACGCGCTTTTTGACTACAGCGCAACTTCGAAGTGTTGAGATGCATGGCGGGTAGGTGTCAAGTCGAGTAGATGGGGGCGTGGACTGCAAGTAACTGATAGGCGCAGACAAGAGTCCTTCGGTAGAAGGGATCCATCTACTGGCATCTAGAGAGGGGTCTACATTTTGCAAGGCCTAGCTAGAGACTGTGTCACACTGCTACTGCTGGTGTTGCTAGAATTAGAATTACCTTGTTTAGACGTTTCTAACGTGTATAGTTTTGAACGTGTATAGTCTTAAACGTATATAGTCTTAAGCGTGTATTGTTTTAAACGTGTATAGTTCTGAATATGTGACAGGGGAAATATGGCTTAGAGTGGTATGCTTAATTCAACTAATAATTGACCATGGTCTTCCATAGGCTGCTGTCTCTTCTGTTTTGCATCCTGGTCAAGGAAAGCACCCTGTTATTTGCACACGTCTGGCGCCTCCATTCCCGACGGCCTTTGGCCTGGTCAGAGGCTATAGCATGTGGGTTCATTCTTCGCTTCGCTGCTTGCAGCATCGATCCATGTATCAATAGGTTGTTGAAGGTGTGTTGTGTCTTGACCCTGTACGAGCAGGTATGGCTGTGTCCCTGTATGACAGAATCCTCTTTCTAGCGCTCCTCTTTAAGTCTTGCTAGCACCGTGTAACTTTACAAGTTTTACGTTTCAAGCATGTATAGTCCCAAATGCCCTTCCTACTGTCGAAGTTAACGGTTCTAGACTTCTAGATTAAACAGTATGGTCGATTACAGGTTGGTGAATGCGTGGCGGCTGAATGTAGATTGTTGAATCCAGGTTTGATGGATGAAAAGATCCAAGGGATGAAAGGAAGGCATTCTGGCCGGCTAGCATACCCTTCAATGGATGTCTACCTAATATAAGGGGGCTCTGCAGACCGTCAGTAGGGGTCAATCCTGTAACCTTGACAGCACACTCGAATACACACACACACACTGCTAGAATTGAACCCCTGTACCACTCTTCCTAACACCTACCTCCCTTCTATCGCGTATCGCCACGTGATTAAGTCATTATCGCTCTTTCTATCTTCCTTTTTATTTCTCGCGTATCGCCACGTGATATAGTTCTTATCGTCCTCCCCTTAGGTAGGTATTGCCAGGTAACCATGCCGCGCCCAACTACAATCGCCAGTCGCCCATGTCCGCGAACTGACCATTGCATTCCCTCAACCCGGCGCGCCTCTCTTCGTGGATTTTGATCTACGCACAACACCATGGAGAACACCCAGCAGAACGCGTCACCTCAGGTATGTCACTATCACGCGACTTCAGTTTCCCATTCATTGTTCTGAGCTCTCTTTGACTCTTGTGATCCAGGTGCCCGAGGAGAAGCCATCCACCGGCGAGAGCCGCAACCTGCGCTCTTCCAACCGTAACATGGATGCCACTCAGGCACAGCAGGTAAGCATCAACCAGCTTCACTCCTCAACCCACCTGCAGTTCTGATTCCAGATGTAGCAAGAGCAGTCATCGCCAACCCAGCCGGCAGATTCCAGCCGTTCTGGTAGCCAGGGCGCCGCCGCCGCCGCTGGCAGCACCGCCGCACCAACTCTACCAGTTGCCCCTTCAACTACCACCCCCGTCGCTGCAGCCTTGGCTCCCCCCGTTGCATCGGGTCCATCTGTTGCTGTCCCCGCCGCTGCTGGTCCTGCTGCCTCAACTCCTGTCGTCGTGGCTGCCCCCGGCCGCCGTGCTGCCTCTCGCGCCCAGGCTGCAGGCGCCCGCAACCCCTACCAACTGCACTTCACGCCAGCGCAACAGGCAACCTTCGGTGAAAACGTCCGCTACGATGCGCAGCGCGCGGCCAACCGCCGCAGACTCCGTATCACCGGTAGTATTCCAGACCACCGCGTCCGGTCCCTCGCCGCCGAGACCGCGGCGCACCGAAACCGTTCCCGTCAACTGCACCAGGAAGAGAGAGAGCGGGCCAGGCTCCGCCGACGTGGTAATGACCGAGACCAAGGCGCCAACTAGTCCAGAAAGCTGCTGGTGGCAGATCCGGGCTGATGGATGATCCCCTTTTATAAGGGCATTTCGGGGAATGGAAAGGCGCCAGTTAGTTATAGAGCAGCTCGCCTGGTGTTTTCAATCAAGTCTCATGTTGAAGGCAAATCTGGATGAGTGGCCATGTCAGCTTTTCCATCTTTCCATTTCATTATCGTTGATTGTGCTCTTCATTCTCTTCATCATTCTCTTCACCATCCTCTTCCACATCTCTCTTCACCAGGGCATGGTAAGGTGAAGCACATACTGCCACGGCACCCTCACACATGAAGCAAGAAGGACATAGGGAAAGGAGCCGAATTGCTGTTTTCACTAGAGCCACTGTTACCAGGAAAGCTATTCTTCGGTTATAATCAAGAAGCTAAGGGTATCATACCATTCCGGGTAACGCCGTACACATATGTAGCCATTTCGCCTGTGTTCAAACACTGAATCATGCGCGTGTCCTCTGCCAGTTCGGTTGCGACCACGGCAATCCGCGACAAAGTAGCTACCGGGTCATCTGAACAACCAGAGGGCATGCTGAGTGGGGTCCTACTCCTCGCTGTCGACAAAGGGAACGAACTTTGCCCTGCCATGGAAGCGATCTTGGTCCGAATGATCGGTGCCTGGGACGTCGCCCATTTCCTCATCTTGGTCCTTGGTCTCCTCAAACAATCGCTTCGTCTTGTTGTTGCCCTGGGGTGCGCTGCGCAGCTGATGCTGATGAACCATTCGTTGGGCGTCGAGGATGTCCTCGTACGACTTGAGTAGTTGCTTCATTTCTTCGTCCAGGCTCACACAGAATCTCTTGTAATGGACGAATTGGCAAGCCGTGACCAAGTTCATGCCGAAGAGGGACATGAGGTACGCGATGACGACGCCGGCCGAGCGGTCGTTGCCTGTCTCACAGAGCACCAGGACTTTGCCTCGTCGAAAGTTGGATTTATCCACCGCCATGCTACCAGCCTCAGCACCCACGTCCGCGTTCTGCAAAGCCTGGCGGTGGTAGATATCCAGCATGTGGTTGTTGATCAATCGTACGATGGAAGGAAAGGCGTGGATCAGCTCCGCATGACCCGAGACGTCGACGTGCTCAGCTTGGATGCCCAGTTCCCGCGCGACGTTGTCGACAGCCATAAGACGCATTCCGGCCATTCTAGAATCGCGCGCGGCAAGTAACATTGTGATGCCTTCCTCGCGCAGCCAGGTTCGGTCGCGCGCAACGCTCGAAGGGCCAAGATACAGGAAGTCGAGAATCTGCTGTGCCTTTCGACGATCCTCATAGACCCAGCTGATGGCAGCGTCACTAGCGATCTGCTCACGACCGCCCTGGGTGATGATGCCGAGATCATCCACACTGAGAGTGGCAGGGTCAATATTTTCGTAGGTTGGCAAGAGCTTGAGGGGTTCATGCATATCGTTCAGAGCCATCTTGGGGACAGGGATCCATATGCCCGGTGGACTGGGGGGCCTTGCGCTGTAAGGAGCTGCCGGGATGGCTCTGCTATGCTCATGCCACACGGAAGGCTCAGGGGAGTCTTCGTGTGTGCCGGAATCCATGATGGAATGAATAGCGGAATCCTTTGTGTGGCGTGCGGCGTAGAAAGCTGATCTAGACGCGAAGAATACACCTGTACTAGACAGGGTCTCAAGGTTCTGAGGAAGGATCCTGTGGATGTCAAAGGCCGGATGGACGTCTCTTGCTTGGTGGTTTACCTCAGAGGCAACTGACTGGGTCACAGAGCTTCGGAGTCGTAGCTATTGGCGCCAGTATTGGCAAACGACGGCGCTGCGTCAGACTGGGGTATAAGATAGTACAGGCGATGGGCCCAGTGTTGCAGTCACCGAGAGAGATACAGAGTCCTTAGACCCCAACGAGAACAGAGACTCTAAGGCTTGATTAGGAAGAGGATGCAATGGATGTTGGTTGCCCCGCGGCGTTATGTTGTGGTGACCAAGACGATCAACAAAGAACCTTGGAAGTCTTGGTTGGCGGTTGGGGCCTCGAGGGAACCTCGACGCGAGGCGTGGTGGGCTTCGGGAAGGTGTAAGGCAGGGAGCTGCCGACTGTAGTTGCAATTAGCTTCTATCAGGCTATCTGCGACTGGAGCGATAACACCCGATAAGACATGTTCGGCAGGTGGGTCACCACTAGTTTAGGCATGTTAAGTATGTTACACTATTTAATAACCGAGGATTACTGGTATAAAGATAGCACGTGACTTAAAATCACTTAAGGATTTTATATACACTATTACTTAGTATTAGGTTTCCTTCATTACTAACTTATCGGTTAATTTAATATACTTACTATTACACTTACCAGGTTTATATAATAAATTATAAAACTAAATTAGCTTAGCCTAGCGACCTTTTTAAATAAGTATACCGAACTTTTACCGGCGGCAATGCCCCCTTATTACTATAAGCGCTTTACGCGTTTAAAAGCGCTAAAAACATTATAATCGCTATTATTACCTCTATTTTATTATAATTTAAAGCTTTAATCGCTAACCCCAACTTTAAATAACTAACAGCCTTTATCGCCAATCTATCTAACTACATTATTTTTATCCCTTTACTAACTATTTACTTCCTAGCAAACAGGCCTCTTATTATTAGCCGTAGTTACCTTTACCGCCAAGTTTTTAACACCTAAATTATTTTATTAATTTAAGCCTTTAACGCCTCTTTATTAAATTTTTATTACCTTTTATTTATATATTTTAAAACGTGTTTTTTTATTTATAAAATAACAACTTTTAATTAAGTAACTTTTATAATAGGGCTAAAAAGCGCAGGTATTTAAATATTATAAAACCAAATTATAAAGCATTATTTACCGAAAAATTTATAAACGGGCGTTTAAGCCTACGGTTTATTAAAACCCGTTTTAATAGAAAAAATTTATTTTTTAAAAACCTATAACTTTTATTTTTTAAAGCATTTAATATTAATAATATAAGAGATATTTTTAATAGCGTTAAAAAATACCGCTATCGTAATAAAAAAAACAAAAGACCTACTTTAAACGCTTTTAATAACTTGCTTTTTTTTAGTAATTTAAACGATTAATTTTTTTAAAACTTTTTAAGCCCTTTAAAAAATAAAAAAAGCTTTTTATTTTTTAAAACGGCGCTAAAAATAACAGTAATAAAAAAAAGGACTTAAACTATAATAAAAAAGGTAACGATAATAATAAAAAGATTTTATATATTAAAAATATATTTTTTAGTTCGTTTTTAAAAAATATACTTTTTAAAAACACGACTTTCAAAAATATAACTTTTTTTAAAAAAATATTTAACGTTTTCTTTTAAAGCTTAAAAAAGAAAAAACTATAAAATAGCCAACCGTAGCTACGATTTAAATTTATTAATCTTTTTATACCTAATATATATATAATGCTTTTTTTACAAAACGCTAAGTTTAAACGGCTTATTAAATCCGATTTAAACATATAAATCTAAGCTTTTAAACTTATTAAGTTTAGTATAGTTTTTAATGCCGTTCCTTTATTTAAAGACGGCGGTTTTAATTAAAACAAATTTAATACTACGTTATAAAACGTTACCTTTATTAAAAAAATAAAGGATATTTTTTTAAAAGCTTTTTTTTATTTTTCACGACTTAAAAAAAATTATATAATAAAAAAGTAAAACGATTACGTTAAAAATAATATTTATTAAAAGTAAATAAATAATTATTTACTTAGTTATATTTGTTTAAAGTTAAACACTACTATCTAATAAAAATAAGATATTAATAACGAAATAAACACTTTTAAAATATATTAAAAACTACGAGAATATTTTTAATAACGTAGAATAAATCATTTGCTCGATTTAATTTATAGCCTGGCGAAAAAAACATTTTTTTAAATTAAAAGGATTAAAGAATATAATAAACATTAGGTCAATACTTGTTAAGCGATTAAGTTATTATAATTTAACTAAAAGATGCCCGACTAGTTTAAATAATTTTAATATATAGCTAATCTCGGCAATGTTTTTAATATTTAAAAAACGTTAATAATTATTACATATACTATCGCGGATATTAATAACGGCATTTATATTACCTTTAGCAATTTAATATTTAAAGTTAAAGATTATTAAATAAAGCTAACGGGGAGCGTTAAACGGAACGCCGCTATAATATTGGTATATTATATAGACGATATAGATTTTAATAATGAAATATATTTTATTAATAAAAAGTAAAAGTTTAACCGCATTAAAAAAGTGATTAAGACTAAAAACTTTTTAAAAAAAAAAGATAAACCTGTTAAATATATTAGATTATATTAGAAAGTTTACTTTATCTACAGCTAGTTAAATTTATCGCAATTTAACTATAGCGACGCCAAGTATTAAACGTTAAAGTTTCAAAAAAATAAAGATAAGCAATCTAGGGCATATTATATATTTATTAACAAATAATCAAATAATATTTTTATAAAGCAGCTAAATAACTTATTATAAGGTAATTTTAGTTTTTTCGTCGATTTTAATAAAGCTATAAGTTATTTAAACTAGGATTAATTATTTTATAAATTAGTTTATAGTACTAAAATATATAACGTTAATAATATTATAATACCTCCTCCTAATATTAAAACTATAAAAACAAAAATATCTCCTCGTTTTAATAACGTTAAATTTTTAAACTAGCTACTTAATAATAGCGCGTTAAAGCATATTTATTATAAGAAGTAAATATTTTTTAAGTTCTTAACTTTCTTAAACTTTTTTAAAATAAAAAAAGTTAAAGTTAAAACTATAGCCTTAAGTATTAAAAAAGTATTTATTATTATTTAGCGAGGCGATAATAATAAGTTTATTATTTTTATTAAAATGTTATACGTTTTTAATATAGAACTAAACTTTATATTTATCAGCCGATTTATTATAATACCGGGTTTTTAATATTATTAAAACTATTAAGGTATTAAAATTAATTACTTTTTATTTTTTAAATAAAGAAAAATATTAATTTTACGGGGGAGACTATATAATATATTTTAACTATTAAAATATTTAATTGCTAAAAGTTTTCGTTATTAAAATATATTTAAAATTAAAGGCTTTTTAATAGCTTATATAACCGATAATAGCTTTTTAGCGGTTTTATTTATATTATTTTATTAATAACTCGGTTATATTAACCTCGACACTTACCGGAAAATAACTAAAGATTAAAGGATCGAAATAATTAACGATATTAGATCACTAATATATAAGGCTTACGTGCTAAGCAAAAGCTTAATAAAAAACATTACCTTTATTATTTTACGATCTATATATAAAAGAGCTTAATAATATATCGATTTAAATAGTTTAATTATTTTTTTAATATTTATTAGCAAAGGTTATTATTTATTAGTAGTTAATAATATAATAAAATTCCTTAAGGTATATTTTTTTAAAGTAAAGTTTAACGCTTAATATTTTATTAAGCTTAATATCAAATAAGTTAAAATATAAATATCGATAAAAATGTAATATTATAAGGTTAATAACGGCGGTAAATTTAAAAATAAGATAATTATTAAATTTTTTATTTTTAAAAAAATTTAACCCGAGTTTATAATACTTTATTAACACGAATAAGCTAGATTAGTAAAACGATTACACCAAATATTTTAAAGATTAATAAAGTTTATTATTTTCGATTTAAACTTACCGTTTTAACTTTAAAAAAAGTTTTACAAATAGCGTGTTATATTTAAATAAAAATATTAAATAATACCTTAAATAATATATCGCTATTTAAAGCCTAAATAAAAAGAAAACTAAATACTTTTTATTAAAAGCGAATTAATAATAAGGCGTGAAAGCTAGTTCCAAAAGCCTTACACCCGAAAAAGCTTAACGATAAAGCTAAGTAAATAATATTAATCGGTTATAAAATTAATAATATTTATAAGCTTTAAAATATTTTTATAAATACTATCAAACGTGTTAAAAAGTTATATTTAACAAATCCGTTATTTTTAACAAAATTAACAAATTAACTATACTTATACTAACGTTTAATATTCTAACATTTCCTTATATAAAAATAGTCCTTTACTATACTTATTTGGCTAAATACTTATAAGTATTTATTTACAAAGCTATTTTATTAAAAATATTTATTTTATAAATCGAGGCGGGGAATTAAAACAAATAATTTGCAAGTCAATTACTTTATAAGGAATTATCGTCCTTTACGTTTTCGTTTATAAACATACCCAATACCAGCTTAAAGCAAACTGCCATTAAAGCTTTCCTTACCAAATACATAAAGGCATCCTTATTAAACAAGCTACTTTATAAAAAAAACTTTAAATTTAATTAATACATTATAAAAGCTACAAACTAAATTAAAAATAAAAACTAACTAAAGATAACGCCGTAAAAGTTTATATTTATTAAAGATATTAATCGTTAAATTAATAAACTTAAAATAATTAACGATAAATAACCGATTTCGTTATAGTTAAAACTTAAACTAAAAAACCTTTAAAACCTCGATATTATAATATATTATAACGTAACATTAAAAAATTATTATTATTTAATAAAAAATATTAATAACGTAAAGCCTAAAAACTATAAAAAAGCCTAATAATTATTACGAGCTAATAGCTAAAAAAGGGCTATAAACGACGAAATAAAGTTTATTATTAAAAATAATACTTAAGAAGTTATTAACGACTTAGGTATTGTTTACGTATTTACTAAAAAATGGGTTTATAAGCTAAAACTTAGCTTTAACGAAGAAATTTAACGCTATAAAGCTTAATTCGTTATTAAAAGCTTTAAATAAAAATACGAGATCGATTACACTAAAACTTTTACCTTAATAGTTTAATAAAAAACTTATAAAACTTTATTTACCTTTATAACTATTAACGATTAAAATATCGAATAATTAAACGTTAAAACTGCTTTTTTATACAACGATAGCGATAATAACGTTTATATAAACTTATTTAAAAGATATAAAATTTTTAAAAAAGTTAATAAACTAAAAAAAGCATTATATAGCTTAAAAAAACATTTAAGATTTAGTATAACATTTTTTCTTAATACTTATTTAAAACCGAATAAAAACGCTTTAATTTAAATAAAACTATATTTTTTCGAGACGGCGTTATCTTAATAGTTTATATAAACAATATGCTTATAATAAAAAAAAACAAGGCTAAAATTACTAAAACTAAACGTTAATTAGCGATAAAATTTTAAATTAGCGATATAAAACTTTATAAATACTTTTTTAAAATGTAAATCTTTCGCGACCGACTTAACCAAAAGCTATAGCTTATTTAAGTAAAGTACTTAAAAAAGGTATTATAACGCTTTTTTTTAAATAAAAATTTAATACATATTAAAACGGTTTTAATAAACTTTAAAAAAAATTTAAACCAGCGTTAAAAAATGCTTATAATAACGCTATTTAAAAAGTTTTTTAAAAGATTATTAAGTTATTAATATACACTATAGTTAACATTTATTTTAATTTAACATATTTAATAGTAAAGTTAAGTCGTTTTTTTATTAACTTTATATAATAATATTTATAAGTAGTAAAAAAAGTTTTACAATATATAAAAAAAAGTTTTAAATATAATTTAAAATTTAGCGGTAGTTTTAACTTATTTAAAAAAATATTACAACGTTAAATACGTTAAAGATTTTACCAATAACGTATTAATAAAATGTTATATTTTTATGCTTATAAATATTATAATTAATTAAAAGTTAAAAAAGCAATTACTTATAACGGTTTTAAATACCAAATCGGAATATATCTCCTTTTTTTCGGCCTTACTTAAAAGCGTATACTTATAACGATTAATCGCTAAACTTAATAACTCGTTTAAACAACTTATTAAAATATTAATAAATAATAACAGAACGAAATAACTTGCCGATAATTTTATTTACTATAAATAAACAAAACATATTTAAATTAAATATTATAAAGTACGAAAACTAAAAAAAAGAGATATATTAATATATATTAAATATTAAAAGAAAAAAATTTAATAAATTTAAGTATTAAAACATTAATAAGGGGTAAGTTTAAAAAGTGGCGATAGTTTATCGATATAGTTAAATGTAAAAGGTTAATTAAAGACTAGGAGTTAGTATAGTTATGGTAAGCTTTTAATAAAAAGCTTAAAAAAATAACGGCGAGATTATTGCTTTTTACTTTTAAAGTTTTTTAATTTATTTTATTAATAAAGTAAAGAACCGCAAAAGGTTTTATATTAAAATAATTAAAATACGGGTTATTTATAAATTATCACGATATTATAATCTTATATATTAGCGTTTATAATCAACGTTTACGTTTTTAAAGTATTAAATCTACGTTTAAAACGGGGTGTTGCATTATTTAATAACCGAGGGATACTGGTATAAGGATAGCACGTGACTTAGAATTACTTAGGGATTTTATGTATATTATTACTTAGTATTAGGTTTCTTTTACTATTTACTTATCGGTTAATCTAATGTACCTGCTATCACACTTACCGGGTTCATCCAATAAGGTACCCCCGAATCCCACACCTAGTCGCACCTTACGTAAGACACTCGGCTAGTACCGATGAGGAGAGGACGAGGTCTGGGCTGCTGGAGGCATATATCACAAAACAAACTGGGGCACGTGTTTATGAGAAGCAAGGAGGAGCAACGTCTTGGATGACGGCTACTTGGGAATATAGATACCGGGCCATGCTCCCCCGAATATTCATGATCTCAGTTCCCACCTTTGACGCTGGAAGCCTCACTGCCGACACTGCTCTCTCGAGCCAACGGGGAAGGAAATTCCGGTGTCAGAGAGCGCGGTTCCACGCCAGGTCGTTTTGTCCGTGAACCAGAGGAGAGATGTTTCTTCCGTCTCTTGTCTGAGGCATTGGAGGCACTGCTGGCCTTTCTACTGATGCTGGGCTCTTCCAGTTCCACTGGTGGCGTGGGACTCCGGGACGAGCCCGCCGAATTGCTACCTCGCCGAACGCTGCCACTTCTTGTGCGCCGGGTCTCTTTCGCAAGCACCCCGTGGCGATGGTGGTGGTGATGAAGCAGCTTCTCGGACTCCCCTCCCGCAGCATTGACAGCATGCGTCTTCGGCTCGGCACGCTGTGGTCTTCCTGGTAGCCACCACAGCCATCCTCTCTGTTGCTTCACTATGAGGCTATCGCGCACATCGAGCTTCTTCTTCAGCAAAGCTCGCCGCTCGTTCTCCCGCTCCCAGTATTCGCTTCGGTACAGCTCCCAGTTCTCTCGAAAGTTGGGCGAGAACGGCTTCGGCAACAGTAGTAATTTGACATAGTCTCCTCCGTGGGACAGATCTTCCTCGTGCCCTCCCTTCTCCTCGTCGCCATTCACGAAAGGCAGGTGCGGGTGCTCCTGGGAATTCAGATTCAGCTCTCTGTCAACTTCGCGTAATATGGAAGGCTCGACGAAACGGTAATGTCCGGTTTTGCTCGAGGCCACACCGTACGTGAAGAAGAACCCGACGGTGGACATGAGCTCGACCAGCCACGACCGTTTGATGATGACCAGCTTGCAGTTGAAGCCACGCAGTCCCCGATTGCAGATTCCGAACCACCTGCGCGGCCATCGGATGCCGCGTTCCCATATCCCAGTAGCCCAAACCAGGATGCCGGTGACGATTCCGCTGATGAAGCACACCTTCTCGGTCATGTCCACTACCCAGTAGACAGATCCACCGACTCCCTTCCCATCCTCACGCGGGGCAAAGAACAGAGCGTAGCCGAAGCCGACCAGCCAGACGCACAGCAGGCTCAGGAAGAAGGTGTGCTTGCGGCGGCGGGCACGCAGCTCGAGGTACTGGGCTCGCAGGGACGCCTCGAGTATCAGCATGTTGAGGTAGACCATGGATGGCGAGCTGGGGGTGTGGTTCAAGGGGTCGTCGGGCTTGCCAGAGGCGCTGCTGATCGGGCTCGTGCCGGTGGGCGGGGACTTGAGTTCCTGACCAGGCTGCGGTGCGCCCTTGACAATCGAGTCGATGGGATCCGCCATTTTCGCCCGGTCGGTGTCGATCGACTTGCGGGTGGGCGTGGAAGGTAAGGCGGCTTGAAGGGGCACGTAAGCCCGCAACAACGTCAGTCACTGGTCACCGACGCATTCGCGAGGATTGGGAGATGATGCGTCGCCCTGAGCTGCTCGGGGTGGCAATTGTCGCACTGGAGTAGCGGTGGATGTTCGGGCGTGGTGTGTCGTGCGTCGTGCCTCGGCGCGTCGTGTACGGCGGAAGGATGATCCCACAACTGCGACCTGCGAAGACCAGTCTGTTCACGTCATGTTTGGCGAAGCCGGCAGGCCGGGCGGCGGCGTTGGGCCAGCTGCGTTGGGGCGCTACTGCCCGCTAAACGCGGGACAAGCAGTGGTTCCAGGGGTGCAGACCTCGCTAACCTAGGGATCTTTATCGCCCGCCGCCTTATCTTGGTAGCTCTACTGGCACGACTGGTCATAGCGCATCTTTCATCAGTTTGGTGCCCATGTGCCCCCAGTCAGGTTGGCTTGAGCCAACCTCACGACAAACCTGCGCCCGTCTCCTGGCAAACAGAGAATGGCTAGCTACAACTCATGCCGCTGTGGTGCTTGGGATGTATCAAACTATGCTGTTGCCTACTTGAGTGAAGCCTGACTCATGCAGGACTGTCGATAAAAGGCTACGTTGGTGCTTACGTACCACAATGAAGGCGATGATCAAGGCACGACATGGCGACGGGATTCCACGACACTGCAGGTCTTACGAAAATTACCATATCTGCTACGCTAGTACGCTAGGAAATGTTGCGTGGTTCAAAGCCTACGTTGCCTCGTTGCCTCGTAGCCTCTCCAGCAGTTGCAAGATGTTGGAAGTGATGATACCCGAGCTACCTAGGGATATAAAGCCGACGGGGCCACTCAAGGACGTTGCCGCAATATTGCCAGCGACATCATCACCGCGGCGAAACAGTTCCGTCACCAGCTGCTAAGCCGCCGTTCGAGATTCTCAATTGTCCCAATCGTTTCGCAATGGAGTCTGCCACTACCAAATCTTGCTCAGACAAGGCTCGGTCCTTGACTCCGAAGCCTCCGAAGCCGAGCCCAACAAAGCCTGTTTCGATGACCACCCGGCCAGGCATGGACTTTGTGTACCTGGACCATTTACCGGACGGATTCCAAGTCGGAAAGAAATCGCAGCTCTTCTGACCGACTTCTACAGTTTCGTGTCACTGATCAGTCATAATAATGCATGGAGAGAACGTCGCCAGAACGGCCGCTGTATTGCCCAGACGAGCCAGGGCTGGACTGCCGCAACACCGCAGTCGCCGAGCCATCAACTATCTTTTCGGCGTTTCTGAACACCAGCGTATCGAGACACAGCAAGGAGGCGCGAACTGTCAATGGTCTGAGCACACACTGGAAGAGTACTACCCGATATCGACAGATCCCGGTGTGGCAATCGACTTCCTCTCCCTCAGACATATCATATCGGTGCAAGAAAAGATGGAGGTGATTAATACAGGGTATCAGAGATTCTTTGGGCTGCGGCGCCTTTTGATGAGATTGACAGGGGGTTTCGGAGTCTGGGTTGAAAATGTGTCCGACGGCTTTACCTCAGATCAAGACCGGATTTAATGCAACTTATAGTCTGATAATCCCGAAGCCCCTGCATCAGCATTGGGGTTTACTTTACCCAAGCAGTTGGATCGGTATGCGCCTGACGAACTCATGACAGCTACAATACTTTCCGCAATATTATAGCTACCTTATCTGCCTACGGCATGAATATGCCACGATGAGAGTGCGCCGTCCTAGAGTCATAAGGTATCTTTTGTGCCGACAGCGTTTGTTGGAGGGAGCCAAGGTACCATGCTACCATGGGATTAAAACATGGATATCCGTTCGGCTCGGAGAGATAGGCATCCCGTGGAATGGAGGACGGTCTCCAGGGTGGAGCCGGAGTCGGGTGTACATACAGAAGTAAGGCATGGGTGCCCCGCATCCCGCGCCCCTGCTGGCTGTCCGCTGTTCAGCTCTACGTAACCGCGTAACCTTGGATTTTGGATGGCTAAGGTAAGGTATGTAACTTGCCAGGTAACCGCCCGAGGTCCTCGACCGGCCGAACCCGCGCATCAGCTTTGCCAATGCGATTCATCAGTCCGACGCAAGTCAACCGTCAGACCAGCCAATCCGAACTTGGTTACGCTGTACGTAGCTACGCCTTGTTACTCACCCAGCCCAGAACAGATCCAGATCCCAGCAGGGGCGCAGCACCGTCTGCGGCTACTGTACTTACTCCTAGCTATCCGGTCTCGCGGACTTTGCGCGGAAATCGACTCGTCAGCGCTGTACATTTCCGGATCACCAGGTCCAAGTCTCACTGTCACACACACACACACACACGCTCTCTCTCTCTCTCTCTCTCTCTATTCGACCCGTGGCTGTGCCTGGCTGGCCCTCCTATCGACATAGGTATATAAGGACGGGCGAGGTGCGGTCGACCTCGCCACCCCTTCGATCCGGTATGCTCAAAAGTCCAACACCAACCGTCATCCCGTCGAGAAAACTCGTATCTGCCGTCGCCCGAATCCACCAGTTGGACGCAAATTTTGTGCACTCCTCGTCTAGGACTAACATGTCTACCCAAGAAGCTGCACACTCACCCCTCGGCGTGCCTGCGGACACCGCTGAGCACTCGGAGGAACGGTCTCAGAAGACCAAGCCCGGGCCCCCCGTAGGCAGGACCCCTCCCAAACCCCCAGGAATGGGCTTCTTCCCCCTGGGCTACAAGGAGGCCGCCTACCAATGGGTATGTTCTTCACCGACTGTATGCGCTTGTCGCTCTGCTAATCCGAGTCTAGTGGTCCTCCGTCACCCCCACAGTCGCCGAGCGGAATGTGATATCCTGTATACCGCATCTTCGAGAAGCTGTCGCGGCAGAGACGAACTCGAACGTAAATCCCCTGACCAATGTACCCTCGGCCGAACACCCTGGACAGACCCAGACCACGAAGAACAACGATCCCTATGGCCCAAGAGTATGGAAGTCAACTATGGTTGAGCTCTCGGGCAAGAACCGTGGGCTCAACGAGTTCTCGGTAGAGCGCGTCGGCGAAGCGGTCGACGATACGCTAGTCATGCTTCACGGGTACGGCGCAGGACTGGGTTTCTACTACAAGAACTTCGAGAGTCTCAGCCGAGCGAAGGGCTGGAAGTTATATGCGCTGGACTGGCTAGGCATGGGCAATTCGAGGCGCCCACCGTTCAGAGTGAATGCGAAAGACCCCAAGGAGAAGATCACAGAAGCGGAAAACTGGTTTATTGACTCGTTGGAAGAGTGGAGGAAGATTCGCAAGATCGACAAGTTCACCATCTTGGGTCACTCGCTGGGCGGTTACCTAGCCGTTTCCTATGCGCTGAAGTACCCCGGTCATATCAACAAGATGATCCTTGCTTCTCCGGTTGGGGTGCCAGAGGACCCCTATGCTGTCAACGCAGACATGCCCGAACCGCAGGAGTCGACTTTCCAGGACGAATTCACGGTAGATCAACAGGCGACGACGAAGCCTCAGGACACAAGCCGACTGTCAGACGCGAAGAGCCGGATTTCCGAACAGAACGGAGCCGCAACCCCGAAGAAAAGACCCTACCCAAGCTGGCTTGTCTGGCTGTGGGATGCCAATGTCTCACCGTTCAGTATCATCCGGCTTACCGGTCCTCTCGGACCCCGATTTGTGTCTGGCTGGACGTCGCGCCGATTCAACCATCTTCCAGAGAACGAGAAACAGACCTTGCATGATTACGCATACTCACTTTTCAGACAAAGGGGAAGTGGCGAATATGTGCTACCTTATCTACTGGCTCCTGGTGCGCACGCCCGCAGGCCGATTATCAACAGAATCCAGGATGTTGGTAGACAGACTGTCCAGAAGGCGACGGAATCCACACCGGAAGTCAAGGAAACGGGCTTCCCAATCGTTTTCATGTACGGAGAAAACGACTGGATGGACGTTGCTGGTGGCCTTGCTTCCGAGGAGAAGTTGAAGGGAGCGAAGCTGAGAGCGCTGCAGCACGCTTCCGAAGAGGAAAAGCGGCAAGAAAACGGGTCCTGCAAAGTGCTCGTGGTCAAGAAAGCCGGACACCATCTCTACCTGGACAACCCCGACGAATTTAACGAATACATTCGCAAAGAGCTGGAGGATACGAGACAGAGGACCTTGCTCGAGAAAGCACAGAAGCACTGAGCCGCTTCCGTGCCCCATGTTCGAACTTAGGCATTGCCTGGCGTTCCGGTCCTTGGTGTTGGATGGCGTTGTGATGTCGTGACCCGAGATACTCTCTCCGGTTGGATAGGTGTGGCCTTGTCACGCGAGGCGCGTCTTAATGAGTGGAAAGCTCGCATGGTGCAAGCCGTGCGTCAAAATACCATGGCACATGGCCATAATAGACTGGCAAGGTGTGTTCCAAAGACTAGCGACACCATAGATGTCTAAGATATATATATATTATAGTGTATTGCCTCATAATTCCTCGAACGGCGGCGTTTGCTCATCAATGATATGAGCGCCGTTGAGAGCGCGCTACAATCTTGGGTGAGAGGCGGTTTCCTGGATTGTTTTGAGGCCGTCACTGCCATTTTCACTGTTGCAGGGTTAATTTGGTGCCGATAGAAACCACCCAGGATCATCAACACTCCACTTTGCGAACAACATGGTAGACAATCAAGCTACCATTGGGAGACATCCAGCTTCTTGGGTGTGGCCGACTGGCACGCAGCAAGCTCGGCCGATCCGATCGCCCCCATTTACCCCGTATCCGGGTGGTGGGGATATTCCCCACGTGGCAGATCAGCCCTACCGAGGTAAATTGAACAACCGCGTATCTTGGCGACGCGCGGGTTCGAGCGTGCGAAGTAAACACTGGCATCGCGGCCAAGAGGGGACTGATTGGTACGGGGTCGAATGATGCCTAGGTAGGTAATTCTTGGTGAGGCAACCTGAAGCCTCAGAATACTTTTCTTTGGTACCCTATCTCTGGATCCATCTTCCCGTCCTCGTCGAAGTACTCAGAGATGTCAATTCCTGCCTCCTCGGCCCAAGTCCAGGCCATTCCCCACGTGATCGTGTGCTCGAATAATTCTCCGGGCCACATCTCTCCGTTGGCCATGGCCAACGCCTCTTCCAACATGATATCGCCATCGACGAGGACTTCCCATTCGCCTTTGCCGTCTGCATCGCTGCTCTTGCCCTTGACCGCGCCCCCATCTTCTGACGCCTTGGGCTTCTTGACTTGGCCAGGGGGAAGAGAGATGGAAGATTCGGCCATACACTTCCGCTCATTCTCCGCCCGTCGTTGTTTCTCGTCTTCGGTGCGCACGCGGAGTGGTAGGTTGCTACTCCCCTTGTCTATGTGACTAGACCCTGGAAGTTGCCGTTTTAGTCGACCGCACGCTCATAACGATGCTCTACTTACGAGTAGCTTGAGACTTATTTATGAACATGCCGATGCTTCTTGACGCGAAATTCATTGTTGTTCGGGCGGGAAGGATTGGAGCCTGAGCGCTAGGGGCGCAAAGCGAGGTTGTCGAACGTGGGTGCCATGTACTGGGATCGTCGTTCATCGTGCGAGAGAGCGTTGTCGTAATTGAGTGACTCACGGTGCGACACGAGAATTGAAAAAGAAACGAGATCGACGATCGGGAGCATTACGGCGGTGCTGATTAAGAATGGATCTAAACTTTCCAGGCTCGCTTAAGGCTCACGGCCTGAATGCCTGCTTGACAGCGGTTGCGCAGCATTCAATGGCAGCTATTCAATGGCTGTTGATCCACCCGTCTTCAACGGCGGCCGCAAACTGCCCAGGTTATCGGACCATGCTTCCCCTTTCACCTATTATGGCAGTGTACCAGCGCTCCTAACCAGCACGTGGCACTTCCAAGAGGAAGTTCAGCGATCCAAGCATCTATGAGGAGGGATAGGAGGGTGTCGTACTTCCGTGTGGAGTCTCACCAGCTGCTCCATCATGCGCGTCGCGATCCAATTGGGGGCATAGGAATGTAGCAAGGTTGAAGATGTAAACTACCGCTTTGCCATTTTGCTTCGGTGGGAATACTCCAGGTAAAAAGAGAAAAAAAAAAAAGGCTGAAGCTGTATGTCGCGATGGCTGCAGCGGGAACAGTCAAGCGCGACGTTCAAAAAGAAATGTCAAAAGTGTCAAAAAATGTAGCTCAGGATCCCTCAGATAACTTGTAGATAGTAAGCGGTACTGGGTCCAGATGGAACTGGATAACTCCGGCAGATTATTACAAGTCGAATGCCCTCGATAATGCAGAATTGAACCCCCCTAGGAATCGAACCTAGGTCTGCTGAGACACTGACAACCTTGGGAGATGTCAGGCCTCTTACCAACTGAGCTACTGGGTTACCGATGCAGGCTTTTATTTTGTCTTAAGTACCCAAGGTGCCCGTGCCAAATAGGCGGTGGTGAGCCCCCATTCAGGTGCATGGGCCACTTGTTGCCCCCCTATTGCGTGCACAGACCACCCGCCTCACAGCAGCGGGTGATGGCACTCTCTCAGAACTACTGCGCCTTTGCCCAGCTTCCGTCTCTTCTTTTTCTCTTTTCTTTAGGCCGAGTAGATGAGTTAGGACGATAGTATTCGAAGCATCCAGCCACAATTGTTTCCATCCAACAAGCCACACCCATCGCCTCCCGCTGCGCCACCATCACCATGTCTCTGGATTTTGGTGCCCTCGCCTTCCGTCCCAAGCTTCTGGCCAACATTGTGCCCCGCGCCGGCAGTAAGTGGAATCCGCATTGCGTGAGTCCATTGGATGCGGGGTTTTGGGTGTCTGATATGACAATAGTGGTGTATCTTGGACCAGACAAGGTCCTGTGCAAGGGCCGTCGCGACAAGCTCGTCGCCGACGCCCTCCGAGCTGGTGGTTACCAGCTGACCAAGCAAGACCTTTCCGTAAGCCATGCCCGTCTTTTATCCTGCGTGTTTTCCCGCCTGAAAAGATAAGACGATACTAAACGTATGATAGGCCGCCTTGGTCCCCCTGTTCCGCGCCGCCGGTCCCGTCCTGCTCCAGGGGCGCGCCGAGGGCAAGGACCTCTGGGACTTGCTGCCGCTGGTTCAAAGCCAGCTGGCTTGGGCTCGGGCTCTCCCGGGCGGTATCTTTCTGGAGCTCTTCGCTCGGCTGGGTAAGCAACATATTTTCAACGCCTCCCCCCTGACGCTTGATTCGCCCATGTCTAGGCGAAAAGGATAATCATTTTCTATGTGATTATCCTGCGACCTACTCGCCCTTGGGATAATTGTCTCCTGCAAGATTGTCCTACCATTCACCATTTCTTGGGACAATCATCACTTACGAGATTATACTATAACCTACGGATCTTTAGTACAATCAAAATCGTCGATGATTATCTTATAGATAAATCAGGATCAAGTGACCATTGATCGATACATGGCAGTTTTGACTGTATAGTCTACCGTCTGTCTTTTGTTAAGCAATATATTGATATGCGGCGCATTGAACATTCGTTGCATTCGAAGATATCGCTAACTCAAGATGATATAGTTCAGGCCCGCCACACCTGGGCCCAGCACCCAACCTTCCCTGGTTTCGACTATACCAGATACGACCCTCTGGTCGTAGAAATCGCCAACTTCCGCAAGGCAGTTGGTGATGCCCCGACCAACGACGGTGACGCCGACGACAAGTCGTGGATTCTCACGGATCTTGCTTTTTTTGACCTCTCCGGAGGCCTCGAGGAGGATGAGGAGGAGGTTGAGGAGAAGGAAGAGGAGCAGGCCCATGGCGGCGACGCCATGGAGATCGACGGTTAGTGGGCCCAAGGCCAGAAGAAAGGGGCTGTTGCCCAGTACTCTCTTGCTTTTTTTTCTTTTGATGTATAAATGAAGAAAGAGTGAGCTCAAGCTCACCATAGCCCCCCTGTCTGGGGCGACGTACCCTCGAGAGGATGCTTACAGACTCTGAGCAGCTTGGCAGTGTCTGGTGACAAAGCTCATACCAATACACTGGAAGAAGGTTCCAGGTTGCTGACATTCATGATGTTGAAGGCAAACCCGTGATGTTGAAGCCAGCACTGGCCATCACGCTGAACGCCGCCCCCTATTCCAGATATCCCCACATTTCTCCAGTGGGCGGGCTGCATGCAGCTGTCCCCGGACCCACACGAGCTCCCACATGTCTGTGGCGTCATCGCTGCTGCCCGCGCTCTGCTGCCTCCTGGAACACACCGAGCTCTTGTGGCGGGGCAATCCACCAGACACCATTCCAGCTCAGCGAACCTCACAATTCCACGACCCTGCCTCCCGACTTCTGCAGACCACTGTACCTCGTCGACACACTCTAATAAAGCGCCTACCGCGAATTGCCACGATCCTTCTCCGCTCGCCCCCGCGCCGCCCCTCCTCTCCTCGCTCACCCACCCACTGCCGAGAGATGTCGGACAACACGAACCCGGACCCGAAGCCGGGCAGCGCGCCGGCGTTCGTGCCGCTGGAGGCGAACCCGGAGCTGATGACGTCGCTGCTGCGGCGGCTGGGGCTGTCGCGCGCGCTGCAGGTGCACGACGTGTACTCGATCACGGAGCCGGAGCTGCTGGCGTTCGTCCCGCGCCCGGCGCTGGCCCTGCTGCTGGTCTTCCCCGTCAGCGCCGCGTACGAGAGCGCGCGCCTGGCCGAGGACGCCGGCGCGGACGAGTACGCCGGCAAGGGCGACGCCGAGCCCGTCGTCTGGTGGAAGCAGACCATCCGCAACGCCTGCGGCCTCATGGGCCTGCTGCACGCCGTCGCCAACGGGCCCGCGCGCGGCTTCGTCGGTGCGTTTTAACCCTCCCGCCTTCTCCTGATTCTCTCTATCTCTCTCTATCTCGTCGTTCGTAACGAACCCACCCCCATCCCCTCCTCGGCAGGGATACGCAGCTGACGTGGCACCCGCATTACCGCCAACAGAACCCGACTCCGACCTGGACAAGCTGATCAAGACGGCGATTCCCTTGGCGCCGCGCGAGCGCTCCGACCTGCTGGAGAAGACGCCGGCGCTGGCGAGCGCGCACCACGAGGCGGCGACCCAGGGCCAGACGGCGGCGCCGGACGCGCAGGACGACGTGGACCTGCACTACGTGTGCTGTGCGTGTCCCCCTCCCCCTCCCATCTACTTACCCTCTCAGCCGTTGACAACAAACAGTCGTCAAGACCGAAGACAACACGCTCTGGGAGCTGGACGGCCGCCGCAAGGGCCCCATCGCCCGCGGCAAGCTCGAGGACGGCGAGGACGTCCTCAGCGACAAGGCCCTGCTCTGGGGCCCCCTCAAGTTCCTCGAGCGCGGCGGCGGCGACATGCGCTTCTCGTGCGTCGCGCTGGCCGGCGCGCTCGAGTAGGCTCGGCGCAATTCAGATGCGCAGACAAGGTACTGAAGGGGAAATCGACCGTTGGAGGTGGATCGCATCGGAGCGGACAGCGCTGCTCACGACCCCCGAGCCTTTATGTGAGGAATGGGACGAGAACAACGATATCTTAGCTGGAGATCTCTCATGCTCAGCATCGGAGAGCACGTATTACTATCTCGCGACCGGTATCGACGGATCCCCAGACGGGAGAAATAATCAAACGTGAGGGTTATCCTTGGCTGGGGTAGAGCATTTGCACAGCCCTGTACATAGAGATGGATGGTAAAGCTATTGGCAAGAAGCAGCGTACCAAAAAGTTCACCACGAGGTTGCATCACAGCCGGATAGAGAGATGTAGCATTGCGCACGGGAGTTGCGGAGCTAAAGATACAGGTCAATCAATGCGAAAAGTCTACCTTGTTGATAACTCTTCCCCAGAATTCCCGGCCGCGATAGACTCAGTGAAACAGTCCCCAGACTACTAAGCGGTGTTCCTTGGGATCCTTCCTCCTAACTGGCAATTTGGTAGGAATCCTCAGGTGGGTTGACTAAAGCGAATCGCCAACCAAAAGCAAAACCAGTCGACCGTACCGTACCTTGCCGAACACCTTCACAACCTTCCGAGACTCCCGGTCTTTGACGGTTCATGTGACCATTTGAGCAGGACTGTCTTGCACTGGAATCATGAGTTCGAAAACTCAATTAATCTGAGCAATCCTCATCGGAGCTATCCTCATCGAAGCAATCCTCGAGGTATGCAATGCGTGGTCGCGGACGTTGACCTGGCAAGCTGATTGACCGAGACCGAGACGACTTGGCCATGCCCATCGGAGGGGAGCCAGATTCGAAGAGTCGAGTGGACGCGGATCGCTGCGACGGAAGGGGAAATGGACAGAATGCTTCCGAGTAGCACATGCAATGACACATGTGCACGGGGAAGCAGATGTGAGGCGTGTGCGTGTAGCGGCCCGGAGGAGCTGTAAAGGCGCGTGACGGGGCCCGACTAGACCAAAAATCAGTCAGTCCCTGCGAATATGAGGTCGGGCATCAGGTCTCTTACTCGCTCCTAGAACTTCCCTCCGGTGGAGTGGCTGCGGGCGAAGAGCTTCTATACGTCACAGGGTCGTCAAAGCCCAGGCGCTGGGCCCATGGAGGCGAATTTGAAGGCGCCACCAGAGATCGTGGCTCCCCGAAGGAACGCGTGGGCGATGGGGGACCAAGGGGCCCCGAACCAATACGGGTTCGGGTATTCGGACTGAGGACAGGTCGGCCACACCCAGATAGCCCCTTGGGCGAGTCTCTGTTACCGTCGAGGCCGTGTTGTCGGGCGTTCGTATGCACCATGGCCGATCCTTCGGCGCCAGCAGGCAGGTCAGGGGGAGGGGACTCGACTCTTTTGCCCTTCTTCCTCTCCTTCTCCCTGTGTTTCTTCAATTTGGCCTTGAGCTCCTGATATTTCGCCTTATGGTGCTCTTCCTTCTCCTTGGCCCACTTTGCCCTTTTAGCGGCGTGTTCCTCCTTCTTATCCATTTGCTTCTTCTTTTTGACCGCCTCCCTTTCCCGCTTATCCAGTTTCTTCTTCTTTTTGAGCTCCTCCCTTGCCTCCTTGAACTTGTTGTAGGATTTGGACTTGTCAGTGGGCGGGATTGGAGGAGGACTGGGAGGGGGGATGCCAGGGCGAGGTGAAAATCGTGGTTCCCCAAGAGTCTCTGGCGCCGTTGGGTCTGGCTGAGGATCTTGAAGCGCACTTGTTAGTATGTGATGGGACGGACTCCAGATCCCAAGGGCATCGGGGATTCCGGGGAAATGTGTCTCGGTACGAGAATCAGGAATTGATGATACTGCGAGGTGTGCACCAAGCCGCTTCGTGTTGCACGGCAAACTTACCGAGAGAGGCGCTCTGAGGACTGTACTTCTCAACGTTTGATTTTCCTACATGGCATCAGCTACTTGAGGCTCGATCGAAGGAGTTGGAGGTAGAAACTTACCAAAGCCCGGGATTGTGAACGGTAATACGATTTTGATATTTGGCAGACCAGGTATGTGTATGGTCTCAATGTTTCCTTCAATATTTTGGTCAGTCACTGCAACTGTAAGGATGGGGATGTGCTGACTGCGGACTTTTTGGGTGCTTGGGCTCCTTGGGAGGCGTCTTCGAATCAGGAACATCTGGTACAGCAGCAATGGCGCTTTTTCGCTTCTCCGGAGCCTTTCCATTTTCTCTTTCTGCAGATACAGGCGAGTCCGGAACATCGGGTACAGCAGAAATAGGGCTTTTTGGCTTCTCCGGGGCCTTTCCCTTCTCTTTTCCTGCAGATCCAGGCGAGTCCGGAACATCGGGTACAGCAGAAATAGGGCTTTTTGGCTTCTCCGAGGCCTTTCCCTTCTCTTCTTCTACAGACTCGGGCATCACGGGTGGAGGGGACCCCTCAGGAAGCAAAAGTACTGGCACTTCGACGGGCTTGCTCTCTTTCTGTTGGGCGTTGGGCAGTGAGACGTTGCCGACATCGTCCAGCTCTGGTTCAGCAAGGACATCACCAGTCCAGACCTCAGTAGGACGACGGGGTCTCGGTGTCTCCTCGTACTCATGGGCGAGGTCATCGAGCTCGGGCTCGGGGTCATCGCCTTTCTAGTCGCAATAAGCCGCGGCCTCGGCCTTAGCCTGTCGTGTCGGCCGAGACATCGCCTGGCCGTCAAGAGATGGAACACCGCGAGAGGGCTTTGTAGAGGTGGGGGACTGGGGCATTACTCGGGCGCGGTAATCAATTAAAAATCGTTCATGAATGGAGTATAGGTGCTGTTTGTCTAGGAAAGCTGATGAGGTGGCACGAGACCAGCAGAGAGCGAGGGGACGAAGGATTCCATCGGCGGGTTCACGATGGCCCGCGATGTTGTTCTTGGTTCGGTGTCCTCCCGCCCGGGTCACTTTGGGCTGAAGGTAGTCGATTGCTCTGCCGGCCATATCCCTTTGATGCTCTTTCCCGGTCTGTTGCAACGCACAGGGAAGGTCTAGATGACCTGTCTTCCCTTAGTCTGTGCAGGAAGATTACAACTACCGGTACTTGCCTAGAATCTCTTTCACCTCGGCAAGGAAACTGCTACAGTATTCTCGCCACGCAGCTTCTGAGAGATTCTGGCTTATGCATGAGAAAGATTTCAGATCCCAAGGTTGCTTATCGTCATGATGATAAGGCATGATGAACTACCCCAGGTAAGAGGTAGACATGTCAGGCAGGTGCCTGAAGGTACCTGTCCCTGACAAGCCCGCTTCCCATACATCACACGGGTCCGGTAGTTTCATAACAGGCGCTGGGACTTGACTGCACCTACAGGCACAGTACCACGCGGGGAAAGTCTGAACCCCAAGTCAAAGGAATGAAAGTAGGCTAGGTACTAGAGGTAGTAACCCGTCTTGTGTACGTTAGAAGCATCCGCAGTGACGACACATACGACTCCGAAGAGGTGTTTGGAATGGGCAGATGACAGATAAGGTAACTTAGGTAGGGATGGGATGGTTCTCAGGTTGTTTGCTTGTGGCTCAACAAGTCCAAGCGCGGTGGGCGCTACCACCGTTGGTGGTTTCATGATACCGGCTTCCAAGGACTGTGTGCGAAGGCCAGAGCTCCCGTGCTCAGGGCGACAGCGGGGGTCTCATTTCGACCAATGCAACTGTTATCCAGATTGGGGCCTTTGAACGGCAACATATCGCACGAGCCCGGGGAAAGTCGTCTGTGTAGTGAGACACCGATTCAATCAGCACTGCAAGAACCCGGTTTGTGGTACTGCAGATGGAATAAGGTATACAGTTCACATGTGCAAAGCCAGGACAAGGACAGCATCAAAGCAATCTAATACCTAATAAGAGCTTGTGGCACTAATAAGTAAGTAGACTGGCGATGCCATCTCGAGGTAATAGACTCGTCAGTACCACGTGCAGCGGGTCACAACACGGGCCTAGACAAGCTTATTATGCAGGGTAAATCTACCTGAGGTATGTACGTTAAAAGGTAACGTCCTGCAGAAGATACGAAACTTAAATTCAATTGATCAACAGGATGGTGGCTTTCCAGATCCGGGGCTTGCGAGGTATGCCGAACTACGCCTCGATTCCGGCCTGTGCCACGTTGGCTGTCGAATGGTGGCCTGCCAATTGGCAAGATAGACCAGTCGGCGCATGGAAAGCCACCTCGAAGCACTCCAGCCTGCCAGCCTTGGGCGATGACGAGATTGCACGATGCCACGATCGGCGCCGGGGCATCTGAGATCTATTGGCACCCACTCTCCGCCGATACTAGCAGCAGCCAGCGGGCCAGCCAGCCAGCCAGCCAGCCAGCCAGCCAGTTAGCCAGTCAGCCAAGCGGATTCCACTCTCGAGGGGCCTGATCTGGCGGTCGATCATGGCAGCGGACCCCCGGCGTCCCCGCGCCAGTCCCGACATGGACAGGCCCGCGTCCCGGCAAGGTGGAAGCTCAGCTTCCAACCTGCAGTCGTCGGCGCCATCGACGCGACTCTTCAAAGGACCCCGAGGCGCTGCAGCTATCAGGTGTCATATTGTTCTTTTTCTTCTTGATACCTGATTTCTTCTGCTGCCCTGATCACGCCACCCATTATCTTCTTTTCCCATTGTCTGCTGAAGACTCGAAGACAAGATCACCTGTGGCTGCGACGTCATGATCGATAAGTACTTTGCCCAGGTAATGATTCGCAGACATGGAAATTGGGGAGACACGATCTTCGCCAAGCTCCCGTCTGTAGCATCCAAAGCGCGGGCAGGAAAGGGCCTGACGAGACCCTGCCCGGCCTGCGTAGTTTCCGAGTGAAGCCGTCTGTCTACCCTATACAGTACCAAATCTCATAGCAAACACTGTACTTCTCCGAAGCACCAGAGGAAAGCGCAATCCTCAGAGAGGTACTTACCTCCTAAGCATACCACAAGCCTTATTAAGCTTATGGGCTCCATCACTTTCCCATCTCTACCTACCTAACCTATCCGCTAGTCTGTTCCACGCCCAAGACAGGTCTTTCTGGACTGCTGCAGCTACGCGTGCGACTGACCCCACGAAGCCAATTTTTCCACATTCCAAACGACATGACCCGGATGAATGCGCATCATTCTTCTCCTGAACGACATTGGAAGCATCTAGGTAGGGCACTTTTCAGGAGGTAGGTGGCCGGTAAAGAACCTAGACGGGTTAGCGTTGAGCCAACCGCGCACTGCTGCTGCTGTCAGCACCATTAGCCCTCTACAGCGGCGCACCCAGCACCTCTCACTTCGCTCGATTGGGAATGTGAAGAATCTCCAAAAGCTTCTAGCGAGGAGCCGGTCGTGTGTGCTATAGGCACCGGTGTCTGCAGCAGAGTTCTGTAGGTTGAAAAGCAGGTACCTCCTTGCGAACAGACACAGACAACCGTCCGCACGCGGCGCGCAACGCACAGAGGGCCCAACGTCGCACCGTGCAAACAGCCGGATTTCCGTTGTCGCGCAAACCAAGCCACCGCCCAATGACCGATGCCCATTTGCGCTCGTCTGTGCGAATCCGAAGAAGGATTGATTAAAAGTAGGTATAGAGCTGGCGAAGAAGAAAAGTCGCACGCTGGGAAGCTGTGCGCAAACGGAAGGAGGGTCACCACAATGGCATGGAATGCCCGTTCATTTCACCACCCTCATCCTACTAGGTTCCAAGCTTACCTTAATGTCTGGCCATGCCCGTCTCTGCCCGTAGGTATACACACACGTAAGGTAAGGTAGGTAGGGAGGCAAGGGTACAGGACATACACGGCATATACACAGCATCACCACCACCACCACCACCACCACCACCACCACCACCACCACCAGCCTGGCGCGGCTCGTTGGACGCCTCCCGTCTCCCGTCTCGTCCCAGCTGTTCGTCAATCGGTCCAAGCACCGGGTCTATTAGTTCTTCGCTCTAGACCCGTCCCAAGAGCAGCCTCTCGCTTCTTTGTCGTCTATGCTTCTGTCCTGTCCCGCCCTGGCCTACTTCCGTCTTTCCACCCTTCCCGTCGTTCATCACCATCTCGTCCCGTCACTGTACCTTTCACCCCCCTCGGTGTCGTCCCTGGCGTCGTCGTCGCTGTCCCCTCGCTTACTCTTCCGCGCGTTGCCAAACGCACTCGTCATTCTCTTGTTCTCCTCTCTTTTGCCAACCTCGCGTCGATTAATTGAGTTGGGAATCCGAAAGTCAGATTGCTGTTCGAACCTTAGACCTGTGGTGGGGTCCGCAGTCATCCTCCAGCTTGTTCGTATCGGATGGGACCGCTCCCCCGCCACACCTCACCGTCGCCCTTCGCATGAGAACACACGACTACAATCCTCGGAGCATCTTCGCCCTTGGTGCCGCCTACAATCACAACGCCAGTAACGAAAAGAAGGGTTGACAGCACGGCTAGGCGCTGGCCTCCCCCAGCTAACATGGGTTTCTTGGGCTTTCTGCAGCGGAAGCCTTCTTCAGAGCCACTTAACCCTGCCATCCTGAAAGCACAAGCCTACGAGGCGACTGTGGCGTCAGTACCTCCAATCCGCGGTATGCCCACTTCCCAATCCAGCAACTTGGATGCGCGCTGTCTCAGCGGCGGACTGACTTGATTCACAAGGCACTGTTCCTGTATCCGGCAATGGACGAAGCATCTTGGAGCAGTTCCAGAAGTCTCACCCGAACCTGAGAACGCCCAGTCCGAGTGAACCTCTGGCCGCACCACCGCCATTCGTACCCAGGCTTCGCAGTTCGAGTATTGGTAGCGACGCCATTGAGCGTCCCAGTACCGCCCCGTCCACTCGTTTGTCCGAGATCTCGAGTCTGTCTAGGCCGTCGTCCAGTACTCAACTGCAGTCGAAGCCAGTTTTACGCCCTCCACCAAAGAAGAAGTATGGGCCGTATCGTCTACCCCCGAAGGTGGCCACTGACAGCCCGAATGCGCCGCCTGCGGTTCTCCGAGTGCCTACACCCTCTTATATGGAGGCCCGTCCGTCCTCTCTGCATAGCTCTCTGCGTAGCGGTCATTCCGGTTCGATAAAAGGTTTCGTCGATCTGTTGGACGCTCAAGCACGGATCAAACCCGCCGATTTCTATGGTCGTGTCCAAGCCGCTGGTGCTAAGAACTACGGAGAAGACGTCGCCGATCGCAACATGAATGAGAAGGATATTCTCATCGCCTCACTGAGAGCCCAGGGTCCGCAGTCCTCGTTGCCGAGTTGGGATGCACCATCAAAAGCCCCGAGCTTCATTGGCGACAACGACGAAGAGAACGATATGCGACGGGCAAGAAAGCGCCACTCTGCGATTTCCAGCCAACGAACACGACCAGCCTATGGGGATACACGACCTTACCCTGAGAGGACCTCTTCACGAGACCCGCAACCAGTTGCAAATTTCAACGTTGGGTCGGCGTCGGTGATGGACGATGGTACCAGGACTGCTCGTCGAAAGTCTCTGCCGTCTTATGTAGCACCTTCTACACGAGATAGGTCAACGAGCACGTCCAAGGGGAAAAAGGCCAGAGAGAGCGACGCTACCTATTTTCCCGAGTCACTTCGAGAAAGGGCACGGGCTGCTGCACTTGACAGTAATCACACAACAAGTGTACCCGTTAAGCCGAATTCATCATCCAAACGGCATACAGAATATACCAAGAGACCCAGGGATTCCATTCTCCATGCCAAAAGCAAAACTTCGGGTTACGACAAACACGAGCAGCGGACAGATTCCGAGCAGTCACTGCCGGATACTGACGTTCCCATTCGATCCAGGTCTGCAAAACATTCGTCGCGGCGCAGAACCATTTCTTCACATGCGTCCACGGCATCTGTGTCGTCTGCCCAGTACAAACGTCATAGTATGCACTCTATGGGAGATGTGGATCGTACCGGCTATGGCGAGGACTATAGCGAGGCCACAGTCCAGCGAAGAGTTGGGGAAAGGAGCCCGGGCAAGTCGGGACGAAGACGATCTTCGATGATGCATCAAGTGGAAAGTATCTCCGGCATTCAGTCAAACCCAGCCTTGCCACCACCACAGTTCGCCCAATCTACGCGTTAGTCTCCCCCCCAAAACCGTGATCACAATCAACCAACAGATTCGTCGACTAACCTATTTCCTACAGAAGTGAATCATTCACCATCACGCCCGGTCAGCAAAGACGGGCCAGGCTATCACATCCGCAATCGAAGTCTGGTCTCACTGTCCGGAAGAAGCGCCAAGGACTTCGATATTGAGGGCTCAATACCTGAACGAAACAGTAGCCTTCGTCATTGGTCCATGACATCGGAGACTGCCGGCTCGTCTTTGGGTTCTCCCTTTGGTAGGCCGCAATCTGGGCATACGACGAATACGTCAGTGGACCTTGGCTATGCGGTGCCCTCGTCCAGGTCTGATAGTACTAGACGTCGCGCAAACAGTCGAGCCAGTGCCAAGAATCCTATGCGCTATGATTCCATGAAAAGCGATACACTCCCCACAGCACGCGCTCCAGGCGTATCATATCGTCGGAAGCTGTCAGCCAGCTTTAACCTAGATGGGTTTTCATCGGATGATTCCATGGGTTCGCCACGACGAAGCCGAGGGGCAGATGAGCAGGATCTTCTCTTTGCTCCATCCGGGTACGGATTCGCCGGTTCTCAATTGCCTGGACTACCTGGTGTGTTTGATGCGGCCGTACTGGACACTGCACCCGTTCCACGTGCTGCGAACGACGATAATATGAAAAGCAAGGGAGCGAAATCTCAGTTTCATATGACTGCTTTCAAGGAGGGACCCTCTGAAGCACGTGGCTCGCGCAAGAGCTTACGCAGTTCAGCATTAGGTTACGTTCCGCGAGGACCCCCAACCAGCCTGTCTCGTTTCACAATGCCCGCTTATTCTTATGAAGATTCGGAGGAGGACAATGGCCCTGCCCAGGTCTATTCTTCAGATGAAGAAATCAGCTTTGACATACCTCTGAGTCGAAGGGACCCTACTCACCCATCGTGCTACAATGCCGTATCACGGTACGAGACCAACCAAGATCCCATCGAAGAAGAACAAGGCATGGACGACAGCGAACTACACTCGGTTAAACGATGGCAGAAAGGGGCGAAGTCGAAGAGGCGGGCGAGTGCATCCTCGATACGGCGAGGACGTGGAAGGCACAGCAGACTGGGGCTGGACGACCTGTCTGGCTACGCAGATGTCGAATCATGAAATCTTTCCTTTGTGTTGGTGGTCATATACGACGGCGTTGGAGAAAGCGACGATCTGTGCTTCGATAATACCCCATTTGATTTTGGTTGACGTAGGATGGGGCCGATGATGATTCTCACAACAACTTTGAGGAATTTCAGTACCTTTCCCACCCGTTGCCCCCGAAGAACACAGTCCGGGGTGACCTAATGGTTGAATGGTCGCATGATGGATGTGGTTGGAAGAATGCCTCTTCAAGGGACGAAGAAAGACGCGCCTCCGTAATCCCTCCAGCCGATAGGACCCACGCGAAAGAGTACAATGAGCGGTACGAGTTACCCACGGCTGCCTCTCTCTGTAGGGATACGTGTATGGTATATCAGTTCAGCAATGTGGACGAAGATGAGATGTGGTAAACATGCAAGAGGTAATTCATACCCTATCGTGACCTACCTGGAGGATTTCATGGCCTGGGAAGAGGATTAGCACCACCACCGATGTAATAACATGCCAAGGGCTCCGGTTCGGGCCATTCAGCTTTCGGACCTACCCAAAATGCGTTGTCCTGTGTAGTTCTCCTCCCCCATCCCAGACCCATCCACCTCGCCCCCTCCTGACCGGAAGGCGCTGGACTGCGTTATCGATGCTACTAAAACCCGTCCCATCATCGACTCCCGACAGCATCAGCCGCCGCTCCTATCACTTCAAGTCCTTGCGCCGCAGCACGCCGGGGACTTGCACCACGACGCCGTTCTTGCCGGGCGTTGGGCGATGGGCCTCGAGCCGCCGGAAGACGCGGTAGCCCTGCCGGGCGTACCACTGCTGATTGCAGATCTGTTTTTTTTTTTTTTTTTTTTTTTTTTTTTTGTTGATGGCCTGTGAGTCGGGATCCGCGATGCGGGGGAGGAGCTAGCAGCAGAACAACGAACGAACGAACGATCCTTCGGCACCCTCAGCGGCCGACGCGCCGCCCCGCCCCCCCTGGAACCCGGCCTGCGCCGTGTCCAGCGCCAGCACGGCGCAGTCGCCCGCCGCCGCCGCCGCCGCCGCCGCCGCCGCCACCGCCGCGAGGTCTTCGAGCTGCGCCATCACCGCTCGCCCGAGACCCCGGCCTTGCAGGGCGGAGGAGATGTAGAGGTTCGCGATCCAGTCTGGTCCGTCAGCTCGTCGTTGGACGTCGGGGGTGGGTTGGCTGGGTGGTGAAAAAAAGTGAGGGGACGGGATACGACGCACACACGTGCTCGTTCGGGAGTCCCTCCAGGCCCGGCGTCGGCTGCGCGTTCAGCGCCACGTGGCCGACGGGCACGAACGGCGCGCCGGACGTCGTCGCGGTGTCGCGCAGGGTGATATGGGGGGGGGGGGGGGGGGGGGCATGGTCCTGGAACCTCTGGGGACGGGCGTGTCACGGTTCTGTTTTCGCGGTTTCTAGATACGTACGTACTTTGCGCTGGGCCGCGGGAAAACCCACACCGGGATCCCGCGCCGCGTGCGCCGCCAGCGGCTCCGCGCGGTCCGGGAGGTCGTCCGCCAGCGCCTTGCGAACGCGCGCGCGTCAGCGTTTCCCCTACCTCCACCACCACCACCACTAGGCAGGCGAGCAAGCAAGCAAGCAAGCAAGCAAGAGAGGGGAAACAACAGGTCTCACCACCCAGAAAAGGCTCTGGGACCCGCGCTCCGCTCGCGCCACCCGATCCGGCGCCACGTGCGCGTCGGAGCGGTGGTCCCAGGGGACGAGGGCGATATTGCGGGCGTTGGCGAGCTTCAATGTCGCGTGCAAGACCCGTACTCCAGAACAGCAGCCTAGGTAAAGGTTAACTTGTCGGCGGTAGAGGTGGACACAGAGCTTGTATACGTATTTACCTAGGTACACGCGAATTACCCCCTCGTGAGTTCCGATGAGGTGCTCGGCATAGACAGATCCCGGTTATGTATACCTTACCGGTACGGCACCGGAGTCCGGGGTTCTCGTTCCCCACCGCGTTGGAACGAACGCCGCCCTCAACTTGGATGCTGACTCCAGCGGGCCAATTGCCGGGTTGAGCTTGTTTATTCAGTCGTCACGACAGTGTTAGCTCTCGGGACCGATCCGGTAGGAAGAATATCTGGCGCCAGCAACTTCCGGGCCAGGGCTGAGCCTGTTTATGTCGGTGTCACAACCACCTGCCCTGAAATACGATCAGACAAGGTACCTATCTAATCGCGGAGGGGCACGGGGTGGTGGTTTACAACGCCGGATGGATAGTCGTGACTGCGCCACCATAAGTCCAGCCCGCCCCTTTATAGAATATATGCACGAGGGCTCTGTTGTACCCTACTTAACTGGAGATAGCCGTGACTGTTCTGGAGGAATGACGAGTTCCCCGGCATGGTGGGCTCTCGTACTCTCAGCCAGTTGCTCATTTTCGAGTGATTAACTGACTCTTTGCTATGTTAGCACGTCAAGCATCGTCGCGGGGTCCTAGAGACGCAGCGATGCCCGAAATCATGATGAAACGTGTCGGCAGCTTACATGATCCCCAAACAATGCGCAAGACATCGCGAATCGATTCAATGTACATACCTACCAGTATAACCACTCGACTCGTTGACCTCGATCAAATAGCAGTCGCATGCTTCAGTAGATCGACCTTCTCGACCTCCTTTGGCGAGCAGTCGCACTTATATGTGGACCGAAACTGCTCAAAACTCATATCCTTCAGCGTGCGCGCCATTCGCGAGGCCGCCTTCGCTTTGGCGTACCGCCCACTGGCCGCCACAGCGTGCTCGCGCACTCGACCGTGGATCACGACGCAGCACATGACATTGGACTCCGTGTTCAGACTCTTGTCCTCGCCATCCTGTTCCAATTCCTGCACACGCAGCCGCCAGCTCGCGCAGTGGAAGTCGATCGAGAGCAGGTTACTCAGGAAGGTGGCGGGATGCTTGTTCGCAAAGGTGTCGTACTGGTGCATGTCATCAAAGTATGGCCGGATATGGGTATCGAAGAAGTCCTGCACTTGACCGTAGTTGTATTTGCTGTCCACGAATATGGCACCGATGAAGGCCTCGACGATATCGGGGAGGGCCTTTGGCGGACGGCTCTCGTCGACCCAGAAGTTGCGGGCATAGGCCCTTCGTCCGAGACCATTGGCCTCCGCCTCATCTTCTGCCTTGGTACGAGCATCCGTGATAGCATTGACGTACTCCATGATTTCCTGCTGCAGACCGCCCGTCATCGACAACATGTGTTTCTGCAGTCCGAGGGAAACACATAGACAGCCTAGAAACTGGTTGGAAACCATTGCCATCTTGTGCTCCGTCAGCCACTGTGGATCGGCGTCTGGAAAGCGGTGGAACAGAAAGTCAACGCAGACCATATCCAGAAGGGCATCACCCAGAAATTCGAGTCGCTGGTAGTGCGGAACTCGCTCGTAGAGGGACCCGTAGGATGGGTGGACGAAGGCACTGCGCAGAAGCCGAGGGTATGTGAACTTGTACCCGAACTGCTCCTCCATCTGGCGAGCCAGGTCTCGCTGCACGGCCGTGGACTCAGCACTTTGCCATTCCGGTATCTCATAGGCAGCATAGTAGTCGCTCCAGCTGGTCATCTTGTGGTGCTTATGCTTGACGAAAATGGTGACAGCCCTAACGGCCATGTCGAAGTTCTTCTCATCATGTGTCGTCAGATAGGATGCGCCAATGAGGGCTTCGCAAACATCAGCGATCGATTTGTCAGCCAAGATGTGATGGTCACTGCCCACTCCTTTTTTGCCCAAGATGCTAGTATTCTGCTTCCCCTTCAAGAGCTCAAGCCCATCTGGGTACCACGTTCGGCGGTTGAACTTCTTCGACCGAATGTACTCCTCGAGGTTCATGTCGAGTGCGTTGTTGAACAGGTTTTTGTTGCAGATCATGAGCATGCGGTCCACGTGGTACTGATATTCGTCGCTCTCGGGAATCTGGGAGAACAGACTTATGGTGGTACCCATCTTGAGAAAAGAGTCCCCGAGGAACTCTAAGCGTTCGTAGTTGTTTCCCATGCCTCCCTGGTAATTGACCTGTGTCTCGGAGTGATCCTCGGTGTTGTCGCTGTTTTTCGTCACGGCCTCTAGGGCCAACTCGGGAGAAATCTCAAGCTGCAGCATCTTGCACGCATCCAAGGCGACGAGGTTGGATTCTAGTCGGTAGATTATTGCGGGTAGGGTGTACGCCATTGCGACAACTTCAGTCGGTAGCTGTTGCTAGTCAAAACGGTCTGCTCGAATCAAAAGAAATAAGAGGGGCACTTACAAGTGATATTTTCAAGGTTTGGAAAACCAGGTAGCATTTTCGATCCGCAATCTCAACCTGGTCAAACTCATCCAGGAGGTTGCGTCGGAGAGGGATAAATTCTGCTTCGACGACGGTAAGATCGTCTCTCATTTCAATCCTAGCACGAGACTTCGACCACAGGCTGACACTGAAGTTCCAGATGTTCTTTGGGATATTGTGTTTGAGTATCTTCCTCAAGTGCTGACCCATGCCAGCAGTCTGCAACACGTCATCGGTAGGCTTGAGATCGGGACGGCAGCGGTCGGTGTAGAATTTACGCGAGCCGTCGTGAGGGTCGATGACGAACTTGCTCTCTAGAACTTGGCATGGTTTGTCCTCCCAGTCAAGGTACTCAGAACCGTGTTCAGTGGTGCTGATGCAAGCCCAATCGATTACCGTTTGGCTGTCAATGACGTTGGTAAAATCGTAATCATGCGGATGAATGACGGGTGCAATGAGGTAAGGCATTTTCTCTGGATCGGACTTGTATTCTTTGCTGAACACGTCCTTGAAGATTCGTAGTGTGAATTCGTTCAGACCGTGGACCGCACTGGGATCAAGACCAATCGGGACCAGAAGAGGAATGCACTCAACATCAGATGTGCATTGTTTTCCAAAGAAGAGCGGGAACCTTGCCAAGCGAGGTACAGCTTCCCTTGTAAGCAGCGCAATTGGTTTGGAAGGCCGGTCCAGAGTCTCTGGCGACGAGAGCCTGAAGATCGTAAGGTACATTCTCGTTGGGATGCCGCGACATGTCCACAGATTGGGCTTGATGCGCATAGGGTATCCTGACTTTTTCTTGGAGCTGAGAGCAAGCTGGGCATTCCGCATCGCTGGGAGTCTCTTGATGAAGGTGGTCTGCAACCATTCGTTGAGGTGCCTTTGCTGCCTCAACTTGACACACATCTCGAAGGCCGCGGAACACTTGGCGACCTGCTTAGAGGTTGCACGACGTCCAATCATGCACTTGATTGGTGAACTTGGGGGAAGCAGAACTTCGCACTCGAATTCCTCGCCCACTTTCTGCACGATATACTCAGCACGGTAGTGAGCATCCGAGGGCTGCGGCAACGAATCTGTGAACTCGGCGAGGACCGACAAGCTGCTTTTATATGTAAGCTTCGCGCCAGTGCTTGCAACGACGTAGCTGCGGTGGCTTTTCTCCCTGGACAGAAAATAGTCGATATGGTAATCTGCCCCTGTGACCAGACGGTCCTCGGGAAGAGTCTGGCAGAGGTCGCGCAACCTCGTTTCGTTGTCTTCATGATCCCAGATGGATTGGATCTGGTTAGTGTTCGCAATCTCGACCATATTGAGGAACCTGGAATCTTGACGCCGTGCCCGGCCGCGGGACTGTATGTATTGGATCATCGTCTTGCAAAGATCGAAACGGATGATGAAGTTGCAATCGGGGATATCAATTCCTTCCTCCCCAACACTCGTGGAGAAGATGCAATTCAGCTCCCCATGGCGGAATTGGTGCATGGTCAATACCTGCTCTCTCAATGACATGCCTACATCGCCTGTTTCACTGTTGACACCGCCAACCTAACCAGAGTCAGTGTGGAGGCCGAGGTGATTCCGAGGATGGAACAGAGCAACTTACTAGCATACCTGGATTAATGCCAGCTAGACCCATGCCTGGTTGCTTGAAGAGGTCGGTGAGGATCCTTGCGGTAAGTCGTTGTTCGACGAAAATGATGCATTTGTCTGTTTCCGGATTGAACGTCTGCCGCAACGCTGTGACCAGCATCATCACCTTGTTGGATACTTGAAGCGGGTTGAGTTCTGCATCTGCGAAGGAGTGATTGACTATGATCTGATGAGCTTCTTCTACTGCTGCCCGTTCAGCATCTAGATCGGAAATTGGACGCATGAAGTAATTGAAGTCTCGCTGTGTCTTTGCTTCGGCTTTCTGGGTCTCAATGGTTGTGAAGTTGATCTGCCAGACGCGGTCTGCACACCAGCGACCCAACTCAGTGGTGCACTCCCTTGAGTAAATGAACAGCTTCCTGAACGTAGCATTATGGCCGACAAGCTTGTGAAGTCGATGCCATAGCGGGGTCTCGAAGGGGTCTGGGATTTTGCTGTACTCAATCACTTCCTCTGTCGGCCGGTTGATTGATGCTTTTCGGAAGGCCGCCATGTCAGATACTGTAGCAATCTCAGACTGCAGTAGGCCTTCCAGTTGTGCGGCAGCTGTTGCAACGTCAACTTTGGCATCGACAGGAGAGGCTGTCATCCCTAGGATGCGAGGGCGTCTTTGATCTGCCTTTTTGAGCTCAGCATAGAAATCCTTGATGATTCTTGCATACGGGTGATTCTTCTTGGCATGGTGTGCCTCGTCGAAGATCAGCAGATTGATGGCCTCCATCTTAATGAACGAGCGGTGAAGGCACGTGTGGAGGATGTCAGCGGTACACACAATCACCATGTTGCTCTTCTGTTGTTGTTCCCAAAAGTCGTTGTTGAGGCTCGAGTTGGCGAGGTCTCCGTGGAACTTGGCAACAGGATGATCAAGGTTGGCCTTAAGGACCATGTACTGTTGGAAGACGAGTGCCACTTTGTCAACCTAGAGAAAAGCATCAGCCGGACTTGTCAGACCAAGGTAAACACAAGGTACTTTACGTACCAAGAAGAATGACATTCTTGGTGCCATCCCAGCCTCCCTGTCCTCCAACTCCTGATGGATTGTATGGCGAAGTAACAAGGCGGCTATGAGTGTCTTGCCGGTCCCTGTCAGGATGATGTCAGAGCTGAAGATGGACGAATACAGCTTGAAGATAAGTTACTGACCTGTATCCATGACTGCAATGGTGTTCTTCTCCTTGGCCCTCTCAAACAGTTCGACCTGATATTCTCTCGGGGTGGCAATGATTCTTCGTCCTTCAGCGTCGCGTACCAGCCAGGCGACGGATCTGGTGCTATCGTCTTTCGCCATGGCATCGGACGACAACTGGATGGACTTCTCCTTATGAGTTCTCACGAACTCGTCAAACGTCGCATCTTCAAGTCCATCTTGTTCATCTGAAGGCTGTTGAGTAGATCTCTCTGACTCGGAATCAGAATCTTCGGATCCAGAGTGCTCTCCATCACCAATGCCGTTCGGTGGGCCATTATCCGGGGATAGATGTGCGGCATCCTGGGCCGACACAGCAGAAGCGCCTGCCGAAGCCATGCCCGCAAACCAGTGTGGACCGATGGCTCCGATGTGTAATGCTTTGGCTGTTCCCGCGGAAGGGTGAGAGGGCTTGAAATGGAGTTGTTCAGACAGGCTTTGCTGAAGGTTTACCAAAAGTGGCGAGAGGGGTGAAGCTGTGGTGAAGAGGTCGTTTGCAAGAGAGTGCCTGAGGTGGTAAGGGAACTAAGTGGTGGACATGCTCGAAAGGTGACAGCGACCGATAGTTGCCACAGAGATCTGTCACCGGTTTGCACTCTTGCAGCTAAGCGATCACTGTTCTTTGGTTTATTGGCGAAGTGCGACGAGGCGGCAAGGCAACGCCTACGTGAAGTGAAGACCGTGCTCGAAGTGGGTGTCAGGCAAATGCAAACGGGGAGCAAAGCAACGGCAACCGCAAAGCAGGTACCTCCCGGATAGAACTCCGTTCCCCAATTCAATCGCGCCTGCTCCATCGGTGGCGGCTGGCAACATGGTTTCCTATTCATGCAGTCTCGCGCCCTGCAGCTCCGCCTTCTGCCCTCATACCCATCTTACGATCTCCGAAGGTACCGTAGTACTCTCTGATGGCATCCTCCTGGGTGTTGAAACTGGGTCATTTGGTTCCGGCCCTCTTCACCTCGCACATGGAAAAGTTTGCTGGTGGCTTTGGACTACTCATCGCGACGATCAAATCAATTGAAGCATGTTATTGAAGTTGTATGGCGATGGGAATGTGCCTGTTTGCGGTTGGTAAGTGGACGCGGTAGAGCAAGCTCAGGCGACCGGTGAGGTGACCTTCCAATTCAAGATTCGCACCGAAACAGTCATATATGACTCTATCGGGTCCCCGGTCCCTGCAGGAACAGTCCTGAGTACCTAGTAAGCTAGTACCGGAGTTATGTCATCAAAGAGACGGCGGCTGCCCTTGCCCCACACTCCCCCGTCCTCGTCGACCCGGTCTAGGCTTTGCCCTGACTGCCTGACATACAGCCAGGCCAGCCCTTCTCGCTCTTCCACCACATTACTTCTTTTCCTCTCCATGCCTCAGTCTGCGAACCGGCTATTTTGACCCCTCTTGATTTACTCCTGATCTCCTGCGGTTCGCCCACAGACGACAACTTCTCTGAGCGTGTGTCCGCTTCGCTTCCACGGCCAGATCTTGTGCGCTTGTTGCCAATGGCTGAGGAACCCCGGACCCTGAAGGCCGTTTTCCAGGCCGCCGAAGACAAGCGACTGGCAGTCGAAGGAACCTATGAAGCTGTCTCGCCGACATACCACCAAGACCTCGCGCAGGCTTTGAAGTTCTATGAGGACTGTGTCCAGATCATCCACAAGATCTCTCTCTTCAGTCCGAATGAATCGCTAGAGGACATCTCGACCTCAGACTTGCCCTACTTTCTGGTCTACTACCGGGTCGCTGAGCTCCTCCAGCGGGTGACCACGACCACCCCTTTGGAGAGGAAAGCTGCCCTGAGCGCGACGCGCGAGGCATACGAGAAGTTTCTGCATCTGCTAGACACCTATTCTATGCTATCAACCCCACATCAGAAACTCTTCGCCGAGTATAATGATTACCCTGAAGCATTTTCCACCGTGTCCACCACGGATCCCACAGCGCGACGGAACGCCAAGATCGCCAACTTCAAAGCGGAGAGAGAGATGAAGCAGAAGCTCGATTACATGCGAAGGTCACCCCGCTATCTGGAGGATGGCGGCGACGAGGAGGCTGTGCGGGAACTGTATCTGGCCAACATCAATCTCTGTACTCACCAGACCTTCCAAGCCCTCGAAGGTATCAACCGGGAGATGGAGGTCTTGGCACAGGCACCAGTACCGCTGATGCCGCAAACGACGACTGTCGAGGAAGACGAGCGTCGCCGTTCGGAAATAGGAGGAAAGGACACCTACTCCGAGCGGCTGGATACGCCTCTTCGCAAGCTACATGCAGGTTTCGACGGACCCCTTCTCAGCAAAGAAGGACGACCGTTGAGGCCATTCACACTCACTGCAGACCGGCAAGAGATTGCAAAAGGTGTGTTTCGTCCGGGCCATAACCTACCGACCATGAGCATCGACGAGTACCTAGATGAGGAGCGGAGAAGAGGGAATATCATTGAGGGTGGAGGTGAGGCCAGTGGGAGACAACCCGAGCCTGACGAGGACAACATGGAGAAGGCCGACGCAGAGACGATGAAGGCTCGGGAGTGGGATGAGTACGTGGAGGCCAACCCGAAAGGGAGCGGGAACACGATCAACAGAGGCTAGAACGAGCAGCAATGCATAGATCGACTGGATTCCAACCAATCGAGTATGGGATACCACCTACATCTTGTCTCTCACGTCCCCAAGTTTTCCGTCCATCCTTGATTTGTCTGTCCTGCATGCACGCCACCTTCACCGATTGTCCAGCTGATACCGGAAGGGCGACCAGACAGATAAGGTACGCCTACCTACCTAGGTCAGTAGGTATGTAGGTCAGCCCACCGGAGGCGGGGCACCCCTAAAGCGCATAACCCCTTTGTCTGGGACTGCGGAATAATGCATATCACCAGGACGCGAGGACTGCATTGGAAGCACCCGCAGGCCCACTCACGCGTTCCGCATCCCGGCTCCCGGGTACCTATTGAAGCTCCAGCCTTGCCATCTTTCAACCTTCGAGGCTGGCCTTCTCCCCCTTCTCCCATACCAAGGGCAAGACCTTCCGTGCCCTGCGAGTCAACCCTGTGTTCTGGTCGATAGTGAATACCATCACGCCGGCGACACCATGGCTACCGTCGAGCAGGATCCTCTCCTCCTTCTGCGGCAGTCAATCGCGTCCGGTGCCGCGATCCTACCGACCGGATCTGCTGAAGCCTCGGCTACCGAAGTCACTTTGGCGCAAGCGACACACCTCTCTTTCTCGACCCCGACACGAATTTCCCTGCCGATCGATACTGCCACGCGATTCGTGTCCAACGATACCCCTGTCGACCTGCGCAGCATCTACTTCGCCTGGCTCAACCGCGAGGTGGCCATTCCCGAGTACAATGCGTTCGCATCCCAGCTGAACGAGGAGCTTGGCGGGAAGGGCCAGGTCCGCAAGTTCGCCTTCGTTGAGCGACTGGATCTCATCACATGGCTCGAAGGTGCCAGTGAAGAGAGCGAGTACATCAAGCCCTTGGCTGGCGACAAAGATGGAAGCACGTCCACCGCTGCAGCGGCCTTGGCTTCCAAGGGCGCCGCCGCGCCTGCGATCGGTTCAGCCTTGGGAAGATCAGGAAAAGGAACGCTGGATCCAAGGTTGGCGGTAATCTACAACAGCGAGCGTAAGATGGGCGATCGGAACAGCGTTCTGAGAGGCATCAAGCCTACTGTAAGTCCTCCGTCCGATGGTTGCATATCCCAAGCTCACACAGGCCTCCCCAGGACTTCACCCATGTGCGCAAGCTTGCGGAGCAGTTCATGGTTAAGAAGCCTTCGCAGCCCCCTCCTACCAGTATCGCCGCCAATCCGTCACTGGCATCACACCAGAAGCAGAAGCGAGCCGATCCCATCATCCTCCTGTCGCCGTCCGCCTCCTCGTTACTGCGCCTGTCGAACGTCAAGAGATTCCTTCAAGACGGCGAGTACGTGCCTCCCGACTCTCTGGCCGCTAGTTCCGGCTCGAGTTCGAACATGATCCAACTCAGCCGAGTCATGAAGGACATTGATCCTAACCGGCCCTTGCGTTTCTACGTTGTCGACGGTATTGAGGCCTTTAAGCCGGATTATTGGAACCGGGTGGTCGCCGTCTTCACTACTGGCCAGACGTGGCAGTTCAAGAACTATAGGTGGAGCAATCCCACTGAGTTGTTCCGTCACGTGCCAGGCGTATATGTGGGTTGGCGAGGCGAGCAGCCTCCGGAGCCGGTAAGAGCATGGGGTCACCGAGTACTTAACGTCAGTGTGGAGAGATGGAAAGATGGCGGCGTCACTACCGGCATGGACACGAGCCGTTGGAGAGACCGCGAGGCTGGTGAGGCCATCTGGAAGATGATCGAGAGCAACATGCGCAACAAAGGTTGGAAGAAAGGTCAAGCCCCATCATCGATCTGAGCACAGGGGGCCTGGACTCAGAACCAAGCCACCCTACCTCACGAATACAACCACTCGGCTCGTGGGTGTCAACTACTACCTCGACAAGTGCACACTACGAGCAAGTATGGTGGCCCGGGGGTATTCTAGACGCCGCTTTCGCTCCATGCCACCGGGATTACCCCGATCCGAGACTCGGCGAGGCCTGCACTGGGCATGATCACTGACATTCCAACACCCGTGTGCAATACGACATGCCAGGCACGGCGATTGCGGAAAGGCGTCAGGGCGTTTCAAGCGACTGGGCAGGAGAAAATGTGTATTTTTAGCCTCGTGGCTCTACGCCTTAGAGATACAGAAGGGTAGTACTGCCGAGACTACCCGTATTCGAGGAATCTCTGGCATACGTTTCGTTCGATAGGCTGCTAGCCGAAGCTAGACATAAGATGCCCAACCGCGCAGATACGGGCAATACTCTTCTTTCTCTGCGTAGCATGGACATGGCCGGGGGCACGCGAGCCATACGTTCAGAAGTTGAAGCCTCATTCTGGTCACGGCAGCCTCCTGGTTCCTCGGGTACCTGCTACTCTCTCCCAACTACGTTCAACTGGTGGCGAAAAGTGATCTCATTCCTCGATCCCAACACGTACTTCACACACGCCCGAGGGCTACCCGGAAATTGCATGGATCTTCAGTACATCCGTGTGCTCATTAATTTACCGATGTGTGGATGCACAAGCTCGTGGCATTCTGGCGCTTGTGGTTGGTTGTGGTCACGCCCTGGAATGGGATATCCCCTCAGCTACTGTTTCCTCTCGAGCCGACAAGTGACGTATTCTCGCGGGTCGCAGGAAGTCGGATAGGACTCGAAGCTGCGCGTGGGCTCCTGGTGGGCGAAGATTGTTGGTACCTCTTTATCGAGCCCGTGCCAACGGCATCCGTACCAGGATACGGCCAACCAGGCGGCCGTCTTGGGAATAACTTCCCCCAACCAGTTCCATCTTCGAGCTCGACTCCGTTGACCCGACGAATGCCGATAACGTGGAGGGAATGTGAAAACGATAGATTACACACTTCAATATCGTGTTGGTCACACAGGGCTGCCATGCGCAGTTTCCTTTCATCCAGTGCCTCCTTGCGTCGGATGCAAGGCCGCGAATATCCACGGATGGTGTACCCAACCCCTTTGACTTTGCACCTGCTGATGTAAAATACCTTCTTTCGCACTTTCTGAATCCTGGAGGTTACTGTCTTCTTTGTTTCGACGACCGATCCTGAAGTCCGAGTATTGGTCTCCAGTCCATCACGAGTCCCCAGTCCCTCACCATTCTCCCAAGTCACCACCAACACTCCGAAGTATCCCAACACTATTGGACTCTACGACAAAGTCCTCAATATTCGTCATGCTTTCCTACCACCAACCACCCACTCAAACAGCCCTGACCTCCCTGCCCTCCCTGCTCTCAGCCAACCGGGCAAACGAGCATCTTCACTGTCTTTACTAACGTAAACGTAGTCCTTTGTTCGAGCCACCATGCGTACCAGCATAAGTATCACAGCTAGATGCTGTGATGGAGTAGTGGTCTGGTTATCTGTATATCACTCATTCCCTTTCAAGGGGTATGTCAAGAGGTGGTTGACCTGCTCCACGTACGATATTTCGTCATAGCATCTCAGGAAGTACGCTTCACCCGCCGACACTACAGGATGTGTCGTCAAAGGTTAGTCAGATGAAGAACCTATTTCTAACTGTGTGGGTGATTTCCACTGACATTCAATCTGCTGGGTCAGGTACCAGGCATATGCCGCCTGCTTTCATGCTATACCCGACGGTACTCCGCTGGGAATAGACAAGTGCTCCGGGGTTCGAGAGTGGGAAGGCCCATGCGAGGACCACTGCTACACTCCCATCGTCTCCCCGGTCAAGTTCTGCGTGAACTGCAACGATAACGTGCCTCCGGATCATCCACCTCTAGGTCAATTGTGGAAAGAATTCAGAGAACAGCAACAGAAGATGCGCGTACACAACATCGACAAATCTATCATCGCGGAATTTAAAAAATTAGAACGGCGTATCCTCGGCGGTGATATCGACAAGAATACGGGAAAAAAAAACGAAAGGGAGAAGGGAGAGATAGACGCGATGGCCGAGAGAGACGGCCCATATGTCGATACCTACAACTTCATCCGAGACGAACACAAGAAGTACAAGGAAGAAACAGAAGATTTGATAAGAAGAGCGGTTGATGAAGACGTTGAGCGTACCAGGTTGGGAGCGGAGAAGCAGGGGTCTGGGAAGTCGTCCACAAGCAAGCACCATCGCAAGCACCATCGCAAGCACGGAGATGGTGGTGGCGGCGGCGCAGCCGGCTCATCCTCCAGCGCCGTCGAGCCTTCCCACAGACATCGTCGCTCAGCACATTGACAGAACGCCGGGCTTTCCACCATCCCTGACATCCCGGCAACCAGACTTCGCCTAAAGTCAGTCACTCCTTCAACATCGTCGTCGTCGTTGTCGTCTTCCATCGACCAGCAAAGCCAACGAGTTTCGGATCAGGGCATTCTCTTGAGTGGGATCTCACAGCAGCCTGTCCACTCCGCAGGGTTCGTGTTGGCACTGATGACCTACACCATACGGGCTTTCTTTTTCTCTTGCTCAACATGTTATTGGTGCTTTTCCCTTTCAATATGGTTTACAGTCATTTGGATTTTGCGGCTGCTTGTCAGGAGGAATATGAGGCCTGTTTCTGTTTTGGTTATTTTAACGCGGATTGCTGGAGTTTTTGCTTGCGAACTCCCATTGAGGAGGAATCACTTACACTCATTTTTATCCAAATTACCCTGCTAAATAATAGAGCTCATTTCTATCGTCACCTTGTCTGTTTCCTCGCTAGCATACCCAACTCACTCTTGGCTTGGAATAGAGCATGTGCGGGTTATGCATGGTATGGTGCCGCTAAACAACGATAATATCTATTCCAGAGGGATTCGATGTGAGCGTCGGACGTGATCACTTGCCGCGGTACTTAACGGAGATGCGGTTCCAGGACTTGAATCTGCGAAACCAAGGCAGAACGCCCGATGCTTGCAGACTGAACTGCAGCCTGCTGCTAATTGGCGATGGTGATAGTTCTCGGTGTGGACGGCCATCTACCCCAAAGAGCTACATGAACGAGGCACCCAACTCCGGATCCGTGAGAGGGATTATGGTTCGCGAAGGCTCACGTCCAGAACGTCCAGCATTAGCAAGAGGCTTGGAAGAGCATAAGATAGAGATATTCATTCTGAGAGATAAGCAACCCGACCGAGCCGGACGGGGCAAAGCCCGCCAGAGCAGCGTCGGAACTGCATGCGACCGAGACCGGCGTGAGGAGATCATAAGCATACACATGTCCCATCCCATCCAGCACCAACCCGCCCCATCCTCATGTCAGCGTGTACAATCTGCCGTAACCTAGTCCGTCATGATAAGCTATGTTTGCGCCCACCGCATCCTCCTAGCCCGTAACAGAACCTGATGAAGCCAAAGCACAAGAGAACAATAATACACGAAGCCGAATTATCATCATCATCATCAACCGAGCCACTCGCTTACAGCGCCCAGACACCGCCGACCACGCCCGCGACGAGCAGACCCACGACGCTAGCGCCGCCCTGAAGGGAGCTGATGGCCGCGCCGACCTGGACGGCGGAGGCCATGGCGCTGGGGCCGCCGGCGGGCGCGACGTAGGTGCTGGCGGCGGCGGTGGCCATGGCGGAGGTCAGCAGGCCGGTGCCCATGGGGGCGGCCGGGGCGGCCGGGGCGGGGGCGGCGGCCGTGACCTCGGGCATGCCGGGGGCGGGCGACCCGGCGCCGGCGGGGGCCTCGGGCATGGCGGGCGCGGGGGGGTTGGGGCCCGCCGCGGCGCCGGTGGGGGTCACGCCCGGCGGGCAGAGGGTCGAGGTCAGGGTGGGCATGGCCTGGGTTGGGTCATGTCAGTCACATCATCATCATCGTCATCCATCAATCCCCAAAAGAAAAGAAGGAAAACGCACCGAGGTGACCGTGCAAGGGCAGTTGGTGACGACGACCACCTCGCCGGCGGTGGCGGGGTACTCGCAGTCGGCGAAGGTGAGGGTGGTGGCGGCCTCGCAGGTGGTGGTGAGCTCGGCGACCACCAGGGTGGTGGTCATGGTGGCGTTGAAGTAGCTGTAGACCGGGGTGGCCGACCCGGACATCAGGGCCGGGTCCGAGGCGTTGGCCATGACGGCCGGGGCCGAGGACAGGGCGGCGGCCATGGAAGAGGAAGTGGACATGGTCGTGGAGGCCGAGGACATCACGGACGAGTCCATGGAAGAAGCAGAGGAGGAGGAGGAGCTGGAGGAGCTCTGGGCGACAGCGCCGGAGACGGCGAGCAGGCCGGCCAGGGTGATGGTGGTCTTGGAGGCGTACATATTGTTGGTGGTGGTGATTGTGGTTGTTGTTGTTGTTGTTGTTGAGTTGGCTTATTAGTGTTAGTGGCAAGGCTGCAAAAGCAAGACTTTGGGAGCGCGAGCAGGTCAAACGAGTGACTGAAAGGCAAAGAGCGGAAGGGAGTTGTTGAGTTATTAGGGTGTATAAGGTATGTATAAAGCTGATGTGGATGAGGATGAAGGCAAGAAGAGTTGAGTTGGCACCGAGCGAGCTGCCCTTAAGAAGACCGCAGGCTGTAAGGAGAGGCAGTGGCTGAATCAAGTTTCGAGAATCTGCAATTAAACAGGCAATACTTACGCCCGCCAATGATTATTTCGCAACAGGCAAGACAGCCAAAACAAAACCAAAACAAAACATAGTCAATATACGCTTCCCTGGTGTCTTGGAATGCAGACAGCAGGGCGACGATCCACTTGATTTCTCCCTCCCATTCCGCCATCCATCATCCCTCTGGCCAGGCTTGGACGGATCACTGCTTCTCTAAGTCGACAATGGATCGGCCGTATATTTTCAATTCATGGTTCTCATTCCATACGCCACGGCAAATAACTCGATTAGGCCGAGAGGCAGATCTTATGTACAGTTGGTTGACTGCTCGAAGCCTCCATCCCACCTGCAGAGCCATCTGGCATGGCGTTGGTATTCCTTCCAACAAAGCATTGCCATGGGGCTAATGCGTCTCAGCTCCCCCCCCCCCCCCCCCCCCCCCCCCCCCCCCCGGCACCATGATGCAGTACGATGCTCCAACGGTATATCGGTCTCCCAGTCGTCATCCTAGACGACGCGTTTGCTTGAATGCTCATCTGCGGCCCCGCCCAACTTGCCGTGTCGGGTTTCGTCGGTACCGCCATGAGGCTTCGCTTCCGGAACCATCTGCACTCAGGCGATTCCCATCTGCCCATGCGGCAACATGACCAAATCTCAAAAAGCCAATCGATGTTTGCTGCAGAACAGAACGCCGATCGAGGGGTGTCTCTAAGTTGGTTTATCCTTCAACGCCGCTATGTCCATTTAAACAAAGAAGGTCTTGAATGAGAAAAAATGAGATTTCAGAAAGCTTGGATTAGTCCGATGCAACGCGGCCTGACGCATCATGGCCAGCGTGAGAAATCCAATCCATGGGGTTCATGCAAACGTTGCGTGGCACGTATGATGGGCGTATTAACATCCTGCCATCTTGCCGATTTCGTGGGCCCAGGTCGAAATCACTTGCGGTTCGATCGGCTTTGGCTTCTCTCCGGTAGACCTCTTCCACCAACTGAGATCGAATCGAAGTCATAGTTCTTCAGCGTGTGCTCGTACTTGGTGTTACGCAGGAATTTCGGTACGGAATCCTGTGAACATGGTCAGCCCAACGCTCGGCTGGTAAAGAAGAGTCGAGGGGTTGGCGTCAACTTACACTCGCCATCAGTTTGAATACCGCGTTTTGCGCATCTTCGAACAGCGATGTTACCTCGTGTAGTGTGTCGATCATCGCTACGTCTTGGCCCACGGCCTTGGTCATACGAGTGGCAAGGTTGTTGCGCAACTGGTGATCGATGTTGAGCTCGCACGGAGAGCCGGGAGCGAGGAACGCATTGTATATTCCATACGCTTGCGCCATGATCTCCTTGATCCCGTCCATGGATGTTTGGTTGTTGTTCTTCTGCGCAAGTCGGATAGCGACCTTGCAGCCCCGAACGAACTCGTCGACTTCCAGGAAGAATGAGAGGTTCTCTTCGCAGTGAGTTTCGCGCAAGTTTTCCCGGAACAACAGTCGCAAGGCAGCGTCGTTCAGAATCTTGTCCAATCGCTGAGTGTTGGAATCTCGGGCGACGCCGGGCCGGTTGGAGATCAACCCCTCACTCTCCGATGTACGACCCCTGCCACCACCGTTGACGATTTCCTTGCCTCGCGCTGTCAACTGGTAGATAGCGTTCTTGGTCGGCTGGAACAAGGCGGCAGAAGACGATGTCGCCATGTAGCTCCGGTCCAGCTGGATCGCCTCCATCAACTCATACTCGACGAACAAAGAAGCCATCTCATGGGTCTCACGCCGGTCCACCGTCGTGCAGCAGTCCATTAGCCAGTCTGAAACCGCCTTGCCCGTGAAGGTGTCTTTGTACGTCTTGCCGCCAACCTTACGCTCACTGGCCATCTTGATACCCGTGAGGCCATCCCGGTAATCGCTCAGGGAATCGGAGTCGGCCGTGCTGACGCTAGATTTTATGTTCAGGCCGTTAGTACCAATCAATCTCCTGAACACCACTTCCATGGTGCCACGCTCCATGACCAGCTTGTCTGTACCCGGATCCCGCTCCAGAATGCACAAATGGCTGGTTCCCAGAGCGATCAGATCCGCAATTTGTCTTTGCTGAATGCCATTTCGCGAGCAGAAGCGGTCCAATACGCAGACGCCCTTCGCTGTCAACTGCCATACCGCACCCTTCATTGTGTAAACCTGCTGCAATTTGCCATCGGCCGACTCAATAAACCTAGCGTCGAGGAACCGCTGGCAAATGGACCGAGCCATGTCTTTGGCCATAGAGAAGGTGGTGGTTGTGGTCGTCGTTACGATGCGCGACGGATCCTTGGGGTCGGGCATGCGGTTCGATTGCGAAAATTTGAGGGATCCCAAATTGTTGATAGCATCTTCGGAGAGGAACGTGTGCTCAACCCTCGTCAACCGCACACGATGGGGTGACAACGGAAGCAAGCTGACAATTAAGGTAGAAAAGAGGTCTTTGAAGTCCTGTTGTTCCACTGGTTAGATCGTTCCCGGCGATTAATGAAAAAAAAAAAAAAAAAAACAGAGATTGCTGTGTGGATGACCGACGAGGCAAAACAAAAGGCGCAAGGCACCACCGGCCGGCTTGCAAGGAAGACGGCAACAGCGGGGCATTGAACGTGACTTACTCTGGTGAATGGACGGTCGTCATCCGTCATGCGGAGTAATCTAGAAGATGTTTGATGCATCTTGTTTTCGGCCGCGTGCAGAAGAATGGGAGGAGGTCTGGTGGCGTCGGTCTCGGAGTAAGGCTTCGAGATGGGATCCTTTAAAGAGGCCTGAGAGGACCGTCGCGCGTCGGAGAAGGGGCTCAGAAGAACGGGCGTCGATGGAGTGGACGAATTATTCGACGTGCGATTCTTGGAGGATCTATCCGAGCCTGGGAGCTCGGAGCTGGTGGGCGAGGAGTCCAAGGCAAGGGAAAGCCGACTGATGGTTGAGTTGGATTGGCGGTTACGAATGACCGGGTCGGGTTTGTTGGCGCCGGACTTGTCGAAGGCGGCAGCAGCGAAAGCGAACAGGCCTGCAGGCTTTGGGTTCCTAAAGGGAGGGGGAGAAAGGGTTAATTGAGGGTCGAAGCAGGAATTGCGGTATCGTGGGCTGTAGTATTTGTGGTATTGTGATGTAGGCGGTGGAGGAGGGTAGTGCAGTGGGTAACAATGCAACGGGCCCGGCGGGGATGAGGACAGGATGAGGGCATGAGGGTGGGCGGAGGATGTTTCAAAAGGGAGTCGTACCTTGCGGGTTTGCTGTGGGCAACAGAGGAGGTCTTAGCATGCGCAGAGGCAGCAGCGGTAGCACTGGCCTGGGAGGAGGACAGGGACGAGTGGGAAGACTGCTGGTGAAGCTCGTGGCCGTGCTGGAGCTGCGACGACGGGGTTGGTGGCGCTTGCTGCTGCTGCTGCTGCTGCTGCTGCTGCTGCTGAGGAGGAGGTGGTGGTGATGGAGGCGGTGGTGAACGAGAGGCTGGGGAGGGAAAGAGGGCAGCCATGGACCAGTCGCCGTCAGACGTACGGTAGTGTACAGCGAGGAGCAGGGAAAGGAGGGCTACTTGGCTACCGACTACCTTGCTGAACGGGAGCACTGAACGGACGGGTAGATGGACACGACTGGCTGCTGAGAGGAGGAGGAGGATGAGAACGGGTCCGGGCAAGCATCAGGGTCATGCAAAACAGGTGCTAAAACGAACAATAGCGGCCGCCAGATAATAATAAGAACGGCCACAACTTACAAGCACCTGAAGAAGCCTGGCCCTGGGTGACTTGAGGTTTTGGTGGGAAGTGGAGTTTGGGAGGGTTCGCGCGAGGGCAGGACAGTGGAAGTACGAATGTACGAATGTACGAATGTACAAATGAATGTACGGGAAGCGGGAGCAGGCAGGTAGGTCTACCTGGATTGGATTTGGTCGACTAGGCCGGCTTGGATTGGATTGGGATTGGATTGGGATTGGATTGGGCCTGGCTGGAACGGGGAACGGGGGACGGCGAACAGTGGGCAAAGGACAGCAGCAAACAGTGGACGGTAGACGGTGGACAGTGGGCAGTGGGCGGCGAAAGGAGGAAGATGGGAAGCGACACGAATGGTAGGCTGGTAGGCTGTTAGGTAGGGGTGTGTATGTGTGTGTGTGTGTGTAGGTACACTGTTAAGGTAAGGAAGGCAAAGGTAAGGTATTCAAGGTACTGGATTCTGGTATTGATTGGCATTGTATCCGTACCTGTAGTCACCGATGTAGGTACCAAGAGGTCCATTCAAGAGAGGAGGGCCCCAATCATCCAATATTCGACTCGGTAGCGATGCGCGGACAGGCAGATTACCAGGTAATGTGGAATTGATAACAGAGGCGGCGCTACTACATACCTCCTACCATGGGTAATAATAGGTAAGGTAAAGTAAGTAGGTATGGTAAGGTATGTAAGGTAGGGAGCAAAGCAACAGCCCAGGCAACTGAATGCAGCCGAACCGAATGGGTTGGATTGAATGGATTCAATGAATGAATGGAAAGACAACCTTAGCACAAAGGCGACGGTGAGCGACGGGAGGCAATAGGAAACGTGGGAGATCGCGTGCCTCGAGCAGCTGCACGCTTTTGGAGAGGTACAGTACCTGGCGCCGTTCGGGCAGGCGATTGCTGGTTGCTGGGAGCTGGTTGCTCGTGGCTCGTGGCTCATGGCTCATGGCTCACTGCGCAGGTGCACCGCTGGAGTCTTCGCTGCTCAGGTACACCACATGCGCTGCAGGAGTACCTGTACCTGTACCTGTATCCGTACCCGTACCGGTAAGGGTGGTACTGACGCCGCCGGCCATGCGAACTTTGGAACGTGTGAACGTGCAGCGCACCTGGCAATGCCTGGCTGGCGCGTGTTGAGCCTTGCCATTTGCGCTGTAATAAGACGCATGGCCGCAGCAGAGCCCGCAGCGAAGGCCGGCGATGGGCCTGTCTCTCTGCGCGCCCGCTGATGAGTGCGGTGCAGGTCGTGCAGCTGGTGCGGCGTGGGTGCATTCAGCGGGCTTGCGGGCACGGCAGGCACGTGTCCACTGGCAATGGGATTGGGAGGTGCTGCGGTACCGGTACGAGGCCGACGGGTCGGTGGGGTGCTCTGCTCAGTGCGATGTGCAGACCAATGCAGGCCTTACGCAGGCCTCGAGTGGGGCGTCAACCTAGAGCCACATGCTCGCTGCGCTAACAGGCTACAGGGGTCGGCCAAACACATGGCTGGGAGATCCATCGTCGCCCCCCCCACCCCCTTCTCGTCCTCTCCTTCTCGTCCCCTCCACCTTATTACCGTCTACCAAGTACTTTACCAAGCACGGTGGCAGCAGAGGCCGTGGGTGAGTGGGTGCATGGCATCCTGACACCTCCTTCACCCCCCCCTCCCCCCCCTGACACCAACGAGAGCAGACAGGCCAGAGACACGAGAGAATTTTCTAGCGTGCATGCTGCAGCACAACACAGTAGCAGCGCTGCTGGGACCGTCGCAGTGCTGCCGGGCGTGGCCTCTGGGCTTGAGGAGGTCCAGAGAGAGGAGTCCCATTGGACCGCCCCGAGTCCCCTCCTGCTTACTCGTGTGCGCGGCATAGAACCCTTTAACATGATTTTGTGAGCATTCTCCTCCAGCAGGGCTTCCCGTCCTCTACTACTGCATTGCCTGTGATGAATAAGTGCATCGCGAACGTGCCAGACCACCCGGGTGCGCCGTCAGACTGGGAGACATGTCTTCAATCCATTAACCATTAACCAAGCACCCTCGGTTCGTCGGATGTCATCAACCACCGCCATTGGAAATGAATGATTGACCACGTGAGGATATCTCCGACGGAGTGGACCGTGGGATTCTCCCAGTCCCCGAATCCCTGAGTCTCTACAAATCCCGTCAGCCGTCTTGCCCGCCCGCCGTTCGGGGCTAGTCTGCACTTGTCCTCCTTTGCGAGTGCAGTTGAGACGCGCACATGGGCCCTTGGATTGGATTGGCGCCCCGGGCAAGGCGACAGCGGCCAACAGCAAGTCAGTGACGAGGCTGGCAACCTGGTCTGGCTGGTATCTGTCTGGGGAACTGTGAGGACGTTCGTCACTGTGCTGGTTTCGGCATATCGTATCTCTGCCATCGCAAGTGCTACACTTTGCGGCGGGCGTACACGTACAGACGGGGCAGGACAACGGAATGCGGTACACGTATCAAGATTGCATGGTAAGGCACGGAGCACTCTACCTGGGGGCCGCCTTATTAACCCCCAACCTGTGCCATGTGCTCTCGCGGTGGTGGACTGGCCCTCTGTACCAACGGCTGGGGATTTTCCACTTGGTTATTGGAGGGTCGCTCTGCTTTGCATCCCGCGCATGCCGTTACCATCACACAACAGGCGACTATTGCTGTGCCGTAGGCGTTCATGGGTCTTGGGTTGGGATCCAATATGCAGTGCCTCTTCATTTGGAACCCGCGGCCACGAGACCGTGCCTCGTTGTCGGGGACTTTGCATCGACCTTACATAAAGAATGGATCACGACAATACGACCGTCTCGATCGATCCGCGTGTGACGAAAACGCCCTGGGGATGAAGTGTGAACGCTTCCGATACCACCTTAGGTTAGGGAGCGAGGCTACAACTACCTCTGCCCGCCTGCGACGGCAACAAGATCTACCAATAACGGCAACTGCTATCATCATAGCCGGGGTCGTTGCAAAACGCAGGATCCTTCCCGAAGGTGGCTGGCCCTTACGAATGCGGTGCATCTCGCATGGTGTTACCATACCTAATGCGGTCATCGGCCCCCATCATCACCCTCGAGTTCCCTCCCCTAATGGAAGTGATGAGTGACTTGTCGTACTTGTTGGACAATATCTGAAAAAGAAGATGGCCCTGCACGGGCAAACAGGGTACAGCAGCCGAGTTCTACACCAGCTCAGGTGTGTGAGTGTGTATTGTCGTCAACCTTTCCGGTCGTCCGATTTGCTACAGTAGCGTCACTTATTATAAGGACCGCACTAGATCTTCCGACGCTTCAGTTATCTTTAAGCTCAATCCGCACCGCAACCGCTCTTTTCGAGTAACTAGACGGTATCGCTCGAAGCTCGATCATGGGCTTTTCCGTCTTGCGGTTCGCGTCAGCCGTTACGGATCACGACAGCGACCGCCAGCGTCAGCAGCAGCAGCAGCACCTCATCTCTGTCACACGAGCACCACCAAGTGGAAGCGGGACACTCGCACAGCATGTTCTGATTAAGTTCATCTGGGCGTGTGCGCGTATGTGCACCTCCAGGCAAGACTCGCGCCCAAAGTCAGACGGCGCGTGTCAGACTGCATTGCTTGTCCGTTCCTGCTTGTCCGGGAAGGCAGCGCCGCTGGCCCGAAGATGGATCTCGTCAGCAAGGACAATCAATGGCCGTCCGCTCGGTACGTATGCTGACCTCGGAGCCGCACGCCGGCCCCGGACCCGTTACACTCTTGTCCGGGCTTGTATTGATCTGTCTGCCCCGTCTTCCCGCCAAGTCACCGAACACTCCGTACGGCCCCGAGGGTGCTGGCGGATTGGCCGTGTACACCTATCCTACGTCTCCCATGCAGTCTGCACAGAACCCCGTGCAGCCATTGTCTTGACGGACGGGAGAGCATCACGGGCGGGCGATGGCAATACTGTCAAGACGGTGTCCCTTGCGGTCGATAAAAGTAGGTAGGTATGCAGCAAGAGCGGCGGCATTCGGGGTCTGTTACCACCCTTGCCACCCGAGTGTGACCCCTTTTCCCAAAAGATACCCTCCTGGGACATCCGCTATCCGCTTTTTCTACTGCCACACTGCTCAATGCTAGCCAGCAGACCGACACAGATCTGCACGTGCTGCCAGGGATCATTTTCACCGTCGAAAGCCGTCGCCATGCTTCTTCCGGTATGGACAGAGCATCATCTTCGAGGAGAGCCGAGGAGCGGTGCATTTCCGCCGCTCATTGGCAGCCGCTTCAGCCAAGCCAAGCCAAGCCAGCCAGCCAGCCAGCCAGCCAGCCAGCCTTCTTCACAAGTGTACCTTCACGTTCTCGAACTCGGAACTCCCGCCGTGCATCTGTTAGAACCTACACCAACGCCAACACCATCTACTAAAAGACCCACCCTTCGTTGCCCTTTTTCGCTACGCTTAAAAGGCGCTAATAATCGTAGCACGCTAATAATCGTGGCATCGCCCTACTATAGCCCTCTTATATAAACCACTATATAACCTATACCGTATTACAGTCGCGTTAACAGCTTACTAATAAACACGTTAATTATTAAGTAATAACGCGTTTTAAAATAATTATAATTAACGTTTTCGAGCTTCCCGTTAGGCTAAAAGCCGCAAAATAGCTTTTTAAACGCCGTAACTGTATCTTTCGCACCTGAACGCAACTTTTTAACAGCTAAAAAATACGCTATTTATTATATACTTAATTACTTGCTACGAGGCGTTTTAATTATAGTTGATAAGTTATTAGTAAGTAGTTAGTTACGTTATATATTAATAAGCTAGACGCACGTTTTATTATTTGTAAAAGACGGCTTAATAAGCTTATAAAAGTAGAAAATAAAATTATTACTAGTTACGTACATTTTTTTAACCGCGGTTAGTTTTTTATAATTAAAGTTATAATGCGAGATATTATTAACGATTTATTTACTAGGCGAAAGACTTTTACTACCCTTGTTAATAACTTTTAGTTTACTCGTTTTTAAAAAGACCGCCCTAAATTTTAAGTTATAAAATACTAAGCCGTCGATATTAAGCGTTTAAATACTTAAAATTAATATAACTACTTTTTTATTTATTTTTAAATGCGTAAAGATATTATTAATAAGTTTAATATATAACGGGGAGATAATTAAAACGTAAACGAGACCGGGCTTTGAATTAAAGTGCTATCTTTTAGCATAATAATTATTATTATAAAAAAAAAAGCTAAGATACTTAAAACCGTTATAAACTTTGCTAATAAAAAAAGTAGCATTATAATTAAGTATGGCTTTACTATAGGTAAGGCTATCTCTTTATATATTATTTTAAAAACTTAGTTAAATATAAGCTAAGCTACCTTTTTTATTAACTTTTAAGCCCGCTTTACCTGTTTTAAAAATAACTTTTTAACGAAAAAGATATAAATTAATTATTTTAAGCATTTTAACTTTTATTTTTTCGCTAAATTAAACATATTTACGAGATATGCTGTTTATCTGGTTTTTAGTAAGAGATTAACACTACAATAATGGTTTAATATTAATAAATGTAGAAAGACATTTAACGGCAGGCTTAGCACTTTTAAAGCCGAAAAAGGCATGTTTAAACATTTAAAACATAAGCTAATATAACGTTTATTAACTTTAAATAACTTTATTAATTATATTAGTTTTTAAGCTAGGCTATATTATTTACGATATTATATTATACTTATTTTTATGCCTTTTTATTTAATTAATATACTTTAACCTTTTAACTTTGTTATATTTTAAGTTTTAAAACATATATACTAATAATTCTTTGCTAAGCAAGCGCTAATAAAAAAAACGTATTATAAAAAGGCAAACCTCGCTAAAGATTTAAATTAAATATATTATAGCGCTTTTACGAAAAAAAACCTCTTTTTTACGTTTTAAAAAGCAAGAATATAGCCTTATAACCCAGATATAATACTTAATAAGTTAAAAAATAAAATAGCCGAAAAAAACCTCTTAAAAGTGCTTTTTTTCCTTTTATTTTTTAATAAAGTTAATAACGCTAAACATATTACCGAATACTTTTAAAAAAGGCACGTTAACGTTTCAAACCTGTTTTTTTTCGTTTTTTATTCGCCGCTTTTTTTAATACTTTATTTTTTTACTAGATTATACCGCTATGCTTAAAAAAGTAAATAAAAATAATATACGCCGCGTGTAAAAAAAAAAGGATACGTTTTTTAATAAAGCTAAACGGAAAGCTATTAAACCTAAGGGTTAAAAGTTTAATAACGTTACTAAAAAAGATATTAAAAAGCGGCATAAAGTAAAGATTGCGGCGGTATTTTAAAAGGTTACCCGCGTAAAAATATGTTACTTTTATAGCTTAATTAAAAAAAAAAGATGTTTTTTAATAAAAGTAGCGAAAGTTTTTTATTGATAAAGTCGTAATTAGGTGCTTTTTAGACTGGGTTTATAGCCTAGTAGGTGCTAATATGTTAAATTATAAGCTATATGGCCTTAAAAAAGGGCATAGTTTATAAGAGATAAAAATGCCGAGAAAAACATTAAAAGCGCCGCCGCTAATAAAAAAATAAGAAGTCGATATAATACTTACGTAATTTTTAAAGTGGTTTAATATTAATAAAAGTTATAGTAGTAAAATTTTTTTATACTTAAACCTCGCTACCGCTATAGTTAGGCTTTTAATAACTTTTTTTCGCTATATAATGGGTAGTAGAAATAATAATAGCGATAATAGTAGTAGTAATAAGGCTAATAGCGATAACGAAAGTGACGAAAGCGGCAGCGAGGTTAATATTATGCTTAAGAGGTCGATAAACCGGGTAAAATGCCTTGTTTATATACTTAGTAGCCCTTTTATAGTTATAGTTAGGAGGGTGGCAAGGGCGGCCGTAGCGGGTTTTTTAGATATCCTAAAGTTAGTAAAGGGGCCCGGGAAGGTTTAATTCGTTTAAAACTGCAATAAAAATCGAAGAGATGTATTCGCGCGTAAGTTAGGCCGGCCGTATATTGGCTGTAATTAACTATATTAATGGTTTGTACGGGTTATATGGTGGTTTGTATAAGAGGGCTATAGTGGGGCGATGCCATGATTATTGGCGTGCTACGATTATTGGCGCTTTTTAAGCGTAGCGAAGAAGGGTAACGAAGGGTGGGTTTTCTAGTATCCGGGTAAGGCAGCCCACAACGCATACTTGCTTACCTTAGCATTCCGCTAGGCTCACCGCAGGCTGGCGGCTTTCAATCCCGGCGCGGCGGCCGCGTGACAATCATAAGCCTGTAGCAATGTGACCGTCTACTGTGTAGCAGCGACAAGAGCCCGGAGGTTTCAAGATACAATAGTCGGCTGCGGCCTCACAACTTCATTCAGAGCTCGTCGGCCGATAGTGTGCTGCCCACACCCTCGGCTTGCAGATTGTGCATGTGGCCAATGGACGCCGGTTCCATTCGTCATTGCCATGTGGTCCGCTGTACTGGAGGGGCTACCACCGGCCAGTGTCCTCGCCCAATGCGACAGTGTCTCACAAAAAATACCTTGGTGATGAGCAAATCGGGCCAGACTGGCGTGATGCCCCCAAGTGACCCTTCACCAACAAACAACATGTGGCGGCACTGTAGGTGATCGAGAAGAGGGGGGGCTATTACCTACTTACCTAGTCCTACCTAATCGCGGTCCTTATCCGGACCCCTGGTAAGCAAGTCGGCGGCCAATCCTCGCCGATCGACCGACTACCGGCACTGATGAGATCTCTCTATCAACAAGTGTATCAACCTGAAAGGCCCTGTAGCCGTCTCAAGACAGTCACACAGTCAGACAATCATCCTATCCCGCCAGTCGGGACGTTTCCCCGGTGGACTGGCGCTCTGCGTGCACGCGCGTGCCTTTTTAACTGAAATGCCGATCCTCGCGCGGATCGCCCCCAGCACCTCCGCTGCAGAGAAGAGAGCTTGCCCCCCCATTGCCGCCCTCCCCGCCTGCGCTGGCCGAGAGAAGACTTTGCCGAGCATCTGTCCGGGCAGCCGGTGCGCTCGCCGCCTTCGCGCTCGGAGGTGTATGGAGAAAACCATCCAGGGCTCTGCCGCAGCTCCTCCACGGCGCATCGATGGTCTGGCAGCGAACTCTTATAAAATGGCACAAGTTTCGCAGGACCACGAGTCACGGATCGCACGGCGACGGGGACCGTCCTCCGGACCTAGCTACCTGCCTTAGGCAGATCTCCAAGCCCGTCGATCTGGTGGTGGTGCCGGATCATGGGCGGCGGCCGCGCTTAGCTCTCCAGCACCTTATTACATACCTTACCTAAGGTACATAATAACCTAGCTATGTACTACTCCGCGGGCAAGAAGCTCACGCACGCTTTTCGTCGGCATCTGGATAGGCAGGCGGAACGAACGCCTTGGCCATTCATTACAGCAACAGCCAGTACCGGGGCCACCGCCCGACTAAGGTATATTCGGGTGCTCGTATACATACGAGCACTAACAAGCGTGACAGTCCGGTGCGAAGCCGGCTGGTTCTGCCACGTTGTTGTTGCTTGGTCGACTGCCTCCCGATGGATCTTGGGTCGGCCCATGCGCCCTGGCCTGGCCAGGCACACCGGCGCATCTCCAAGAGATCAAGATCGCATCTGGCTGTCCACGCCTCTGCTCAGCCGCTGTGGGCAGACGGCGGATCTCCCGGGTGCCGCGCTTCGGCTTCAGCCTCAAGACGACGACGGCACGGAGATCGTGCGTGCCCTGATCACCCATGGCTTATTATTAGCTACCGCTCGCCTGCAACAGGGCCTGCCTGGACGGGGACGCATGAGAACGCCTCCTACCTATCCAGGCTCGTCGCTGTGCACGAGTAGGTATGTACTCTGAAGTCTACGCGCATTGTCCACCATACATCCCGGGATCTGCCGCCTTGTTTGCACGGCGAGGTGTAACGACTGCCGAAACGTTCCACCGCCTGCTTCTGGATGCCTTCTAGAACGTCCCATTCCCGCACGCACTTGCTCCGCCTGATCTTAGGACGAACAGACCGACGGGGGAGCATCTCCCGGATCTACGAAGGACTGGCTGTGGCAGTTGCGCTGGGGTCAGAATAGGTAGGTAGGTAGGTAGGGTCCAGGGCGGTAGTAGGCCCTTGACGGTAGGATGTTTCGATGTTTCGAATGCTTCGCTCTGGCTTTCTAGAACCGCGGAAAGGAAAAGGAGAGGAGGGCGAAGCCAGCCGCGTGGCTTGATCATGGTGGGAGAATCAGCTGACGGTTCTGGCCCGTGAGTTGGACAGATCGATGAGCTGTACGACACACACACACACGGGATACATCAGTAGGTACGTAGCAAGCGGGACGTCAACTGCAGGGCCTAGACCGCTACGACATTGCGCGATTGGCGTGCCTTGCGAAGTTGTCGGCTTCCCAGGTCGGCATTCCACGCTTGAGGAGAGTGCTTGGCGACAATCGGAATGTGCTGCACATCCAGAGGTGAGAGTCCAGTCGCATACCGGTACTAAGTTAGTAGGTGAAGACATGCGATAGAAGGCGTGTTACGCGGTAGACACGCATTTGCCACGCGCTCACCTCGTGGCTTTACACCGCACCTCACCTCTGGTAGGTACCTAGGTAGGTAAGCAAGCACGGTTGCTTCTGATGATTAGCCCTGCTGCTGATGGAAGGTTGTTTGCCCATGCCGTGCCGCTGACAGGCCGGTAGCACACGCTCGACGCTGTGGTTATTGGATTGGTGTCCACCTTGGCGTGCTTACATGAGCATCTGCGAGATCGCAGGTCGGCAAGGACGAAGGGGAATGTAATCTATTTTCTATTCCCATGTATGTATGTATGTATGTCGTACAGACTCTGGGTCCGATCGGAAGGCCAGGCTCTTATTAGGGTGACCTTGTTCCAGCAGGTTGGAACGTCCATTGATGGGATCCCAACGGCCCGGACTGGAACCCATAGTAAAAATGACAGAAAGCCAGCTAGCTGTCCAGAGCCAAGTCTTGGTGTTTTTATTACCCAAGCCTGAGTAAGATGATTGAAGGCAACCGAACCGTGGGAAGGATAGAGCAATGCCGCTCCAGAGCTCGGACATTGATCCGAACCAGACGGTCGACGTGGTCGTGATGAGGGAGGCTGAGGAGTGCGTACCTTTAGTTCATATCGTCACTTCACAGTTCACACCGCCCTATCCCTATCGTGATTTTAATAAGTTGTTTCACCAACTTGGCAGCTCTCCAGGTCAGGTTGTCAGGGTCCAGCTGTCAGAAACGACTCCGCGTTCTGAACCTGCGAAAACACAGTGCGAATGGGGCGTGAGGTGAGCAGCATTTTCCAATTCCCTCCCGAACCCACTTCCCGACTCCATCGACACCTCCTACTTCCTAGGTAGAACCGAATCCAGCCGGTCGACATCATACCACTTTTAGGTCATCGCTTAGAGAAAGACGAGAAAACTTATTCTCCGAGGCTGACTACTCCGGCCTTAGCTGTGTCGGAATAGCCCGACCATGCTCAACCAGGGGGGACTTGCCGCCCTTGGCAGGACATGTCTATCCCGCTTGGGAGATCTGTGCGGTGGTGGGTGATGGGTGATGGGTGATGGGTGTTGGGTGTTGGGTGGTGTGAGGAGGGGCAAAGGGGAGGGAGGTCTTGTTGGTCTTTTGGTCTTGGGAGGAGAGCAAGGCGGGAAGTACACACGTACATACGCTTGCGATACACCGCCATCTCTCATTTCCACCCGCACACGCCGCACCGACTAAAATAATAATAAGCTGCCTAAGGTAGCCAGCCTGCTGCATGGCGGCTCACGCCAAGGGCCTGCCTGCTCGGCGCTCATCATGCCGTTGTGGGCACTGCCACGTGGAATTCGAGAGCCCCCCGCCAGCCGATAGCGACGGCAAGGCGCAATGGCAACGACGATGCAGAGCTACCGGTAGTCTACTACATCTCCTCCTCATTGCTCTTACGAATATTATAGGGGCTGTTTATCGGCATGTCCTGCTGGTCTTGAAGTCTAGAACCCGGCTTCGTCGCCAGCATGTGATAGAGCCCTGATAGCACGGAGGCACTCTACGAAGTCCGCAGCCGGCTCGTCTGTCAAACCTGTCCATACGAAAGGGGCGCCGTCCTCAGGATATCCGCGTCGGCCACCTGCAGCGCTCCTGCGGGGCACCAGCTCTCCTGAGTCGTGAGTCCGACCCGGCAGTTTGGGCCAGGAGATCGCGATTTGTGTCTCTATTATCCATCCTCTTCTGCGACTCCTGTGACAAGCCGCAGCGAGAAGCCAAAGCCAGGCTTTCAATGACGAACGTGTGTTGGGTCGTCTTTATCAGGCCTCGCGTCTCATACGAGAAACCGATTTCCTTGTCACACGAGCGAGCAGGTGGGTGATGTGATGGGTATCGATAGTCAGACGCCTCGCCGTCCGGCCATCTCCCCTGCATGATTGATGTATGTATCTCGACATTGATGATACGAGTACAGTCAAACCGTTCCCAGAGATTGGCGGACCCTGTGGCTCTCTTCCTGAATCCTGCCTCCTTGTTCTTCCTGTTCCAGTGTTCTAGAAAAACGATCCGCTCGTTCGAGAAGTTCTGGAATATTGCCTCAGGGGGAACAGCGCGCGCCTGTGGCTCGTATTCCTGCCTAGCTGCCACCTGCGACCCGCGACCTGCGACCTGGGCTGCGACACGCAATCCTTTCCCGACGACGCAGGCATCTTGCGGTGTATGTACATGTGTAGTACGTACAGTACACAGTAATGTGCAGGTCAGGGGCCTGCCTTGACGTGTTTTTCTGGGGAGCCAGCGACCCAGGAACCTTGTCGCCCAGCGTGGCCAAAACCGTCTTCCCCAGGATTGGCTTCCTGTCTTGCCTGTTTGACGGCTGGCACTTTTCTTCTCTCATGTTTTCTGGAATGTTGGATCTGACGGAACCTGGTCAAGCTGGTCTGGGGGAAATGACAGGAGTAAAAAGAGGCTCGCCGCTGGCGCAGGCACGGACCACGCTCGAGCCCTCTCGATTCCCGCATCCTGAAAATACCAGATACTACCTATACACAGTAGTATGACTTGTGCATGTACTCCGTATGTACGGCAGTCCTGGTCGCAGCTCACGTGGCAAACATGCACTAGGAGGGCGTCGTATGTACGAAGTACCGGTAAGAGGACAAGAAAACGTGGGCGACGACCCCGACCCCTCTGTGCCGTCGTTCGGGTCCGGCCCCCCTCTCCCCCCTGGTCTGAGATGAAGAGGTCGGAAATTTACGAACGTGTCCAATGACATCTGTGACCAGGTTGTGACACAGTTGGCAATCCTGCGCCGCAGTGGGAAGCTCAGTGCGTGCTGATCTCCTCGTGCCCACGTGTGCATTCCAAGACGATGCTGATGGCATCTGCCAAGTTTATCATACCAGCGACTTGATATGGGCGATGCGCTGGCAAACCGTGGTTCGATCGCACCACGGTTCTCCTGTGCGCGGTTCCCTCGCGCTGATGACCGGCGTGTCCGTCCGCCGATGGTCGGTTCATCTGAAGACTCTGGGCATCAAGAGATTTGACTGATCTGATCGCTGGCTGTCTGAGCACCAGCCACTGGGTCCCCGTCCTCGCGTGGCTGCCGGCCTTTGCCCAGCCGCTCCCGGCAGCTCGGAGCTCCGAATGCGCGTGACCGGGTCAGGCCACGCCGACCTCTCGTCTCTGCCTGTCTCTCACCACCGCTGGTAGACGGCAGCCTGGTGAGTCTTCGCGTTGGCAACTGCGTCGTACCGCGCTGAGAAGCTGGGTTTGTGGAACGTGATACTGCTGCTCCTTGTTTCGGCTTCGACCTGCCTTGTGCCCTCATATCAGTGTCCTATAGCACTCTCCTTGCCACGAGGGTGTCCCGACTGGCATGGTGACACTGCCTAGTCTGGGTGCTGTACGAGGGCTGCTTCGGTAGCCTGCTTGTTTCACTTCAATAAAGCATTACCTAACGGGTTGCCCTTCTGCGTGTATGCGCTCTACTGGAACGTAGGTAGGTACTCGCTGCAATGAGCAACGCACTCTCTCGCGTTGGGCCCTGTTCTTCCGGTTGGGTTTTCTTTTTTGGATCCTTGGGAATGTGAGGCTATCGGCAACTGGCGAGACTGGCCAGACTGGCACGCGAGGTAGGCAGGTATGGCACCCCTTGCTTCGAACGGCAACCTAGCGGACGATCCCCCACGTGAGGAGATGCGAGACTCGCCCAGTCCGGAGATAGCGTCTGGCGGTGCTGACCAAGGTAGGTATTGTTGTAGGCTCTCCAAGATCTTCGCGATGCAGCCCTCTTTCCTCGTTCGTCATCGCATTGTGGCTTTCGACCGGCCTCGAGCACACCTGAGCAAATAGGGTTTCGCTGACAGCTTCTTGGCATGCTCGGGCGAACTCAAAAGCGTCACCGGTCGGGAGAATATAACCCGTAGATGCCGCCAAAGTTCCTCCCATCTCCTCTGGTAACCGAGTCAGTAACGGCGACGGCAGACTTGTCTTTATATCCGTAGGGAGTTGGGAAGGGCTGGCACGCGAGGTCTCGGACCATATTACCCCGAGTGAGATCGGTATCATGGACGTCCATTCCTGGCTGAGTCGCCGCAATTTGTTTTCTCGGCCGACACACGCGTACGTGGTGACGCGTGCTTCGCATGTCTCTTTCACATGCTATGTATCAGTGGCCGCTCGCCACGCGAGCCAGGGTATCGTGAGACTGTGGCAGTGGGCCTAAAGGGCAAGAAGCGCCAGAACAATTACGTATTTGCTCGTTGAGCCAAAATAGGGGCACTCGGGGCTTTGGCCTACAGGCTTGTTCTAAAGGTATTCGCGATGCTTGTCAGCTTGAAGGGTACGAAAGCTGTGTCTTGATCGGCCTCACCTCAAGCTCGTACTCGATCTCCAGGGGCTCTTGCTCCGAATGCTAACTGCGAATGCAATCGTCAAATATTCCGCCGTATGTCTGAGAATGATTACCACTTAGCGTGCAGGCCGGTCTCGCGCGGTCTATTGATCAACATGCCTGGGAAAGGGGCCAGATAAAAATTCCTCAGGATGCGGATGCCTGGTAGATTCCCACGTGGTTTCTTCCCGGCCGACTAGCTTTGCGACAGAGTATATTTCCATCAATACTTCAAACCCTCCCCTGGAATGTGCAGGTAAGCTCGATCACGATCTGGTTTCGAGCCCAAACCTAATAAACCACCGATATCGCCTTGGTAGTAGCGCCTCTCCTATGCCGTGGTCGAGGTACATCTACAAGTGCTCGGAGTGCAGACCAATGTCTGGACCCTTGATGAATGAGACAATGCATGGCCAACCAAGTTGTCAGCCTAAGCTAAGCCTCTGTGAAGCTATTGCTTGGGACAGGGTCTTCCCCATGGAACATAGTCCCTCCCTGGATGATCTACCCAGGCCGTCATCTTTCCTAGACAAGCGGCCGAATCTTAAGGCTGAGAGTTAACGACTAAGTTCACGTTCCTGCTGCAAGGAGATCTCGGTTGTTGATCTCGGTAGTTCAACACCGCCGAGCTACGCAAACGCTCTGTGTTGCGATGAAGATCAGGAACGAAAAAAACCCTAGCAGCCACAGTTTTGTCACCTAACCTCAGAGTGTCGAGCTCGCCAGGTCCTAGTTGTACGATTTGGAAACTCAATCTGTCGCTTCCCCCAAATTTCACAATGCAGCACGATTCTGCCAGGTATGGGCGGCGTAAGCGCACTACTGAAGGTGCTCCAGTCATTATGACGGTATCTTCGATGTAGAGGCAAGAGTCAACGGCGGAATCCGATCCTTTAGATCGTCGGGCTGTCCGTCCTAGGGATTTTGTTGTGGATGCCGCGACCCGCCACGCGGGAAACGTATTGCGAAGTCTTGACTCGGTCTTTTGCAAGAGGCAACATTCCAATGTGCCGATACTGTATTCCGATCGTCATTGCCGGTACTACTGCGGCTTCGAAACAGGCTCTGCACCCAAGCGCTGCGGCTTCGGAGCTTGTTTGAACCCTGTCTCCTTTGTCCAACTCAAATTCAACCTCGACTACTTGTTCTGCTGCTTGGCATTGCAACCCTCTCAGTAGATCCACCGATGTGACCTTCGCTAGAAGCCGATATGCAGTTCCGGTTCTTCTAAAGTTTCATGCCTTTCCGCCGCAGTGAGCCATGTTCGGTGCCTGAAAGAGCAGACGTGTTTAATGGAAGAGATAATTCGCACGCTGACAAGGAAACCTACTCGAGTTTTCACAACATACGCTGTAGCGTTGGCTGTATGTTAAGGATGTACTGCTTCATTTCTGGCATCCGAAAAGCATGGTTGATGATGATTGTATAGTTTCATATGAACACCACAGCAGGTCGAACCTGCAAGTCTGCCCACCGTAAGGAGACTGGTATAGCGTCCCGGAGTGGGTAAAGAGACTGAACATTAGCCGACCGCCGTGGGTCGGAAGACACACTTCATCACTACAGCCCCCCTCTTGTGCAAATTGAGATGGGTATGATAACTGCTCTAGTTAACAACGAGCTCCCAAACGCAGCATGTACATCGGTTGGAAGTGCCACCATGGACTTCAGTGGCGATGTATGTTGACCCGAAACCTGATATACACGTGCCTGACTCGTACAACCGTGGAAAGAGAGCGTGCGGGGGGTCGCTGTGCCGTGGAGCAACATGTAAGCAGAGTGCCTTGGCGGCATGCTTGAAGTATCGGATACATCAGACCTGAGGGCGTGCTGTATCTTGCAGATCTTGTTCTCATTGAGCTGCAGCACAATCTGACGACACACGTTTCCTCGTGCCGGCTGACATGATCGAAGATAAGCTTATGAAAGCCTGCGACAAAGGGGCCGGGCGGCGGCGGCGATCACGGGGGCGGCGGACCCGAGACTTGCCGGCATGCATATGCGGTGTTATCCAGAGAAGAGACGGAAGCTGACTGGCTTGCGGATCTTTCCTTAAGTCCGCACGATTGTCGTCTGACCTGCGTCCGTACGGTACGTGCGCATATTAGACGCTCGTCGCCTGGTATGCTGGCAAGCTGAGTCCGATATCGTTGTCCTGGTCCATCGACGCAGGTCAGCTAGGGTGGCGGCGTCGCTTACCTGCCGGATAGTATCTGATTGCACCGTGACCCCTCTTAGCTAGCCAGGCATCAAGATACCTCGCGCTCCGAGAGGCCGAGACCGAGAATACACGTGCAGAGTCTCTGTCTATTGCGAATTATTTCATGACAACCGGCTGATGTTCCTTATTATGTCACATTACAGCGTGTTATTCAGACTAGCTATCAATTTGACTCGTTGAAAACGGCTCCCATTGTTTGGTTGCGCAACATCAGACTGGGTTGGAGCATTTGCCTCAAGAATTTGCTGGTGACTACGATGAAGTTTCCGACTTCGCCTTCAATGTTCTCTCCAGGCACGTGGGCTGAATTCAATATTTCAAAGAAGTAGATAGCATCCTCCCGATCACATGCATCAGCTCTCTGGGCGGACCTGTAGAGACGTTTGGGTTCTCCATGCCGACGTCCCGGAGCCGAAGCCGTTGCCGGTAGCAGTGGAGTTTCGGTCGAATAGTTCCGCTTTACACGTAACCACCACGACAGGATTGAAGATGGATGATGAGATAAGGTTGAGTTACATGGGTGATGATTCAGGTCTGCTATAGATCTTCACGGGCTTGCTGAGGGCGATATAGATGCTCCAAGACGGCAGTGGCATCGCCATGGAGTTGATATTCTCAAGCCCCTTGGGTCAATAGTCTTGCAAGAAACATGTTCGGAATTGAAAATCATAAAAGACCACGACTCCAAACACGCGACCCGAGATAATGCCATCTCGGGGCCGCCCCCACAACGATTACACCTCACCACCGTAGCGGACGCGCTGGCACTGGGGCGCGAGGGCATCCGTACGCCGACGACGTGGCGCGGCATCCGCACAGGCGCCACTACCAAGACGTGGACTACTAGGACCACGCGCCACGCCACTTCTACGAATCGCCGTTGCAGCACGAGGGGCGGGCCTGATCGAGGCTACGAAGAATGTACCACGCGCGGCGGCCCCCGACAGTGTGTTGAGTGGCGGGAAAGGGCGAGGGGATCCTTAAGGCTGAGCGCAAGCGACACTCGGCCGGACTTGTGTCGGATCGCCTTTGTCAACGGGTCGCATCGACGGGGGCGGGATCCTTGGGGGTTTAAGGTATGGATTGCCTGGCGGTTCTCGGTGTTAGAGCGTGGCGGTACAGCAATCTACGTTGCGGAGCGCGAGAGTGACTTGTCCAGCAATGTCAGAAAGTTTCACTTTGTTTATTTTGATGTCAAATGAATAACTCCTTTCTGGAAACCGCTACGGCGTAATGATATGGACATGAACTGTAAGTAATCTTTAAAACGAACACAGCCCTTAACTGCTTCAGGGAATGGCCTCAGCAGTCGCTTCATGGTCTGCTTTCTTCTCAGACACCCCGGCGTGGTCTGAGGAAGAAACATCATTGCGTTGCTCTCGGGTAGTGTATCCGGGTGGCGTCCACTTGGATGAGTTCCAAGGTTTGAGGTTGGGCTGGCTGTACATGAGATCGACATTCTCAAGGCTGAGCTGTCTGGACTCATAGAGGAAGAACCACGTCAGGAGCGCAGCAGAAAAGTTGGTCCCAACAAACACGAATCCGTAGGCGTATCCGATTCCGCTGTCAGCGAGAGGCGTGAGGAAACTAATCATAACTGCATCGAGTGGTTAGAAACGAGTTACTGAAGCCTTGTGAAGAAAGAGGATGATACTCACAGTTTCCTAGCCAGTTGCCAGCAGTGGCGAGCGAAGCCTGTTTCGCACGTGTTCGAATAGGGAACGTTTCGCCAATAACTACCCAAGCCATTGGACCCCATGTTCTGCAACATCATTAGCCCGTATTCACTTCGATACACGATCGAGAAAGGGAGCCCTTACCCAGCAAAGCTTGCAATGAACATGCAGGCAGACACAATCATGACAATACCCGCAGCAGGGTTGGACGCAGGTGGAAGAACAACTCCAACCACAGCAAAGATCAGGAGCCAGGCTGCTTGCCACAGAGCTCCAAGGAAAAGAGGCCATCGTCGACCGAACTTCTCGACAGTATAGAGTCCGTAGAACGTCATGGCCACGTTGACAGCCCCCAGAATGAGCTGGGTCTGAATCGGGTCATCAATGCCAGCAGATTTGAAGATCGTTGCACCGTAGTAACTGTGTCGAAGTTAGTCAATGCTTTACCAACGCAAATTCAGGGGAGGGACCGTGAGCGACGTACAAAAAATAGTTGACGCCGGTCCACTGCTGCAAGAAGTGAATCCCAATACCCAGGAGAGTCCGATAGCACAACTTGGGTATGCCGGATGGCTTTCCAGTAAAGCATTCAACCCAGCTGCCCACGCCAGCTCGCGACTCCTTCTCGATGATTGCGAACATTTCAGCCAAGTCTCTCTCGACAAGCTCGTTATGGGGGTCGTGCGCCGTCCCTCGAAGCCTTGCCATGGCCATGCGGGCTCCTTCCCAGTCGCTACGCGCAGCCAGCCAACGAGGTGACTCCGGAACCACGAGAGCACCAAGACCCAGTGGCAGGGAGAAAAAGATGCCCAGCCCAATGACGATCCGCCATGAAGCGCTCGAATCCTGTATGCTGCGGACGCCATAGTTGATGATGTTCGAGACGAGGATTCCAAAGGTGATCATCAGCTGGTATGAAGCCACGACAGCGCCCCGGATCTCACGAGGAGAGCACTCAGACTGGAACATGGGCACGCCGACAGAGAGGTTTCCGACTCCGAGACCAGCAACGAAGCGACCCATCATCATGTGTACCCAGGACTCCATGGCTGTGATTTGGATGATGTTGCCAATGATGAAAATGACAACTCCGAAGCTCAAGCTCTTTCGCCGACCCCACCAGTCTGCAGTATACGCACCCGACAGCGCGCCGAAAAGGGTACCGATGCTCATCAACGAAACCAGGAGTGACTTGATGATGGGGACCCAGTCATAGGTACCATCAGGCTGTTCTTGTCCGAAACGTCGGACGAAGTCGGTAAACAGCAGCATGCTGGAGATTTGGCCGGTATCGTAGCCGAACATGAAGCCTCCTATCGAGGTAACGGCTCCAAGGAGGATTGCCTCCACGCCACAGTCGGCGCCATTGACGCGGATTGCTCTAATAAATAATTAGCCTCGTGTCGTGCCTGTGTTGTTGTGGCCAAAAACGTGACTCCAGGCATTCCAGCCTGTAGTGCATTTGGACGGGTTGCAGTGTTGGGCACTCGGGTATGTTGATGACTGTTCATAGGCACTTACTTCTTCCCTAAAACCATTTTGCCGGCTTAGAACCTCGATCCTCTGCAGCAGAAGATGACGAAGAGTAGGCGAGGAAGGAGAATGCTACGAACCAACTGGGCAGTCAGCTGCACTGGCAGATCGACTCTGCTTTTATGGCTTCGCTCTCCCGGTCCCAAGACTTGAGTCGGCCCTTTAGCAAGAGAATGGCTGGCTTGGCTGGAGCCCCCCGAACCCCCAAGTCGGGGCACTTGGGGCATCGTGCTCAACTTTGGGACGGACCACGGGGTGGCTGTGGGAGTGTGGGTGCTCCCCGTGGGCAGTCGCTCTGAGTTGGGGAGTTGAAAGCAAGGTAAAATGGGGCACGGCAGCTCTCGGCCGTCGTCACGAATTCATTAGCTACCGCGACACGGTGATCAGGTGGAGCACGGCCAAGGATGCTCCAAGAGCGGCCGGTAGATCTAGAAGAAAAGCTAGAGACTTCCATCGGTCCGTCCGAGCTGCTCCCCCGACAGCCCGGATCACATATTGGCGTGCCCGGGTCCGCTCCCCATTTCACCAGACTCGACCCCGCCTTGTCGGCGAAATGCTCGGTGGGCAGGGGCTGGAGATCTCCTCAGATCTTCCGTTTAGGGGTATCTGATGCGACAAAGTCACCCTCTGGGTCGAACTTGGCTGGTGTCCATTGCCGCGAATACTTGCGGCACCCGATCGAAGTAAAGGAATCGGAGGCATAGGAATCGAAGGCAGCAACAAGAGCGGCGACGCCGGGCTGAAAGCTGTAGTGGTGAAACTGAACCCGGATCACAGAGCAGACGTTGCCGGCCCTTCGCATGCCGGACTTCCGGTCCCCGTGCGCAAAGCTCGTAATGAATAAGCCGTGATATCAATGGACCGTCCGATCTAGGGGAAATTGGCCGCGTTACGTCGCGTCGAGGTAGGACATGGTAATGTCAAGAAGTGGAATGCGATCCATGCGAGGCAGTGTGTTAGTAGATAGCTTACAGATCGATACAGGACTGGTAGGAGAAAATACACGAGTCAACAACGGTAAGGACCAGTCTTCTTTGATCAGTAGTTTACGGATAGGTGCTCGTATCTCTGAAGTTGGCTTTCGTTGCTATCGGCCCATAACCGTTGTGAAGACCGGATCGTGAGAAATGAAAGGCCAGCTAATAAGAGGAGGGATGAGGTTAGCCAAGCCGCAGAGCCGCTGACGCGTGACACCATCTGAGAGCTGGGGCCTCTCATGCCTTATCGATAGCGACCCAGACGCCTGGCGCGGCAGCAATTGATTGACACCTCCAGCGCGCGTCAGGTCGCGCCTGGGTGCCTGGTGCTGCCCTGGCAGCCCTGCAGGGACTGGCCATTGGCCATTTTGAGGTCCATTCCCAACCAGCTGCGATTTGTCTCTCTCCACTGTCCGTCCAAAGGCGGCACGAGCACTCGTGTAAACACTTCCACTCCCAAATTGGCGCGCCTCGACCGGATGACATTGAGCTAAACTCGTCCGAACCTCTCTCGGGCTGCGTCCATTCCACCGCGTCAACGTCACACCATACCATGGCCCCAGCCGAAGTCACCAGCTCCGGACGGAGGAAGCGGGCCCAACCCCACGACGAGCTGGCCTCGCCAACCGACGCCGCCTCCTCGCCAAATTCGGGTGCCGCAATCAAGCGACGCCGGGTTGGTGCCCTCGTCGACTCTTCTCCATCCACGCCCAAGGGATTCTCCGCTATTACTTCAGCCATTGGCGGTGTCCTGAACCGCTTCGGCCGTCGAGCAGGTACCTGGAAGGAGAAGACAGCGACTGCTTCTGCCTATGAAGTCGCTGGTTCCGATAGTGCCGACGACGTTACCGCCGAGCCAGAATTGCTCTCTGTCAAGTCTAAGAAGCCCGTCCGCACCGCATCTGTCGTCAAGCCAAGCCCGAAAAAGAACGTTTACGATGTACCCGAATCCGACGACGAGAACGAGCCTGACGACGATACCGACGAGCTCGACCAGGAGGTACCGACAACACCATCAAGACGACACAAGGTTACGGAAGCGCCTACCAGTACGCCAAAACGGTCGGCAAGTGCACATCAGAGCAAAACCACCGTAAAGAAGCCTACAACAGCAACTGTACAACATGTACCATCCCGAGGCGATACAACACTCCGGCGACGGGGAAGACCCCCGAAGAACCCCGTGAAAGTAGATGGGCCAGCGATCAAGCGTAGCTTCCCCCGCAAAGCTGGTCATGCTGCAGCCCGTGCGGACGCGCCTCAGCTGAAGGGAATTCTGACCCCGCAACGGAAGAAAGTTGGCCGACCAAGAAAGATTGTTGCCTTTAACGAGGGCGACAAGGAGAATACAGAGGTCTATTTTGAGGATATACAACCGAAGCGGACAGATTCCGTCGCGGCAGAGGAGCCGGACAAGGCTGAGGTGGAAGAGGTAACAGCCTCTGACGACAGCAAGAGTCAACAAGAGGACGATGAAGACGAAGAGGTGTGTGCGATTTGCTCAGAGCCCGACTCGGAGCCTCCGAACGAGATCGTCTTCTGCGAGCATTGTGACATGGCCGTGCATCAGAAGTGCTACAACGTACCCGTAATACCCGACGGTGACTGGCTTTGTCGAAGTTGTTTACAGGAAGACGCTGTACCTGCCAGCGTGCGCGCCCCTGCCAAGTCAAAGGTGGCTTCGAAGAAAGCTACTGAGACCCCTGACATACCGAACTTTGAGAAACATCTCCAGCGCATGCAGCGCGTGCTCCTGGACCGATGCTCTGGAGTCCGACGTATCAGGCTTCGGGGCCAGGACGAAGCATACGAGAAAGCCTTCCAACTGGTTGAACAAACAGTGGTCTCTGGAGAGGGCAACTCCATGATGGTCATTGGTGCACGCGGTTCTGGAAAGTCCACAGTACGTCGCCCGACCCAGCACTCGAGCAATGCACTAACCTGCTGCAGTTGGTTGGGGACATTGTGTCAGACCTGAAGGTGGAACACCAAGACGAATTCCACGTTGTTCGTCTTAACGGCTTCATACACACCGATGATAAGCTCGCTCTGAAGGAGATATGGCGGCAGTTGGGTAAAGAGATGGATATCGAGGATGACCTTGTCAACAAGGTAAATCGTTCTTTCTTTTGTCCGGCAGGGCCGGTGTAGGAGGAAGCTGACTGTTCCAGACGAACAACTACGCGGATACCATGGCCTCTCTTCTGGCCCTCTTATCCCATCCCACCGAAATCACGGGAACTGAAGAGGGTGTCACGTCGAAATCCGTCATCTTCGTGATTGATGAATTCGATCTGTTTGCAACACATGCTCGTCAGACTTTATTATACAATCTGTTCGATATCGCTCAAGCCCGGAAAGCACCAATTGCGGTACTGGGGCTTACAGCAAGAATCGATGTGGTGGAAAGCCTAGAGAAGAGAGTCAAGTCGCGCTTCAGCCACCGTTATGTGTATCTATCGCTTCCCAAAACACTGGTAGCGTACTGGGATGTCTGCAAGCAAGGCCTTTGTGTCGATGAAGGTGACCTCCAGGCCGAGGGGTTTGAAACAGACTTGAAGGGTCTCAATCAGTTCCGGGACTACTGGGAACAGAAGATTGAGGTACGCAGAACGTCAAGCTTCTAAACTAACCAAGGTATGGGGTTTACTAACACGACTAGGCCCTACGCGAAACACCCGATTTTGCGGACCACTTGGAGTACCACTATTATGCCGGCAAGTCGGTACCGGCATTCTTCACCTCTTGCATCTTGCCTCTGTCGGTCTTGTCAGCGTCATCACTGGATCTGGAGATCTCGTCGCCGCTGGACGGGCCAGTATCTCTAGAACCAGCAGAACCGAAACTCGGACTGCTAGCTGCGCTCTCTGACCTTGAGCTGGCAATGCTCATCTCGGCAGCACGACTCGATATCGTGGCTCATACTGATACTGTCAACTTTGCTATGGCATATGATGAGTACAGCACTCAAATGAGCAAGCAACGAGTGCAATCCGCGAGCTCTGGAATGATGGCATTAGGTGGAGGGGCGCGGATCTGGGGACGCCGCGTAGCGTCCGTGGCATGGGAGCGCTTGGTTTCCCTAGGGCTGCTCATTCCAGCAGGTATAGGAGGCAGGTCGAATGCAGCGCACGGGGGCCTCGAGGGCAAGATGTGGAAGCTCGACGTTGCGCTTGAGGAGATTCCGAGCGCAGTCGAGCTGCCGGGGTTCTTGGGCAAATGGTGTAGTCAGATTTAGCTGACTGGTCGCCGCATGCGAACACCCGCTTGTATATATATATATATACACGGATCGTCCCTTGCTCGGGAGTTTGCCATCCGGACGCATACTCGCATATGGCTATCACGAACAAGATGAACATTAAGGGGCCCATCCTTGCCTACATGAAGCGTTTGTCACGTGTCTCACTACATGCCATTGGTAAGTACCTCAATGGTCTTATTCCTCGGTGGATATTATCTGATCCTCGGTAACATAGCCCTCCTCTGCTTCCTGCAAAAGGCAGAGGTGCAATAACTCGTGGCATGGCGATATCGGGGATATGGATGTTGCTGTTCTATTTCAGTCACTGGCACCAGCATTTTAGAGCCGCCGCAGGGCTGACTCCCCACCCCCAGCTCAACGCCGGACCTGTTCACAGCCACTGGGGATGCAGTAAGGAGGGCGCCCTAGCACGTCCAGGGGCAGCTCTCAATGTCCCTAGGCCCATGCGCCTGACCAATCAGCAGTCTGTCGGCTTAGCTAAGAGACCCCCCGGCTTCCATTCCTCGCCTCAATCTGGTGTAGCTGCGATGGGTGGGTTGGTGCTGTATGTCTATTTCATGTCTCGCATCCAATGTCTTCCCAGCCTGCTGCCCGGCCGGCTCACTTGGCTGGCTTGGCCAATGCGATTTGCGACTTGCGACCTACCTTGCGATACACACCGTAGTCCCGACCCGAGCCTCTGGCGACGTCTCTCCTGAACAATCCCGCAGTCCAAAGTGGAATTCCGAAGCGCGCTCTTACTACGATCGTCGTCGCGACCCCGTCTGTATTACCATTGGAGCACGAATCCCTTCTCCCCCCTCCAGGACCGAACCGAGGTTGCGCACGGCGAAGCAATGGCGGGCCTGATGTCGAAGCGGTCGGTGTTCACGGTGGTGACGCCGCTGCCGGCGGACATGACGCGGGAGGTGGTGCTGGGGTTCCTGCACGACCACGCGAGCATGATCGACCTGAACCCGCTGGTGGTGGACCGGCACCAGATCCCGGCGCCGGCGTACGCGCTGGAGGGCGAGCGGCGCTGCGCCTGGTGGTCCATCACCGACGTGATCGAGTACGTGCCCGGCACCCGCCTCGCCCAGGGCCAGCTCACCTACGCCGCCGCCTTCAACGACCTGCCCGACGGCATCCAGACCCACGTCTACGCCCCCATGGGCACCGAGATCCGCGAGCGCTGGGCCCTCCGCGGCAACATGCCCGGCGAGCCGCGCGTCCCCGTCGAGCTCGGGTCCGGCGCGCCCCAGGAGGGGCTGTACTTGCAGGAGGTTCGTTTGGATCCCTCCCACTCCCCCTTTTTCCTACGACTGGAGGTATATACATACACGGGAATCCCCAAAAGTATCAAGGGGTCTTGTCTGTCTTGACCTGAATGCCGGTCGCTGACGAGATCAACCTGCGTTGTAGGATTGCGAACTCCACTGCAACTTCCTCATGACGTCGTTCGTCAAAAAGACGCTGAAGAAAGCCCACAACACCGTCATCGAACGCATCTGCGAAAAGGCGAAGCTCGTCGCCGACGCCCGGTCACAGGGTATAGAAGTCCGGCACGACCACGGCGATGAGGCCGAGTTGGATGGAAGCAACTTCTTCGCCAACAACGGATAGGAAGCCATGTGCTGTGTCGGCACTAGATGGTCCTGGGCTTGCGTGAAAGAGCTGCCAGAACAAACGAAAGCTGGGTTCAAGCTACTTGTCTGAAGTATCTGTGGCTCGACAGTGACCTGCTTCCAGCTGCCCAGGACAATCGGTCCTAGACGCCAAAGCAAGACTTGCCAGTAACACAGGCAAAGTGATGGGGTCCCAGGTCTTCGCGGACAGAAACCCTGATCATCCCGGCGGATCACTGACTTGAATATCTTTCATGGCGTTGGGAATGTGTTCTTTTCGGCATTGGCGTTCAAGTTCAAGGCTCTGATGTATGGCACATACACTTCGGCATTGGGATCTGAGCGTATCGCAAGTTATCTGGATATACCCCAAATGTTCTACCAGGAGGCCAGCTGTGCCTCTTTGAGAAGAAGGCCACTCTTTGCAGCAAATTACGAAACATTCCGATTCTTGCAATGTGCAGCAGGATGCATTTCCATACTCTTTGCAGAGTATGACTCCAAAGTCCAAAGGAATGGCTTGTCTACCGAGTGGCGATCTACTTACGTTGCCGCACACGCGCATATGTGTTTTCAGACAACAACTTCATTCACTTTCGTTTCCTGTGCCTTTGCTGTAGATCTGGGGGATTCTCAACCCACAGCTCTCAGTCAGCGTATGCCATTCACCTTCTGTTCGTTCCCGAACCGAAGCTAGCGCCGTCATAAGCAGATCGAGAGACACATGCTGCCAAGCAGCATCCTCATTAGTGACACCCCGTACTCTCGCAGTTAGAACTCCTGCAAAGGGGAAAGCAGTCTTGCGGACGAGGCTGCTACTCATGATGCGTAGCCCGGGGCAACTTACACAGTCGCTGATGAGTATCTTCGAGTAACCCGGCCCGGCGCCGTCGAGCCCGCGCATGGAGACGCAGGCGCGCGCGATGCGCTTCGCCAGCTTCGGGGAGGTGCCGTCAGGTAGGCATCGCTTACGGGCTTGCCTTCGGCTGGCGCGCGTCAGATCAGCTGGCTCGATGACGAGGCGGAGGTATGTAGCTCGGTGGACAACCACACTGGAAACTGCCCCGAACCTGAGTCCAGATATGCCGCAAGAGCGACTCCACGGGATCTTCTACCACGGCCAAGAGGTCCCGGGCTTTGGCAACTAAGTATTTGCGGGCGCCGGGCTCGCCGTCGAGGACATTTTGCCCCCCAACTGCTACGGCGCTCAGTGCTCGCGCAATGTCCGCTTTTTGGGAGCTCGAGAGTGCTTGGGTGGCCATGTTGAGAGCAACCCGAAGTTGGGAGAGGTGCGACTGGAAGACGATTCAGTCAATAGATGAGGAAGGAGAATCGAACGACCGTCATCGTTTCATACGGGATGGGTGACAGCTAAAAAGTTAGGTTGAATCTTATAGTCGCGGACGAGGGAGGGTCTTGCACCTGTTGGAGGACAAGAGAGAAACATGCAGCCAACTGCATTTAAGTCCACCACGCAGAAGCCTACCCTGGTGACGCAAGGCACTTGCTGCGTGCCAATGGATCATTTTGACTTGTGCTTCGTAGTACATGTCCGATGCTTGCGCAGCAGAAGCCTGGGAGTGTAGCGGAAACCGTTCGCAACGTTATTCATCAAGCCTGGCACCAAGCACAGCTTGCCTGATCAGGACTCCCAGGCTTCAGAAGAAAGAGAATATTTCAAATCAAGTCTCCTTGACATCGTCAAGTCACAACCAGCAGTTATAACCATACTAACGCACACACCATCTTGACATGATCTTGACGAAAGGCCCCGGCCATGGGCTTCTCATACCGAGGTCTTCGTTGGGAGCGCACCGCCCTCGAACTTGATCGAGCAGCCATGCGCAGCCGTACGGGACATGAAGAATACTGAAAACATTATTATTGTATCACGTCATACCAACGAATTACATTCAGCAGTTTGCACCCATTATCATCCTCATCGCCTGGGTTTCTGTGGCCCAGACAGCCCCCCATCCGCCGTCAACTCACGTCTACGAGGAAAGCAGCTCGACGACGGCGTCGTAGGCGGGCTTGGGCTGGTAGCTCGCGTCGAAGAGGAGGGGAGTCTGGTCCGCGAGCCAAGAGTTCTTGTCGCTGACGCCCCAGACGGTGATGCCGACGCACTTCTCGACATCGAGGCAGCCCTGGACGGCGGTGACGTAGTCGGCGGGCTCGGCGCCGTGGAGGTCCATCTCGGTGACGGCGAGCTCGGCGACGTCGGTCTGCTCGGCGAGGGCGCGGAGGCCGGCGGCGAGCTGCTCGGGGGTCGGGTTGGAGCCGCCCAGCAGGTGGCCCTGCAGGCCGATGCCGTCGATGGGCACCCCGGCCGCCAGCCACTTCTGCACGTGCGGGATCATGCCCTTGGTCACCTTGGCGTTCGTCGCCGACTCCAGGTGGAAGTCGTTGATGTACAGCTTGGCCGCCGGGTCCGCCTCGCGCGCCGCCTCGAACGCGATCCGCACGAAGTCCTCGCCCAGCAGCTGGCTGAACACGCAGTCGCGCAGCTCGCCCTCCTCCGTGAAGATCTCGTTCACCACGTCCTGCGTAAACCCGTCAGTTAGAATCCCGGAATGGCTTTGCGCCCTCGCGACTGCCAGGGGAAAAGAGAGGGGGGGAGGTTCGAACTCACCCAAGCCCGGACCTTGCCCTGGTACCGCCCGACGACGCCGGCGATGTGGTCGCGGATGACGGTCTCGAGCTCAGCGGCGTCGGTGATGGCCTCGACGTAACTGGGCAGCTGCTGGTACCACAGCAGGGTGTGGCCGCGCAGGCTCTGGCCGTTCTGCTCGGCGAAGTCGACCAGCCAGTCGGCGCCGTCGAAGCTGAACTGCCCGCGCGCCGGCTCGATCGCGTCCCACTTCATGCTGTTCTCCGGCGTCATCTGCCCGAAGTCGCGCCGCACCACCTCGGCCGCCCCCGCGTCCCCCAGCGTGTAGCTGTCCCCCGCCGCCCCGAAGTACAGCTTCCCGTGCGCCTTGAACAGCTCGTCGATGCTGTCCGAGTCCGGGATCGCCGTCGCCGTCGCCGTCGCCGTCGCCGTCGCCGACGCCTTGCTGGTCGCCGAGGCTTTGCTGGTGGTGGCCGACGCCTGGATGGTGGTAGCCGCGCTGGTGGCGGCGCTGGTGGCGACGGACGTCTCGGCGGCCGCCCCGGTCGACGAAGGCGAGAGCGTAGTCGCGATCGAAGTCGGTGCGCCCGGAGCTGGTGTTGCGCCGGTAGGGTAAACCGTGACGGTGACGGTAGAACGGTGCGAGCCACCGCATGGACGCGCGAGGGCGCCCATTGGGCTCAGTAGGTAAGCGAGAGTGGCAGCCTTCATTTTGGAAGACGATAAGTTGTCAGGTGTCGCTGAACTAGTCCAGTATAGTAAGAAGCAAAAACAGCAGGTGGTCTAGGACGACGCGGACTGAGTGAGTGACTTGGTGAAGCGAACGAATGAAGAGAGCGAGTGTGTAAGGGAATGACTGGCTTAACCTGACGCCACGAGAGCTGTACCGTGAGAACAGTCAAGAGGTTGTGAGACCTTCACGGGCAGGCTGGCGGCAGGTGTTATAAGAGACACCAGCTCCTATTCGGCCATGGCCAAGACTTACCGCAGCCAACGGAGTTCGCTGTTTCTCTCAGACATACATAACCCATTGGGCCTCGCCTCTGCAGTCGTACGAGAACGGGGACGTGGTACCTTGCATGAGGGCGGCAAGACCCTTCCCAAAGGAGGCGAAGGGTTGTGAATTCCCACCTGGGGAGGTATCGAGGGAACCCTACCCATGCGTCGAGCCTCACCTCCGGATAGATCGCGGCGAATCGGCGAGCAGTTCGTTCGTACCCACCTCGGATGAGCAACCGAAACCAGGTAGACGCCGGCTCAGGTGCAGTCTGCAGACAACGTTGCGATCCTAGGGTGTCAGCGCGCTTTGACTTGTTGCCGGATTTGGGGTTGCTGCTGTTGTGGTTCTTGTCATAGCGGGTTCACCGTTCGTCCCGTTCGTGAGCTGTTTTGATGGTTGGCACATGGTTGTCAGTTATATCTCACCCGGAACTCCATCGACGCGGTGTCTCTTCACAATTCCTTTCCGCTGTCTCATTCGGAGTTCTTCAGCATGCTGCGGAACTCGACTGACAGCGAGCGTGAAGGGACTTGAGGGAGTCCTTGGCGTTTCAGGAGGGGCGCTGCGCCGGCCAATGTCGTTAAGCGTCGCGAATACGACACGAACTGGTCCTTACGCCCTGGGCCTTAATACAGACACGATATTACGTGACGGTCTTGGCGGTATCGCCAAGGACGAAAGCGGCTAGGCCCAGGTCTGTCGTAGAGTTGCATCTGGCCATTGTGTGTTCCGCGCAAGGGACGGGATTCGGAGCCTGTTGCTGACTTCAAGTTGGCTCAGAATTGCGACAAGGGAAATCCCCGGAAGCGAGCAAGCCTCAGCAAGGCGAGCCGACCGATAAAGACATCTCGACGAGGAGCCATGTGAATCGATGGCAGGGCTGACCATGATAGCACTGTAGAGACCTGATTTGGACTGATCTCATCGGCAGGTAACTCCATTCCGACCACTTCCTGGCCAATGCACACTTTCGTCGGCATCGTTGACGCGATCACGGCGACCATGGGATGATTTATTTGGATTGCGCCAGGGAAAAACACGTAAACGAGATCAGTGCGGATCGAGGTTGCATCGGGAAACAATAGGTTCAACCTCTCTGGTCAATGGGTTCAAAGAGGTTTAATAAGATGAGATGCAGCTGCAAGGGCGTTCAAGGTGGAATTGCAGCTAATTAAACCGTTGACCACCAGTGCCAGTACGGTAAATGCGCGCGCTACCCTACGGTATTGGGCTATCGGGGTGATGAATCCTGCCTTCTATACGGAGTACCTTATTAGGTTAGGCTTCGGAGCCGGAGCAGGAGCAGGCACGGGACTTCGGCAGACTCTTCGACCACCGGTCCTATCAGCCCAAATAGTCAACATGAAGGTATAATTGCGAAGAGGAACGACCCAGGCGACACGATACCTGCCCCGAGCCATACTCCAGTGAATCTAGCCATTACTGGGACCGGGAAGTTCCCGATCTACCTAACCAAGTCACAGGGGGGTTGACAATCAAGATCAAGGTACCCTTGCTCGTTCCCAATGGCCTTCTACTTGTCAAAGCGATGACCGAGAGTTGGAAAACTACCCAAGATGAATGCGCAACCGGTTGGCAGGCCAGGGAGACCGTAGTGCACTCTACCGGTATCCAACCAGCCAACGTCAACACCATGGGATTAGAAGGCCAATGCGATATCGCCACGGCACTGATCACAATTCTCAGCCACAGCTTTGATCGCAACTCGGAAGCAGCCTTTGACGCCCAACTTCAGAGTATCCATTGACATCCCTCGCTGAACTCCAGGATCCCTTGAGCAAGTGGTGGTGAAACCGCGTTTCGGAGTGCAACAAGCGTCTTGCCCTACACTACTTTCCGAAGTCAATGAGGCAAGAAACGCATGACTGATGATGACTCTGGCCATGGTACCATGCTTTCTGAAGCTATCTCGCGCACCTGTGGGCTGTGTAATCTATTCCTACAGTGCTTCCAGTATTCCGTTACGCATCTCGAAGGCACTCGACCAACAACTCGACGCCGATCTTCTACCTCGCCTCTCTCAGCGTCTCAAGCAACGCCTCCGCCTTTGGCCTCCTCCCCAGGAAGTTCTGCAGTAGCATGATCATGTCGTCGTGCCCGCCTCCAGGCTCGAGGATCTCCCGGCGGTATCTTTCCCACACGGCGCGGTCGAAGGCCGGGTTGCCCTCCTGGCGGCCGTCGCCCTTCCCACCCGAGGGAGAGAAAGCGGTCCGGAACACGTCCTGCGCGAACGCAGTGCACACCAGGTACGAGTAGTACCCCACGTCGTAGCCCGCCGTGAGGTGCGTGAAGGCCCCGTAGTAGTTGCCCCCAACGCCGTTCTCGTCCGCGTTCCGGACCCGGTTCCCGAAGTCGAGGGACTCGCATTCCTCGCGGAGGGCGTAAAACCGTTCTCGCAGATTGAGAGCCTCGGCTTCGGCGGGCGTACTCACGCTGTGGATCTCCAGGTCGAAGAGGGAAATCGACCTACGTAGGTCAGACGGCACGTAACTGGGATCGGTTGAGCCAACAGGGCCAGGGACACTTACAGCTGCTTCAGATGATACCCCGCTCGATGAAGATACCGATGCTTGATGAGATTGTCGATGAGCTCATCCGGGATCTCGTCGGGAGGATCGGGACAACCTGGATGGTCATCGCGCCAGTTTTGGAGGTATTCCTCGCTGCCTGAGGTATAATGGCAGCTGATCCTCTTGAGTACGTCGCTCATCCAGCAGAAGTTCTCGAGCATGACGCTGGGCATCTCCCCAAAGTCTGGCGGGAGAAGCGTCCCATGGAACCGTGCGTATCTGGTCCTGGAGCAGAGGTTATGTATGCCGTGCCCGAGCTCTGGCATGAGTTAGCAACACAAGCGAAAGAAAAAGAAAAGGGTAGAAGGGTGTGTCGGAGAAGAGATGGATGCCGCCCACCGTGGAACATGGTCACGACCTCCGTGTGCTTGAGCAGAGCCGGTTTCTCGGGAGTTGAGGTTGGGAATGAACACATCAGGATGGTCGAGGGGTACTTCCGACTGCCGTCCGGCTTCAAGTATCCCTAAGTGAGAGCAAAATATCAGTGGCATGGTCCGGCAAAAGGAAGCAACCTGAACTACAAGATGAACAGCACTGACCGTCTCGTGAGTAACGTTCTGATTTCCACGGTACTTATGCTCCCTGAAGAGCAGATCAAGGAAGAGGAATCCAACAAACGTCTCGCCATCTTCCTCCCACACGGCGAACGCCTGCACGTCCGGGTGCCAGATCTGGCGCGGCCCAAGCTCAGACTGCGGTATCCTCTCGAAGCGAAGGCCCAGCAGCGACTTGAAGATGCCGAGCATAGCCTGGGCCGTGCGCTCCAGGGGGAAGTACTCGGAGATCTTCTGGTGGTCGATCCGCAGCTCGTTCTTCACCATGCGGCTGTAGTAGACCAGGTCCCACGCCGGAAGCCTAGGCCTCCTACTACCACCACCACTACCACCAATCCCCTCATCCGCGGCCGCGTTTTCGTCGTACCCGAGATCCCGCGCCCGCCGCTCGCCGAGCGCCCGGATCTCCGCCCGCCCCAGCTCGACCAGGCCCGGCGCCAGCGCGTCCAGGAACCCGGCGATGCCGGCCACCGTCTTCATCAGGCGGCCCGGCGCCCGCAGCGCCGCGTGGCTGGCGTGCCCGAGCGCGGCGGCCTGGCGCCGCCGCAGGCGCACGATCCCGCGCAGCAGCGCGTCGTTCTGCGGCAGCTTGCGCTGGTCGCCCTCGTGCATGCGGCGGCGCGTCGCCGGGTCGCGCGCGTGCGTCAGCACCACGTTGGCGCCGCCGTTGGCGAACGGCACGAAAACGGTGTCCTCCTCCTCATCACCACCACCATCGGCGCAGGGTGCGGTGGCCGTCGCCGCCGCCCACGCCGCCACCCGCTCCCCCGGCACCCCCGCCAGCTGCGCGCGCGTGAACCGCAGGCCCCCCGCCTCGCGCGAGACGTTGCGCTGGAACGCCAGGCACCGGTCCGCGATCGCCACGTCGCGGTCCAGGATCTCCCGCCGGCCCGCGCGCCCCAGCGGCGGCGTCGCCCCGTGCCCCGCCGACCGGTAGTCGCGTAGTAGCTCGGTCAGCAGCTGCCGCGACTCCCGGTCCAGGGCGGCGGAGGAGGAGGAGGAGTAGGATTCCGAGACGGCCGCCAGCCGCGCGTAGTAGTCCTCCCGCGCCAGCCAGGCCGCGCTGGCCTGCGTCCACGCCCGGATCGCGTCGCCCACGGCGTCCTGCGTGCCCGGGTCCGCCGCCGCGTACTGCAGCATGAAGACCACGCCCAGCGTTTCCGAGAGCGCGTTGTGCGCGTCCGCGTACGGCCGCACCACGTTCTCGAAGGTCGGCGGCTCCCGCGATCCTTCGGACGACGACGACGACGACGACGCTCCGGCGTCCCGCACCCGCGACACGATCTCGTCGAGCGTCGCGTCTATGCTGGCGATCGCGCGGCGTATGGTCGGGACGATCTCGGTGGTTGAGAGGATGTAGGGCATCCGCTGTGGATAGCGCGATGGGGTTTCGTAGGCCATATTGGGTTGGGCTTGGTGGTCTACACCATTTGCTGTCATTCGGTCTATGTCTGCTCCCTTCCCTTCTTTTGGTCGAAAACTGACGTAGCGTGTGTGATGGAAAAGGGATGCCGGGAGGTGTGGTGAAAGTTGAGCGCCCTTGACTTGAAAGCTGCGTGTTGCTACGAGCGACACATCCTTACTTATAGTATCCCGGTCGTCGAATAGAACTCGCTGTACACGGCAGCATAGGCGATTTGGTGATGCTTGCCGTGTAAAGTTGGGAAAGCTTGCCGTGTAAAGTTGGGAAAGCTTGCCTTTTTAAATATTGGGTTGACGGTAAGTTTTTCCAACTTGATATGTTAAAAATCAGGCTTCGCTCTGATTTTGGGAAGGAGACCACCTAGAGCGCCACACCTAGCTTAAGAGACGAAGGAAGGACAGGCGACAGGCACTTGGCACGCGAGAGAGAGAGAGAGACGGCAACCGGAAGGAAGGGACGGGACGGGAAGGAGTGGGAGGGCCCACCACCTCGAATTTAGAAGGGGAAAGGCAAGCTTTCCCAACAAGGTGCGGTTAGGGAATTGCCCAATCATGCAGGTTGGTTCGGTATGACGTTACATCGCAGCCTACTCCGTAAGAAAAGGTGTCACGGGATAAGCCTTATCTTTCATCAGGTTGCACCGGTCCTCACACTCTCCTGGAGGTGAGCAGCTCAATCTTGAAGTCGACCCAGAAGCCGATTTACTCGATCAGCCTCATATCGGCAATCACGTTTTCTGGGAGAACAAGAAGTCTGTAGTTGAGATATGTATCTGAACAATTTCCATGCTATAATTCGATACCTGGATAGCTTTATGTCTTTCACGGCCACTCTGAAGCTGTTCCTATGACTCTACCGGCATTGTCCAGTTCTTGTCCCAGCCGAAGATATTCAACCCGAGTTTCTGTCCCCTCTTCACCGGCATCGAAGCATGCGTGACGGCAGGATGGAAGGACCCGTTCGGATACATGTTCTCCCAGAAGACGGCCGCGCCCTTGAGGGGCTTGAAGGTGGTGCCGACGTTGCCGTCGCCGTCGGTGCCGTCGTCGCCGCACAGGATGACGTCGCCGCACCAGCGGGGGTCGGCGGGGCGCGGCACGCGGGGGAAGTTGGTGCCGCCGCCCTCAAAGTCGTCGTTCAGGTAGACCATGAAGGTGGTGACGCGGTTCCCCCGCGTCCAGTCGCCATCGTAGTCCTCGTGCCAGGTGAAGAACCCCTGGGGCCCGTACCGCTGCGCCTTCATCTTCTCGATCACCGTGCCGCCGCCGCGCCAGCCCTGCAGCCTCCGCGCCCGCTCCGCGATCCGCCGCGTCACCGGGTCGCTGCGCCGCACCCACGCCATCTCCGAGATCCGCACGCGCGTGTCGACGTAGGCGTCCCCGGCCGGGTAGATCTTCGACTCCTCCCAGCCGCCCTCGCTGGTGCGCTGCGCGTCAGTGACGGGCTCTGGATCTGGGTTTTACACCGAAGGGCATGTTGTGGTCACGATGACCGGAAGGGGAGGCGGCTCACCTGAGTTCTAGCACTTTCTTGATCTCCTCGTCACTCAGGAAATTCTTGATAGAGAGGATGAGAGGATCTCTCGAGACGACTTGGACATCGTACCCATGGTCACTCCCGCTGTATGGGCTACCATTCCCGCCGATCAGGGACGAAACCGTCCCTAGCAGGTCCTGGCCGAGACCGCTCTGGAGGAGCAATGCTATGGCTATATTCAGCAAGATGCCGAAGCCGAAGACGAGGCCCTGAGACTTGGACATCGCAGTCTTGAGGACGGCACAAGGGATGAGAAAACGGCTACTGGATGCGAAAGAGTTCGGGAGAACTGGTTCAGAGTAGGTTCCCGAGAAGAACAGACCTCGAGACAGCGAAAAGCGAAGTGCTGAGGCCTGGGGATCGTGGCCGTGAGGGGCTCCTTAGTCATCAGCCCATACTCTCTGGAGTGATTACCGCAACCGGATGCAGACTCGGCCGCGGGCAAACAGGTTTCCTATCGGCACTTTGTCGCCCTGCCGGTCCTCTGTGATTAATGATCATCACGATCACACTTTGCCAAAGGCCTGTGCTGGCGGTCATGCCTCCGTTGTGATCCTTCGAGTTCCGCTCTTCCTGCCACGCCGCAGAGTGGCGTTTTTGAGTCGTCGAAAAAACCAGTTTTGCCGACGTCCTCTTCATGACTAGATGGTCAGACGAACCAGACTACCGAAGGGACTATACAGGGGTCCTAATCCCCCATCCCACCCGGCCACGTATCTCATCGCCATCGAAGGTGTGGGTGCGGGCACTTTACCAAGGTCCCCTGCCAAGGTCGACGGGGAATCGGGGTGAAGCTTGATATCGGAAGCCGGTGGGCTTCTACGACGAACGCCTTCCGGCACCCGTTTTCGGCCCAAGCCCTGATGATTGGCCTGGCTACGAGCGACGCACACACACACACAGCGCACGCCCTGCGAGACGGCGGCGCAGCGACCGGAGCCAGTGGAGCCGCAACCGGACCCTGCGTCGCTACGGTTCAGTCGCGTTTCTGCTCCCGAAACGTTGCAATTGAGAACTCCTCAGTAGACAAGCTTATCAGTGCCCACTATTACCGTCTGCGCCGCAAGCCCCGCGATCCTTCGCCGGCCGCCAAGACGGGGCGCCGGTGGAGCCGGCGGCGGCGGAAAGGGGTGCTAAGCTTTCCAAGTTGCCTTGGGGCTTGGCATCACCGCCGGCCCTGGTTCGGGAGTCAGGTCAGTAGTCAATCTAAGGCGGGCACAAGGCTTGTAACTGGTGACTGTCAGAACCCTATCTATGGACTAATAGTAACCCGATGCACTTGCTGGAGTTGGCCAAGAATCTCGAGCCCAATGAGAAGCTTCACTTGTTTCTATACTTCCGGCTTCACAGTAAGCCACCCAACCTTGAAATATCGACGATCACTTCTCGTTACATCCAGCTTCACCAATTTCTAGAGGAAATGCCCGTGACTGCGTTCCTGTGAGCCAGATACATCCAGTATAAATTCTGAGAGTCAGTTGTAAATGTACAGTGGCTGGTGACGTTACGGCCAAGATTTCTACTATTGTACCGGGCGGTGATGCGGTTCTTTCCACACGTGGTCGTGTTCAACTCCACAGATAAGGGTGTACCGGCCGTTTCGTGAGAGTGGTCAAGCAGGATACAGCAAGAGAGATCACTATGGCTACAGATCTTGGCTGGGGCGAATTGGTAGCCGATGTATAGCCATAGCGACCGTCGGTGATGAGCTGGTTCACGATTGTGCTGGCCCCAACCGGGAATAGAACGGATGAGTACTCGATGAGAAGCAGGTCACGGAAAAGGACAAGTACGTCGGTTTTGTAGAGTTTATTGAGTAACGAGCGTATTGGGCTGTGATCCTAGATCCAGCTTGCAACCTCCATCCTTCACCGAAGCCGACTGTTTGGGCCTAGAGGCATGTACGGAACCATCCTCCGAAACTTGATGTTGTCCAGTGGTCGGTAGCGCCAGAAGTCAAGTTTGACTTAGTCGGTCTCCTCCTCGAAGGCGGCAGGGGAGTTGGGAGCTATCGTGGCGTAAGTAAATGTAATCATGGCAAGCCAAAGGGCGACGACTTACGAGTGAGCTTGTTGGGGCCGGGGTTGCGGGCCTCAAGGTTCTGGGCGTTGACAACTTCGGGAGCAGCAACAGCAGCAGCGGAGGCCACGAAGAGGGCGAGGGCAGAGATGAACTTGGTGAACTGCATTTTGAAAGAGTTTGGTGGCTTCGTAAAGAAGGAGTGTTGTTGTTGGTGGTGTTGGGAGTTGTGTTTGCTGGAGAGATTGGAAGCTGATGGGATGAGGAAAGAAATCTGGATGAATACTAGGAATTGTCAACGCTTTTATACTCAAGTCTCCCCAAGGATCACCTCCCTCTTGGTTGTAGACTGCGCTCAACTCGGGTACCGAGCTCGTCCTGGTAAGGATCCAAAGAGCCTTGCGTCGTTGCAATCGCCTCCACCAACACCAACCAGACTATTCACACTCGCTGATCAGAATATCTCCCCTCACTTTTCTCTTGCGGGGTTGCTCATCGCGCTGGCATCCGCTCCCCCCCCTAACCTTCAATGGGTCGGTACTCTCTGAACTGTGCCGCATGCTCCATCACGGATGACGTCCTGGCCCTCAACACAAGATACGCTCAAGCAAACCTATCACAACGAACTGAATATCATGCGGGGGTATTGGTGAGGAATACCAGCCATTCATTTATTCCTTGTGCATCATGGTGGGTAGTGTATTTGGTGTCCGAGTAGATGACTTGGCTGCGACACGTTTCCTCAGAGGAAGGCCCCCTCTTAGAGACGCGACCACTGTATCATGACCAGAAGGCTTGGAGGGGGTCTCTTGGCCAACTCAGCCATTTTAGCCTACCGGAAGCATGAGTTTTACGAGGATACATGCCATCGCTTGCTGCTTTATCTCACATGTTGTCTCTGGCGGAAGAGTGACTACTGTCGTGCACGAAGTGCAGATTCAACACCAATGACAGTGGATTAAGACTTAGGTGTGGAAGCTTGCAATACTGTCAGAAACAGCGAGTGTGAATGATCATAGTGCTTGAGTTTGTTCTTTACATACACATCTATGGCATTTATGACGCCACCCATCCCACATCTCCAGCCCGAGATTTCAATTTATCTCAGCAGTCACCCAGTCATACTCGTTTAGGTTTCACAGCATTGTCGGTGTTCAAAATCCCGCTCCAAGGAGGGGAAAGTCGGGATAGTAAATCCCGAACAAGTTCAAACCTACGTAGTGACACACAGGTAAGCAGCGGTATCAAGGATCAACGAGATGCGGACTCACCAATCTTGGTTCCTGACATAGGAGGAAGACCTGCGTGGGACAGTCTCTCGTCGCCAGTGCCGTTCTGATGGACATTCCACCAGAGAACAGCGTTGCCCTTCTTGGGCTTTACCAGCAACCCCATACCCGTGTTGGTCCTAGCAAACTTATCGCCATCCGCATTGGGGCCGACGCTGGGGATGTCCGGGAAGTAGGTCTCGCCGCCCTCGCAGTCGTCGCCGAGGTAGGCAAAGACGCTGACGAGGCGGTTGTACAGGCGCGAGCTGCCGTCCTTCAGCTTCTCTTCCATGTGGACTGGAAGGTAGTCGCTGTGCATGCGGAAACGCTCGCCGCCTTCGTACTTGACGATCTGCAGACGCTCCGTCATGGGGTGCTGATAGGCGCCCAGCAGCGACTGCAGTCTCGAGGACAAGCAGTGATACACTACATCGCTCTTCGGCAGCATGGCAGAGGTTGAAGTTCGCCACGTTGTGTTGACGACGGAGGATAGATTCTCCTCATCTTCCTTCTGCTCGTACACGTAGGACGGCTCGAACTTCCCCTCGCTGTTTCCCAAACATCAGACTCGGCCCTCAATATAATTAGTGTCTGCGGCGAGACTTACGTCTTGTAGAGCAGGTGGTCAACTTCAGCGTCTTTGACGAATCCGTTGATATACATGACCAGGGGATCGACGGACACCAGCTCTATATTGTAATCTGCCGGACACTCGTAATTGTCTGGTAGAAGCGGCGAGGTTTTCAGGAACGGCAAGTCCACGATGCTGGATACGTCCATTCGTGTCGATATCCATTGCCATATCTGCAGACTGCTGAGCAGCAGTAGCGCAGCAGGCATGAGAAGATGGACAGACGTTGATTTCTCCGAGCCCTGGAACGGTGAGCACTTGGACCAAACTGAAAGAGCTGCAACTAGTGTACGGATCAAAGAAAGATCATCCCTTACCATGGTTGATGCTTCACTTTTGCGGTGAAGTGCTTACAGTAGCTATCAGGGGAGTAGCATGAAGTGTGAGAGAAAGGACATTGGTGAATAACTTGACAGGAAATTCCTCTAAAACTGATGTGTCCCGACTTGTCGGAGTAGAATGCCTCAGTTCAGCTACCCAGGGTGCCGAGTATACTTCCAACGATCGTTTCTGTCGTACGACGATATCGTCAGGCCCGAGACCGGTGCTGGGTACACCACACTCTTCGCAAACGCGGCGGATTTCCGCTTTAGTGACTCGTGACCCCCTCCTCCTCAGTACCCATCCATGTTGGGATGATCAAGTCCACTTGGTTCCATTGCGTCAACTTGCCATGGAGAAAGCAGGAGACGAGCCAGGCAGGACCTGCTGTGCCTCAGAATGATACAGAGGGGAAGTCAAAAGAAGGGGTTCCCCACAAGGACACTAGTCCTCTCCGTAAATACAGCCCATGTGAAGCGGCGCGGTGAGATGATGTTCCTCTCGAACCAAGCCTTGGTGTGACACGAGCAAGATCAGCCCCACTGTACTTGGAGACCCTGAAGACCCTCTTCCCGCTTCTTGGCCAACGAGGAACGATACTCCCCACTCCATACCAAGTTATCAACAAACTTGGTACTTCGACACGCCAATCGACTGGGCGGACTGGCCCTTATCTATGTCTTCAACCTGGTCGGCGATTGGCACCTAAGCTTTTGGGTTTTCGCTGCATAGGTGCGTCGTGGGGTCGAGCAACTTCATCCTTCGAATCCCTCAACCACATCGCGGAAACCAGAACACTTCCCGATCTCTCCACCGACCGACATGAACTTGTTTAGCACCTTATGCATTGCACTTTCGACACAGGCGATTCAGGGTCCCGTTGCGCTGCGATGCTACCTCGTAAGTTAGATGTTCTGATGAAAGATGCCAGGTTCTTACTACCTGTCATGTCCCGAGAGTGATTCTGGGATCCGATGACCACAGGATCTCGTATACTCCCTCTAGGCCGTCTCGCCACGATCAACTTCATCTGGGTGTAGCGCCATGAGCAGGTCCGAGCCCGACACCGCGGATTATGCCGGCTCGAAGCCGCCCACCCCTAGCACGTTGGCCGTGAACTCGAGAGTTCACGACGTGCTGCACGAGACGGCATACCTCGACGGCGTCCGCGGTCTCGCCAGCCTGCTGGTGTACATCCACCACCAGGAGCTGTGGGCGCACGACTCGCAGTACTCGACCATCGAGCGGGCGTTCGGGTACCGCGGTCGGCATCACCTGATCACGCTGCCGCTGGTGCGGCTGCTCTTCAACGGCGGGCACTTCTCCACCGCCGTCTTCTTCGTCCTCTCCGGCTACACGCTGTCCATCCGCGGCCTGGATCTCGTCGAATCCGACGCGCGGGCCAAGCTGGCCGACCATCTGGCCTCGGCCGTGTTTCGGCGGTGGCTGAGACTGTACATCCCCGTCCTCGTCACCACGTTCGTCTGCATGTAAGCTCCCGCCGCGTCATCTGGTCCCGACCTGGCCTGGGACGCCATTGACTCACCCACCCTCTTGCCAGGACAGCATGGCACGTCCTGCCTCTCCGCGTGCCCGGCCTAGACCAGCAGCAGCCAACCTGGACGCAGGAGTTCTGGGTCTGGGGCCGCGAGGTCTCGGACTTCAGCTTCCCCTTCCGTAGCGTCGCCTCCCCCGCGCAGTACCTGCGCTACAACGACCACCTGTGGTCCATCCCCGCCGAGTTCCGGGGCTCCATGGTCGTCTTCGCGACGCTCCTCGCCGTGTCCAAGTTCCCGTGGCGCCGGCGGATGGCCTGCTACGGCGTCCTCGTCGCCTACTTCCTGTTTGCCGTCGCCGACGGCTGGGACCTGGCGTTCTTCGTCGCGGGAATGGCGACGCGGGATCTGCATCTGGCCCTGGGACGACGCGAGCGGGCACAGCCACACCGGCAGCATGTCGTCGCGGAACGTCCGGACGGGAAGCAGCCGACAGTCTCGTCGTGGCGAGCGCTCCCGTATCTCGGTCTCCTCGCCTCCCTGTACCTCGGCGGCGTGCCGACTTGCGTCTCCGCCAAGTGCTTCCGCATGAACCCGGGCTGGGCCCTCTTCGCGCCCGCGTCGCGGCTGGTGTCCGGCGATCCCAAGTGGCTCTACCTGCTGCCTGCGGCCTCGCTGTTCGTCGCTTGCGTCGGCCTTACGAGGTTGAGAAGGCTCTTCGAGTCCAAAGCCTGCCAGTATCTGGGGAAGATCTCGTATGGGCTGTACCTCGTCCACGGTCCGGCGATGCGCACCCTCGCCAACCCGATCTACGCCGCCATCGGCTGGCCAGGGTCGCCAGTCAACGGAGGTGCGCAGTCGCTGGGAAGCCAGTTGCCATTAGCCGCTCGCGGGCCGCTGGGGTTGGAAGTTGGTTTCTTGGCCGCGCAGGCTGTCATGCTACCCGTTGTGCTGTGGTTGGCGCAGGTTGTGGCCGTGGCCCTCGATAGACCGAGCACCAGACTCTCCAGAGATATACTGCGGAGATTGCAGGGTGGCGCTTGATCCAAATGTACTTAGCATTCATTCGGGGAATGTCAATAACGCAGCAAAGCATTGGAGATTCGTGAGATCGAGCTGGCCGAATGGATTCGTGACTTGAAGCTGTGGTGTTTGGGCTTTTTCTCAGGTACCAGCGTGTTCGGCCGCTATCGGGCGCCGGCCACCCCGCCACAACTGGTTTCCGGTCGCATTCCTAGTGACTTAGACTTGACACTCTGCAACCTTGCGACCAAGTGAAGATTTTAACGTGCATATCTCACCAATTAATGTATTTTGGTGACTCAAGAGCAAGAAACTACCAAGTTATATGATGCAATCTCGTTAGTTTCTTGGTTATCTCAGTGTGCTCTGACGGATTGCTCGTTTTCTGAACGGGCGCGAAGTGGGTCGGCCCTCTGGTACGGCAGATGCTCACTAACACTACTCATCGTACTTCAGATCTTCCGCCACGACAGCCTGAATGGTCTTCCCTTCTTGAATGTTCGATATTGGTGTTCTCGGGAAACATTCCATTCAATAAACCAGTGTTTTGTTAGCGGGCAGCCCTTGTATTCATAGCAATTGTTACTGGGAGGACATCCATACCATATGAACTCCGACCTTACACGGGCTTCCAACAAAGAGATGTTTGGCTCCCTGTTGGCAAACAACGTTTTGAAGAGGTTGGAAACACACATGTCACAATGTTATTGTTTCGTCGGAATTCGACTATTAAAGGGGTCAGATGCTCTCGGTAGTCGATACCTGCTTTCCTCAATCCAATCACTCAACAACACAACATCGGTCTACGACATTTGATCTACAAAGACTAACTATTCACCACCACAAGATTCCCAGACTCACAGCCATGGCTGGCCAATACGACACCTACTTCAACCGCCTCCCAGTGGAGACCCTGAAGGGCATTCTCGACTCTGTCGATTCCCAGGAAGACCTTATCAAGCTTGCGATGTCGCAGCCTGAGAAGTTCTTGTCGCGGGAACTGCATGTATTCGTCCTAGACGTCCAAGTACAGATGCGCCTACAGAATGCTGACCCTCCAGTGCCATTCACCGACACGCTCGAGAACCGGCCTCTTCTGTACACCGCCATCGAGGCCAAATTCGACTTGGACGTCGTCCGAAGCATAGCTCGCACGTACCATGACATTTGCCCAGGTTCGCTCGACGGGATTTGGGGGCCGGTGCCCAGAACCTTTCCGCCGGCGGTCCACTTTGCCCTACGTCTCGGCAGGGTCGATGTTGCCACCATGCTCATAGACCTCGGTGCCGACCCCAAATGCTTTTCTTTCGGGTACCCTCCAGAAATGGGATACAAAGATCCCGAATGTGCTCTCTCGCGTTACCCTCATAGGGAATGCAAACGGCGCATACTGGGGTATGGCTGCTCAAACCCTCTGCGCCTGGCAATCTATCTGATGAGATTCTCTGTTCCTTTGCCGCCCCGAGCAGAAGACGAAGCGAAGCGCCGGGAGTACGAGGACTTTGCCACCATGCTGTTCAAGGCCCAGGCATCTCCAGTGTCTGACGAGCAGTCGCCTGCTCTATCCCATCTCTCGTTCGAACATTGCGCAGAGGCTAAACCGCTCGAGGAAATCCCTTGGATGGTGTTGTACTCGTACGACATCCGATTTGCTGTGGAGGCTGGGATGGTTGGTCTTGTGAAAGCATTCCTGGAGCACCTACATGCACGCTTCGCCAACAGCTCGCAGGAAGAGCCGTTCTGGGATGTCATCTTCAACATGATACAGTGGGCTGCCATATTCCAGGCTCATGATGACAACAAGGCCATGCTAGATCTCCTGTTCAGCTTTGGACCGTGCATTAGCGGGCTGGAGGGCGAGTTCGACTGGGGTCACTTAAATTATATGACTTCCTACGAAGGCAACCACAACAACTTGGCTCACATCCTCGATTATCAGCACAAGAACGGCATCGTCCCAGCCGAGGATGAGCCGTGAGCCGAGGGATCTGATAGGTGCGGACAGTGGTCGAACAGGCCAAGGCGGGCCAGCTATAGTGCATATGGCATACGAGCAAAGGGCCGCTGCCGCCCGTCCAGGAGAGTTTGGTTTTGTAGACTTCATAGTTAAGCCATAGATTGATACATCGGCTATTACGTCTATTCGTATTCAACTTTAGTCGCACGTGTTATATGTCGCCATAGCGGTGGCTGTGAATAGTGTTCTTCAGTAGCACCTTCTATCCCTTGAAAACCCTGCCATAGCCTACCAGATGCCAGAAGTAAGGTCCAAATAGCACGGAAAAAAGTAAGGTCCAAATAGCAAAACTCAATTTGAATGTACATGCCCTGAATGTCACCATGAACAATGCTTTGGTGCAGAACCATTGCAGCTGACTGATTGCCTTAGAAACCAGGCAAAGCGAGGAAGGCATCACCATGCACACACATATGAAACCCCAAAGAGCCTACTTGAGTACTTACCTAGTAGTAGTCTCTCGTCATATCCAAGCAGAAATCCCAGAACTCCGCTGCCCTCCCCGTACCCCCTTCCTCCGGGGTCTTCATAGCCTCGAGCAGATCCGCCCTGAAGCTCGTCGCGATCCTGCCCCAGGGCACGATGTAGGACCCGTTCCTCTCCAGCGTGACGTCCTCCGACAGGCCAGCATAGAGCTGGGTGAGCGCCGCCATCTCCGGCTTGTAGAGCAGGAAGAACGCGAGGTACTTGACCGCGGGCGTGTGGCGGAAGAGCTCGGTGCGCGCAGCCCCGGGATTGAGCGCGACGCTCACGATGGGGGCGGACGGGCCGCCCTCGCGGCGCGCGAGCTCGGCCGCCAGGAAGACGTTGCCGGTCTTGGAGTTGACGTAGCGGCGGGTGGGGTCGGGGGGCGGGCAGCGCAGCTCGGACATGCGCAGGCCCTGCGGGGGGGCCGACAGCTCGGCGGCCTGGCTCGAGGTCCAGACCACGCGCGGCGGTGGGCGGCCTTCCTCTTCTTCTTCTTCGGCGGCGGCGGTGGAGCGCAGCAGCGGCAGCAGCAGCCGGGTGAGCAGGAAGGGGCCGAGGCAGTTGGTGGCGAGCTGCAGCTCGGTCCCTTGCCGGGACGCGCCGGCGGCCGGGGGCGGGCGCGACACCCCCGCGTTGTTCCAGAGCACGTGCAGCTTGGCTTCCCGGGCGCGGAAGGCCGCGGCGGCGGCTTGGACGCTGCGCAGGTCGTCCAGCTCGAGGTGCAGGAAGTCGAGGTGCCCGCGCGACGCCACGGCGGCGGCTCGGATCGCTTGCATCGCGGCTTCGGCCTTGGCGGCCGAGCGCCCGGCCAGGTACACCCGCGCGTGCGCGCGGTACAGCATCTTGGCCAGCTCGAACCCGATGCCTGAGCTGCCGCCGGTGATCAGGAACACCTTGCCGTCTTGCGGTGGTACATCGCTCTCCGTGTACGTTGGCGCTGGCGGAAAGAATTGCGACCAGTGAGCTCCCATGGCATTGATTGACAATAGGAGTTGAGGCTCAGGGTTTCTCTTTGACAGGAAAGTCCTAGATGTAATTCTGGATAATGAATAAGAAAAGACGAAACGTAGAGCGAAGGACATGTACTATTTTGAATTCTTTGTAGCAGGGATATGCGTACGCATTGCTGCCAACTGCATACGGAGGTGGCACCAATGCAGGGGCACGGCAGTCACACGCAACAACTGATTAAAAATATAACTAAAAGAGGGGCGCCCGTGATAAGCGAATGATAGTTATAGGGATCATTGACTTCGCTGTCCCATCTTGACGTAGACGGGCTTCTTCTCTACCAGCAGGAACGTTCTCAGGTCCTCCCACCGGAGCCTGCTGCCTTCCACAGCCTGGAAATCAAACCGCCAGAGTAGTTTCGCCAGGACCAACCTCATCTCTGCCCATGCCATATGCTGGCCCATACACGCCCGTGGCCCAACACTGAACGCCTGCATAGCTTGACGATTATCCCGAAAGAATGGGGAGTCCGGGTCTGTGTGAGCTTCAGGCAGCCATCGCTCGGGAAGAAAGCTGTTGGCGCAGTGGAAATAAGAAGGATCGCGATTCACCGTATAGGCTTGGATTGAGACAGGTGTCTGATGGATGTGAGTCGGTGTGTGAATATGTGGTAGGTAGGGAGACTTACGCCGCCTGGGAGCCATATGCCGCATACTGTATCACCACCGGGAGGTACTCGTCGCGGCAACACCCACGGGATGGGTGGACAGAGTCTTAGTCCTTCGTTTATAGCCCCATTCAAATATCGAAGATTTCGCAAAGCCGAGAGGGTAATTTGCTCCTCTGATTGAAAAGCCTGACGTACTTCACGAACAAGACAGCTCATCTTGTCCGGATGGCCCACCAGGTAGTTCAATGTGCCGGTGAGGACCGTGGCTGTCGTTTCACTGCCGGCCGTGGTCAGCACCATGAAGGTCGCATTGATCTCACCCATCGTCATGCCGCCCTTGTGGTCTGATACTATGACATGCGACATGAGATCCGGTCGGTCGAGTTCAAAGTTCATGCGCCGTTGCACCTTATCCACGATTTGCTGAAAATGGTCTTGTTGCATCTTCTTCAAAGATGGGGGGATGCATCGAATAAGGACGAAGTCCACCAAAGGGTAAAAACGAGCTGCTGCAACGAAGGATGCGGCCTTGACACTGTTGAACAATAACGAGATCCAAGGATGATATCGCGAGTTCTGAAGGCAGTCAAAGGACTCGCCAAAACCGAGATCGCCGAAGATATCAAACGTCACGAAGTTGAACCAAGGGGCGCTATTCCATTGTCAGTCATATTCGGCAATGGTACTCTCGGACCAATATTTGAGTTTACATACTGTGATGTTCTGGTCAGTCGTCTGAGAAGGGAAGTTCGCTGTATATCTAGGGTGTCTACTGACCATATCAATCTCCGCCGTTCTGCCGTCGGGGCCTTGCCTGGTGCACTCGTACAGGCGCTCGACCAGAAGGTTGACATAGCGATGCAGAATAGGTTCCTGTGCAGCAAGAGCCCGTGGAGTGAATCCTGGTGCCAGTGCCTTGCGTATGCGGCTATGGGGCTCTGGATTGATGGCGCTGATGAGAGAATCCGGACTACCCGGCTGCCGCTTCCACCAAACGTGGTCTTTCAGAAATTGCTGGTGGCCCGATCGCAGCTGGAAGATGTCATTCCATGCTTCGGCTTGCGCGAAGGTGACTTCATCAGGCGCGATCCGTAAGGTCAGGCCGTATTTGCGATGAAGTCTCTCCACGTCTTGCACGAGAGTGCCTCTCAATAGTGCGTAGATGAATGGGAGCCTCGAAGCTGACCAGGAACCTGAAGAAGGTGAGCGGTGTGCTCCTACACTATGGTAATGTTGCTACTCACTGGATATGTATCATTAGCAAATGCTCTAGGTATGAGGAATCTGCTGGACAATCTAGATGCTCGCACGTACCGCGGTCCAGGAACTTTGGAAAGAGGATGGAAGTAGATATTGTAGATTATACGAAACGCTGGGTACACAAACAGAACTGTGAGCGCGGCGAGCAATGGCACTGAGGGTTGCCAACCCTGAGCATTCGGGGCCATTGTGAAGACGAGCCTGGAGATACTGCCAGTGCTTAGGTATGAGCAAGGTGAAAAGAGCAAGAGAACGGGCGCGGGGTGCGCGTCTTACATAAGGTACAGTCTTCCCGCAGAGTGGAGAACCTGGGATCACGAGCGGGATTCGGCTTACGGAATCGGGCCCCGGGGTGTAGGTAAGGAGCTCTGTCCATGCCCATGTTGGCTGCAACTTGCGCTTTCAAGCATGCAGCAGGTAACACCGGGTAGTGGGTCCAAAAGGCCGTGTTTGGGAAGGCTGTTGGGGGCCAAGATCGAGTACCCAGGGTAGGCTCTTCCAAGTCCTGCTTTCTGCTCTGCTTGCCAGTTAGGTATGCCGAAAACGAAACGCTCGTCATCGGCTGCCTTTCCTACTGCTAGGCATTAGAACCCCTGATCCATATGAACAGAAGCAATAAATAATTCAGACAGTGCCGTTATATATGGGGACTGTGATCGGAAGGGGGCTTCAAACCAATGACTTCTGTCAAGACTCCTTGGGAGATGGACATCAAGGCCCATGAAAGAGGCCGACTTTCCAGGAGATAACCATTCGTCCAATGGATTTAGAGCGAAAGTACCGTGACTTAATCTGGTTACAACGAGGCACAGCCATCATGCATAGAACGGCAAGTAACTACTGCCAAGGACGTATAGCCCCTCATTACGACCCAAGCAATCTATATATACATACTTCGCGGGGGCATGTATGCGACGGACACATCACCTATCGATACGAACCATGGCGTCAAGGGACCTGGAGGTAGTAGTGTGTGAATTCCAACCTGGAGAACTACAGCATCAGTGGCATACCAACTGGCCCTACGCTAGGGTATGGCGATTCCTTTCACGAGGCTGGCCACGATGTCCAATGTGACACTCGTCCACAAAATGGCAAGACAGTACTTCCAGGGGAATACAGGGCGAGAAGATTGTCCTCTACATACGCTCACCACCCCCGGAGGTGAGCTTGAAAACCGGCCTCGGGACCTTGCGTGAAAGACCAGGGTCAATCAGGCTACGTGCAGACTCGCCTTATTGTCTCAAGACAGTCCCTCAAAGCGAGTGCTCCAGTCGCTATAGTATTTATGGTACTCCCAGATTCCTGCATGATCTCGCATACGCACCATCACATGCATTGCGTACCTAGTAGGTAGGACCCGGCCATGTGCTGGTACGGTACACAGTAGAACATTACACCCAAAGCCTCTGTGGCTCACTGGATTGGTTCTTTGAGGAATACGAGCGAATGCGACTTACTGAGTATTTACCCAACTGGGGGACATGCATGGAAGGTACACGTGCCGTATCATCGGGCAAACTTCGAAAGCAGGCAGACTGGTCAACACGATCGTCTTTGCCGGTGTGGGTGCCGTTGTGTGTCTCGCAAGCAGGCTGCGAGATGTCTCACGTTTCACAGTGTAAACAAGGCTTCGAGCCTTTCGAGACGCGCCGCTTATATCCTCGTGTTGCTTTCCTCGTAGCAATGTCGGTCGGGTCCAGTTGCTTGCCCCTCTATGCCGTAAATCACGCTTCTCCCGCGAGGAGTCTTCGAGATGTTGCCAATCAATAACTCTCTCCAGACATTCGGGCACAAGGCCTCCGATAGTCTCGCCAAGGCTATCAACAGCAGCAGAGATGGAACTCGGGCAATCGAGGCAAAATGGTCGCACAATCGTATCAAGAGACTCTGTACACATTGCTCGGCAATCGACTTTGACCGAAGCTACCGTACGAAGAAGTTCATCTGGCCAATCGACCATGTTATCCACCAACGCGATTGCTGTAACTTCTGCCGGCTTATCTTCGATGTTCTTTCAACCGAACAGAACGATCCCTTGAGAGCCCCCACAATCCGGGAACACATTCAAGACGACCTGCGGGGCCTCGACTTTCCGACCTGGGTACAGGTAAAGTACGGATGGCTTCAGAAGCTCTGGAAAGACGACATATTGAGGGATGCCGACAAGATCTGGCCGTTTGGAGTCAGCAGGGATCCTCCCGAGACACCAGAGTCCGTCCGTGACCTGATCAAAAACAGCGAGAAGGAGTTCGAAAAGGTCCAAAAAACTAACGAGGCAGCATTGATGATGGCTGCAGGGAGCGCTGTTGCGGCTCAGGCGAGTTTGAATGCCCATTTGTCGAAAACAATACGGTCAGGGGATCTCGCCATGGTAGAAGCCGCAGAGGGGCTGATGTGGACATCGGCACTCTATCGCAGCGGCAGGGCGCAACGGCTTCCATGCTGGGTCGTCGGCACACTTGAGCGAGGTCTCGTCAAGATCCAGATATGTGCGAGGGGACGCATGCCACGTGCTCGGCTAGGCCTCCTTCGCACGTTCAATATCCTGATGCAATGCCCGGATACCCCGGAACAAGATTGGCCGCGAGCCCGGAGAGTTGACAGCCGCATCGACTTGGACACGGCAAGAGACCTATTTGCTGCGTGTGAAAGAGCGCATACAACTACTTGTGTCATGAACTTTGCCAATGGCCCTGCCCAGAGCCCACCCGGTCCACCAGTTCGCTTGATCCGCGTGAAGGGACGCTATCTTTGTCGGTTCCCTGTCGATAAACTGCCCAGATACGCGGCACTTTCTTACGTCTGGGGATCTCCAGCAGAAATTCCGATACATCAGAAACTTACCGCTGACAAACTACCATCATCAGATCAGCGTGGTCAGCCAGTCGTTCTTTCAGATGACAACCTACCTACGACTCTGAAGGCCGCTATCCAGGTTACGAAGAAGCTTGGAAACCAGATTGATTACCTATGGGTGGACAGCTGGTGCATCATCCAGGACTCCCAGAGAGACCTCCACGATCAGTTACAACAAGTACATACAATCTACAAGAATGCACAGGTAACGCTGGTAGCGGCGGACAAAAACCAGACGGCCATAAGTGGAATCATCGGCGTTACACAAGATCTCCTACGGGACCCCTGGGAAGGACAGATACGACGAGAGATCTACGAAGGCATCGAAAACAGGACCGAGATATTCGGGCAGGTGCCTATCTCGATCCGCCAGGACCTGTCAACATGGGAAAGTAGAGCGTGGACTTTCCAGGAGAAGATCTTGTCTCGTCGACTACTGGTATTCAGCCAAGGATACATGGTTTGGCATTGCCTAGGCTGTGCACAGACTTGCGCCAACGGGTGTACCAACACATGCACCAAGAGTTTCCTTGCGCGCGAAGACATGACCGACGAGGACGCCGGTACTCGTCAGGTTGAACGCCTGCTTAAACCAGACTTCCTGACCCTCAACCAAGAGACGGAACATAGCTTTCTCCCACTGACCGAAGACGGAATGTACCGCCGCTCGAAGACCTTCAGACTGTACGCGGAGCTGGTACAGGACTACACCGGACGGACGCTGTCGCACAATCGGGACGCACTCCGGGCCTTCACTGGAATATCCAACGAGCTGTCCGAAGCCTTCGGCAACTACCCCTTTTATCTCGGGATACCAGAGAACTTGATGGACGTCGCACTTCACTGGTACCCAAAGAACGCGAATGCATTCGAGAGACGGATCGGCTTTCCCAGCTGGTGCTGGGCTGGCTGGAGAGGTCAGGTGAAATACAACCCGCCCTTTTCCATCCACACCAACGACCACGGTGCACTGGTACAGTCGATTGACCACGAAGGAAACGAGAGGATCCGACCTCTCGTCTACTTTTACAAGCTCCTAGCCAACGGCGATGTGGCCCCGGTGGGACTCCTCGAACCCTTGGCTAGAGCGAAGGTTGTGCCAAGCACGTGGGAGGCAGATGCTCTTCGCGCGCCGAGTTTGCCCTGGAACACTAGCTTGACGGGAACCTTTGGTAGACTCTGCTTCGAGACGAGCGTCGCAACTTTCGGTCTTGGTAAGTCCGAGGCGTCCAAGATCCGCATCCGGGTTGATGCTGCTGGTCCTATTGGCGAGGTACCTGAAGAACATCGGGGCATCCGAACCAGCAGTGGCACCAAAGTCGGGCAGGTGACCATCCACAGCGCAGAGCACCAGACTTCGAAGACCGTGGAACTCATTATTCTTTCAGAAGCTCAATTTTTCGGCGACGAGGCGCACTTGGAGTTGTTGGGGTACCCACTTTACACGGTGCTGGCAATCAGACGCATCCAGAAGCGTATCGAGAAGGGGAGGAGTTTTTCCATAATTGAGAGAATCGGCATCGGGAAGATTGATAAGATGGCCTGGAAAACGAAGAAGGAACGGAAGGAACTTTTCCTACTCCAGTAAGGGTGACGAGATAGGACGCGCAAGTTGCCCCCGGTGGAAAGAGTAAGGCGGTCCTTTGTCCATTTTCTTGCATCTCTCGATGCTGTTTGGGCGTTGCAAACAAGGGCATTATCTTAGGCTAGCCAGCGAACGTACGGTAAAGTCCCCAGACCGCGCGATTGTGACAGAAAGAAGTCCACTGTATCTAGGGTCACACTTCTGCAATTGTTAATATGTCTGAAATTCGATGCTCGAAAGGCCATAAGCACTGGGGCCGATACAGGGCTGCCGGCATACTCGTTTACCGCAGGAACATTCGAGGAGAGACCGAAATACTGGTCGGGCGACGTCAGGGCACCGGCGAATCTAGCAACACGTGGTCGATATTCGGAGGCGCCCTGGAGCAGGGGAGACGACACAGGCAGCGGCTCTCCGGGAGTTCAGGGAGGAAACACAGCACAGCCTTACCGACGCCGAGATCCATCTACGAGCTGCATATGTCGAAGACCACGGGAACTGGAGTTACACGACATACTTGACTGAGGAAACGCGGGAGAAGAGGTTCCGGATCAGATTGAACGACGAGCACTCCGCTCCCCATTCTCGAATGTGCTGTCGAAGGGTATCTGGCAGAGGCGCAAGCCAAGACACCCATGTAGCTCTGATTCCCAAATGCGGTAGCGAGAGTCGCGACTGAACCCCAGGCAAGCAGGAGGCCGAAGTCCGAGCCTGCCTCCCGTCGAGCATGAGTCACGCCTGTCCAGCTCGCCCTTTTAGTCCAAACCGCGATCCGAGATGCTCATCCTGGGCACTGGTCAGCTGACCGCGCGAAAACATGGCGTTGAAAGGGCATCCCAGCGCGTCGCCATGCGGGGAATCTGAGCTGAGCAGCGTCGCATACATGGGTGCTGGCACGCGGCGCGGGCGCGGACATCGGACTGCGACACACCCCGAGCACGGCGGCTGGTGGCAGGCAATCAACACCGGGTTTGGCAATCCTTTGCTGTTATAATTGAGGTGAATGTCGCCCAGTTGTCGGATGAACCTTCAAGGTACTGTGATCTCGACATTCGATTATAGCTCGCTGAATCAACCAGCTTGATCCCATCCTGCTCTTCAGTAAGTGACCACCAGTGACCAACCGCGATACCTCAACGCAAAATGTCCGACAACCCCGCCACGCCGATGAAGACCTACCGGGGCAACTGCCACTGCGGGGCCGTGATCTTCGAGGCCGCGATGCCCGAGATCAAGAAGCCCATCGCCTGCAACTGCAGCATCGTACGTGTGCCTCCGAACCTACCTATCTCCCCACGTGAAACTCACACATTCCTTCCCAGTGCTCCAAGAAAGCCTGCATCTGGGCAATTCCCCCCAGCGCCAGCGACGTCACCTGGGTCAAGGGCGGACTCGACACGCTGCGGGGGTACACGTTCGGGAGCCGGAAGTTCACGCACAAGTTCTGCGGGACCTGCGGCAGCGCCGTGTGCGTGGTGGGGCCGATCCGGGGGGCGAAGGAGGGCGAGGAGCAGCAGCCGGACATTGGTCTCAATGTGAGTTCCAACCCCGGAATCCTGTTGAACGGACAGCACGGCGACTGACCCCCGCGTGACGCGCAGGTCCGCTGCCTCCAGCACGGCCAGGTGCCGGATATCTGGGACCTAGACACGACCCCGTGAGTAGCGCTTTTCCTTCTCCCAAACGCGACGGGGTGAGAGACTGACTGACTAACGGGCCCGCGGCAGCCTCGACAGGGCGAGCGTCGGACACGCGTACGAACCGCCCCCCTTCAACGGGCCGGAGCCCGCGGGCGACGGCAGGCTGTACACCGGCAGCTGCCACTGCGGGGCGGTGCGAGTGGCGGTGAAGACGGCGAAGCCGCTGGACGAGGAGTTCGACGAGCCGATCTACGAGTGCAACTGCAGCGGCTGCGTGCGGGTGCGTTTCCGTATCTCTCCTTCTCTCCCTCTCTCCCTCCCTTCTCTCCCGTCCCCTCTCTCCCGTCCCCTCCTCCAGGTCCGTATCCATGCGCAGGGAGGCAGCACAAACCCCACTAACCTGCACCCCCGCCGAAACCCGCAGGCCGGCACCGCGAACCTCTGGCCGCCGGCGACCGCCGTCGGCATCGTCGGCGAGGAGGCGCACACGTTCGGGTACCGGTACGGGTTCCCGCAGGCGTGGGACAGCGTGTACTGCGCGCGGTGCGGGGTGTGCGTGGGGCGGCGGTGGCGGGCGCGGTCGCCGCGGGGCTGCCGCCCGCCGCGCGCGCCTGGACCCTCGACAAGGCGCACCTGCGGCCCGTGAACCTGCGCGTCCTGCACGGCGTGGACCTGGGCAGGCTGCGCGTCACCCGCGTCCCGGGGTACGCGGACATCCCGCCCATGTACGCGAACCCCTAGGCTTTAGATGGAAGGCCCGTACGGTTGCCTGTCTGTGCTGCCTGGGCTTCGGGAGGCTCGGTTTGTCGTTCGCAGGCAAACCACTCCCACGCATGCGGAATGTCACGCTCTTTTGGAACTGCCAAGGAATTCGTCTCGCGGGTTTGGAGCCATCGGGCCTACTGCTGACATTATCTATCCTCTTGGTGGCCATAAACAACCTCAAATGACCCCTCGGCTGGAAAACATAGGCCCGGGATGCAGCTGCATACACTGAGCCTGCAGGATTCTGCGCCCTCGCTCGTCGTTACTACCCCATCACCTGGAATAATCGCGAATATTAGAATTATCCTATAGGGGCCAACTTCACCAAGGGCCAGGTGCAAAGACTCTTGCGAGCTCACTGTTCCGTCAACACAGGCCCTTCACCGACGAAATTCCTATGATTCTCTGCAATGTGCCCCTTTAGCCATTGTGTTGGACACTGCCGCATACATAGCCCTGTCTTTCTCTTCCAGGTTGCCGCTCTATCGCTATTGTGGTCCTCTGCAGCCAATTTGCGTCTTACTTCACGATAGCCTTCCGTCTTCGCTTCTCACTCCTCACTTCCATATCCGAGTCGTCGTATCCGACTTCCACGTATCGAGCGTATCGGAAGTGGTTCCACATCATGTGGTCCAGGTAATCCCAGCTTCTAGGCCTAAAAAACGTCCAGTCGCAGTTGCTGTCCATTACCATGGCTCGTGGCAGTCTGCCTTTAAGAAATCCCTCTTGAGCTGTCCGGCTGAGTTTGGGTAGCTGTTGGAGGGTCGAGGCGTTGAAGATTTTATTCATTGCTTTTAAATGAAACCTCGTGTGTCGGTCGCGACCTTGTTCACTATCTTCAATTACGTATCTTTAACATTTTAGCTTGCTGACTGTGCATACGGTCGTGAAGTTGGTGGTCGACTTACTGGTAATGAAGTGCAGGCGATCGATAGATGGTTGACGAAATTCGATAGCCCGCCGTTTCGCGGTATACCGCCCACGTGGTCACGGACTCCAGGTCTTGTGCATCGGGATTTGCAGGGCGAAGTGAGAAGCGTGCGCTCTCGAGGACTTCATCAGGAGTGGAAGGCCTTGCAACACCCTCTGTGCAGAGACGTTGTACCCAAGTTCGACAATCTCCAATCCGTCTTATTTGGGGGACAGGATTACCGAAGGAATTGATGGGGGCCCCGAATTCTGCCCAGTAAAGTTTAGGTGCGAGTATCTCGTAGTCGAGATGTCCCAACCAGACTCTGAATGACCAGCCAAGCTCCACGAGCTTCGAATGGATCAGTGTGCTTGCCTCGGCTATGGGTTGCAGCGGAACTGTCTCCTTATATATGAAGGTGGTTCTGGGAAACAGCGAGTAGCACTTGTTCCAGGACATGACGTTAACAGTTGCCGATGTGCCCGAGAATTTCAGCAAAGCTTGGATGGCAACGGTTCGGTCCGTGAAAAGCTGGATCTTTGCGCCGTTTGAGTTCTCATATCGCGTGCACTAGAGTAGTAGAGAGTCAATACAGGAAATGATACTTGAAATCAAGGGAGTACGGGATAACTTTACCTGAAGGCTCTCTGACAAGGCCAGAGATGATTGGGGTGCCTTTCCCACAGCAATGTAGCTCTCTTGATCTGTCAGGTACTGCCCCAGTACAATGGACGCGTCCCAATCATCTACCATGATGTCAAGATTGTCGTCTGGCCATGAACAGGTGCACAGGCATTGGAGCACAAATCCACCAAACACCAGCGCGTTGCATCTTCCCGACAGAGTACGGAACTGCAAGGGGTCTTCGAAGTAACGGCTAAGCCGTGCGTTGACGTCCGGTCTGAGGGCTTGATTGATCTCGCGTGATGTTTGTGCAAGGATTACTCGATCTTTTACCTCAAGTTGAGCGAGAAGTGCTTGCTTCACAGGATAAAGGCTGGAAGACAGGAGGTCAAGAAGAGTGGGTTTGCGAGTGGTCGGCGAGACGGAAGGGGCGGGTGGTGCTGAGGCCGGGCCCGAAGATCGGTACTTGTTGTGCTTGGCAAGCCGCTTTGCCATGGAAGGCGACATTCGAGGCAAGGCCGGATTGCGGTGACCTTTCCGTCTGCCTAGCCGCTCGGCCATGGTTCGTCGCTTCCGGTCCGAAGTTGGGCCTCGGGGCCTGGCGCGGTGGGCAGGAACGTTGGCCATGGTAGGTCGATGACCCCGATTCTGAGTGGAGAGGTAGTTGATTGATTTACCAGGTATTGAACGAAGCGGGAGAGGAACAAGAGTGTTGGTGGTTGACGAGAAGTTGGTAAACCAGACGTTGACGGCAGGGTGTGGAACACAGACTGAGAAGCCGGACGGGAACGCTAAGGGACTTGAAGGACAGCAATGGGTTACAACGACAACAGGCACCTGGCAAATCGCGTTACTAAACCGGTTTAGGCGGTTATTCAGGTAGTTATTTACTCTCTTTGGGAAGTGACTACCTACCCAGTTCGACCTCGCGTGATTGCCACAGCAACATGGGCTTTCAATGCCAATTGACGGAGGTCCCCACCGCCGGTGTATAATCACACGACTCCCTGATCTTACTTCAGTCCCAGCTCCTCCAAGACCAAATCCGCCGCTTTCTCGCCTATGATCATGGCAGTATTATTCGTATTCCCTCCAATATTTCCTGGTATGATACTCATATCCGCAATCTTGAGCCCCCGGACGCCGTGGACATTGAGACAGGGGTCCACCACCCCATTTTGCTCCTGCGGTGCCATCTTGCACGTGCCCTGGGAGTGCCACGTCGTATCAACGCGCTCCCGCACCCACTGCAATATGGCCTGGTCATCCTCAGCAGAGTACACAATGTCCTCTACATCTTCCGGTAATGGCTCATCCGTACTGATGCAAGCGGCTTTGGATCCGGCTGGGAACTGGGGATGCCAGGAAGCTACCTCGCCCCGGAAGACGTTCATCCGCCGGGTGACTTCGCGCTGCTTCTTGTACATCCACAGATGATTCTTGATGTCGACGTCATTCGCATCGCTTAGGAAGCCTACATCGAACTCCGGCGTATCGCCGATTTTGGGCCCAGTGATGTGAATGTGGCCTCGTGACAATGGGTACACGCTGAAGGTCACCATGCCGAAGTATTGCCCTTGTGGCTGGCCGGTGGGATCTCCGGGGAAGCTTTCACGGTTAGCGATACTTTCATAGGTAGTAATTCGTCTGGGTAGGCTCATGAGAGGTCATGGTATCCCGAAAACAGAAACATCTTACCAAATAGTGGAAGCCACACACATTAGAGGCTTCTGTGGATACGGCTTGAACTCCTTATCCCAAGCAGCCTGGAATTCGGGCCCGAGCGCAGACACCTCAGCGCCTGATGGCCGGACCTTGGCTTGGACATCAACGGCATTCCAGCCAAGAAACTTGTCCTTTTGGGCGATCATGTCCTCGGGCTTCGAGCGGCCGGTAATAACGCCGTCCAATGTTTCATCTGGGTCAAGGCTGGACTTGTATGCATATATCATCATGTGGTGGTCATCGTAGTTTTGCCCAACCCCAGGCAGATTGGCGACAAGATCAGCACCGCCGCGCTTGACAATCTCAGGGATGCCTACACCGGAGCGCTCAAGAACAAGGGGACTGCCAAGTGCACCACAGGAAAGCACTACGAGCTTTCGGGCTTTGACGGTAACTGAAGTGGACTCAGAGTGAAAGGCCGGGTTTGGCCTAAAGACGACAGCATTGGCTTTCTTGCCCGCGTCAAACAAGATGCGTTCGACGTAAGATTCGACAAGTACATGGAGGTTTGGGTGTTCACCATCTTCGAGTCGAGGGTGTAGATACTTGGTAGCAGTGTCTTGACGCGTGCCACCACGGTCTACGTACCGCAGGGCACGCATAGATTGATTGATAGCATCCGTCGTGTTGGCATCCTCGCTTTCTGACCAGCCGGCGACTTTGTCCATGGAGTTGATGAGGTCAGTGGTGAATCTCTGGGAGCGGAATGTGCCCTCGGATACATGGATTGGACCCTCGTAGCCATGCACGCCTCTTGGGTCTGGTCCATGGTACGTTTCAAGCTACGAACGTAGTTAACGAATGTGCCCCAAGCGTAGTGCAAGGGGTCCAGTAACCTTTCTCATGTACGGCAAGACATCATCGGCAGTCCAACCAGCGGTATTCCAGCCATCGAAATCGGAGCGCTGGCCGCGGCTGTACTGCAGCAAGTTGATGGAAGAACCTCCTCCAAGTGTACCGCCTGAAGGAATGACAGGTGCTCTGCCAGCCAGGGCAGCTGACTCGACCGCCTTGTAAAACAAGGTAAATTTGGATGTTGGGAGAATCTGGGAGATCCAAAAGGCTGGATGACTCAGAGACGGCTGGCCAGTGTTGTCTGGCCCGCACTCGATGAGCAGGATGGAGAGATTGGGGTCGGCACCCGCCAATCTTGCAGCCGCAATACAGGCGGCAGTGCCACCTATGGATTCGCGTAGGTCAGATGAAATGAAGTTCAGACCTGTATTCAAACGAGAACCTACCGCCGGCAATGACCACATCAACCTCCTGAAGATGACTGGGAAGTGTAGTGTATACGCCCATCGTGCTTTCAAGGCTTTGCTGTCGGTATCTGGGGAATGGAAAGACAATGTATGTGCGCGACTGCGAGGGTAGGCTGCTCAGAGCGGAGACTGTGACTTAGGTCCTCAAACCGTCGTTCCTACTTGATTCGTATGAGCACGGTGAAGACTCGCGAGTATAGCCCCGACTCGAAGCTTCATTAAATATTCGCTCATTCGAAAGCGCTCTGAGACCCGCAGGCGGAATTCGCTTGGGCTCCCAGGTTATCAGCCCGCTCTGGACGAGGACGCTGAGATATCGTTTTCGTAGATCGTTTCACCAGGAACCCCTCAGGACCCCCCACTTCATCGCCGAAAACGGAAACTACAGCATCAAGTACGTACCTTATGATACCCGCCTCCAAACCTCCTTCCCCCGACGCACCTTGTGCGACCACATCCTTTCGGTGAGCGTCAGTGATGAGGGACCTGCAGGCTTGGGGGCGTTATGCAAGTAGGTAGCCTAGCCGCTGCTACTCAACACGGAAGAGACCGGCCGGCAGCCTGTAGTGCGGGGCGAGGCGGTCAACCAGGGGGGTACTGAAGCAGCAGGCTGCCTTGGCGGTCAGATGGAAACATAGGTCGATGACATTAAAAGGTACTTGTTTACTCAGGTAGGGTACTTCCTCGCAATAATAATCCATGGTTGTATTTCATATCATAAGGCTGCAATGAAGGATCATGTATTAACTAACCCGCAGGGCCAGCCTCCTTGCCCGCTTCGCCCCTCGTGCTCGGTCCACGTCTTTTACAGTACAAGTGGGTACCTACTTAAGTAGGTAGTACAGTATCCGAGTAGTCACTGGTAAGGGGAATTGGAAGGCTTCCACCTTCCAGGGCCAGCCCAAAAACGCGAAGGTGCAGACTGCATAGTTATACGTACCTATCATAACATACGCAGGAGGCAGGTAAGTACATGTAGGTAGTACACCGCCGGCGATCTTCGTCCCCCATGTATCAGCATCTTACCACCATCCGGTTCGTTGTATAATCCAATATATCCAGTAGTGCAGGCCCCTGGGCAGAGAGGCAATAAGGTTGCGCTGATAAAAATCGCCCCACCATACGCTCTGAAGCCAATGCAAGTAGGAAAATCTGGTGACTTTGTCTTCCCATGCTCCAAGCGATATCCGGCCACTCGCAAGTTCTTCCACCGCAAGCGCATGGTATGCAGCCTGTGCACCGCCCATTGCAGCATGGGGGCGGAACAGTGATACAGCATCTCCCACCAATAAGACCTTGCCATCTTCGAATGATGCCTGTGGTGAGCAGAAATCGGAGATGACTTGAATGAATGGGTGTTCGATCTTCTCAATAAGATCGAGAAAGGGGGCAGGTATCGCTAGGCTCTGAGCGACTTCAAGCTGATGACTCCAGGTTTCCTTTCTTACATGGCCTGAAGGGACGGTATTATGGTGACGATGTCCATCTTTGCCGTCTACCATGAGCTCACTAAGTGATTCGAGTGATTCGTTTGTATACCACAGGAAGTTCAAGTGTCTCTCTGATGGTTCCAAAGCTCCGTTCGTCCCAGGTATACTGTATGCGATCAAATGCTGGCCTTGCATAGTGTATGCTACGACAGCAGATTGAAAAGCATCCCGGGTCGAACGTGAGACGTCCCGGGCGGGGACAGTCCCTCTCCATGCGATGTATCCAGCATATTTGCGAGATATCTCCGGCATGTAAGTGCGTCTGATCCCAGAATCAGGTCCATCGGCGCCGATGACCATGTCGGCCTCTACCCGGGACGTTTCTTTAGTGTCGATGTCCAGAATGGTGAGGTTGAGTTTCGAGCTCGAAGGAGAATCCCTTCCAAAATCAATCACCTTCGTTTTAGAGTGGAAGATGGCGGTGCCGTCCCCCTCGCCTTCGGGTTGATCAATCAGAAAGGCCTTGCCTCTATACCCATCAAAGATCGACCGTAATCGAAGGTATAGCGTATCCCAGCTCGTGATCTGCCTTCGGCCAGTAGCAACGACACGAAAAGTGCCATCATTATCGAGGGACTTCACTCCATTCGTTGTGTGCGTGAAAGAACCGGTGAGCCGGTCATGTCGGCCAGTAAATATTTCGCCAGCCGGTCCAAGCCCGATGCCAGCTTGGTGGCTTTGACGCTCGTTTTCGTCTTGCTCGAAAATCACTACATCGTGGCCCCCATGTTTCAAGGCAATCCCACACATCAGACCAGCAAGTGAACCTCCAACCTATCACGAAATAATTAGTCACCGAGGCTTCACATGTTTGAGGGGAGCTCACAATCGCGACCTTCAACGGCATCGTACCAGAGCTCCTTGTTTGGATTTCCTGGTCGTATTCGAAATAGGAAATTGGATTTCGCGTTATCAAGATGAATACCGACGAACTAATATCAGGGTAAGGATAGGAAAGGAGGTAATATCATGTGTCGGGGCAGCGCTTTTACTCCTTACCATACGAACAAGGCATCGTCTCCCTGCCTATGTATGGGTACACCGTTGCGTCCAGGATCGTTTTCGTCTCCTGCGGCGGGTACGTAATCGGACTGTAGCAATTTTCGAATGATACTACCCGATAAGACGGTCAGGATAGCCAATCAATGAATGACACACAAGGCAAATAGACCTGCACATGCACGGTGCTTAAGAACAGAATGACGATATAAGTGCCAGTGTGTCTCGGGTAATGATCCCCACCCCTCCCCATATGATGACTGCGCCACCGGTTGTCTCCAGCTCCTCGTACAGCTTATGCAGCCACCAAGGCATCGATTAAGTCGGGGCTTTATGCATGTCAGGCGTCTAAGTTCAACCAAGTATGATTCAACTTCCATTTTGGATGCTTTAGGGGCACTGATCTGCCTGCACACCGCAATATGACAGCTAATTCAAGCATGACTTGCAATGGCGGGATCCAACGAGTCCCTGGCAAGCGTGGTTTTGGTTTTGCGTGGACTGTACTACAAATAAATTAAAAGATGACATACATTCGAACTAATACATAAGAAACCTCTACATCAGCACTTTCCCCTTCAACCTGACCTATCCATCGCCTATTTCGAGATCCTTGTTGCTGTTAGTAGGACGATGACGCCCCGATTCCCACTCAATGAAGCACCGGCTGCCAATGCCAATGAAACCATGACATCAATGCTTGCAGATATTCATGGTGGCCCGCCTCCTTTCCCCATCATCGAGGAAAACGGCGAATCGATGCTAGGACCATATGCCGCATTCAGGTACAGTACCTATCATTCCTTCTCACCGACACACCCGCAGCAAGATCACGAAGGTGCTAACTCGCGATGAAAACCCCGCAGCTATACTCCGAAGATGGCAGAAGCATTCTTCATCATGTCGAAAACATGTTACAGTACAGAACATGTGAAGCCTCGCAACCGAGAGCTCGCCGTGTTAGCTTTGTGCTCTGTGTACGATGCCCCTTACATGACCTACTGCCATAAGAACCTTGGCAAAAAGGTCGGACTTGAATCAGACCAGATCGACGAGGCACTGAGGGGCCAGGAGCCCCAGGGTCTAAGTGAGGAAGAGAGTGCTGCATACTGTTTAGGTCGTGCTCTCAGTGCGGGGCTTGGGCCCTTGGACGACGCAACGTTCAGCAGTATCGTGGCGAGGATGGAGAAAAGTCAAGCTGTTGGGGTAGCCAATGTGATTGGGGGCTACAGATGGATTGTGACTCTAGTGCAGCTCAATGGAACGGACCGCAGGCTGAGTTAGGAGGCAGGTCGAGGAACATTGCAAGATGTGTACCTACTTAAGTACCTAGGTACCCTGTGGGGGTGGAGGGTAATTGTGGTGACAGTCGCGAGCATGGCCCTCACTATGGAGGCCTATCCTCCATACCTCCGCTAGCCCTTGGGGAATACAGACCATGCTTCTCTCAACCTTTTTGCCCAGATCAAGATTCATTAAGCAGGAAATGACATTACCAGGAGTAGCTCGCACCCAGCACTGTGGCCACAAGGCTGTCAGCAGCTCGGGAAGACTACCTGCATTGGCCCTGCAAGTCATACCAACGGGCATAACAAGTGCTTTATCTGCGCGGTACTTCTCACCGGGCAGGGGAAAACCCATCTTACGCCACTGGTCCGCAGGCCGCTAAGCTTACCTACCTACCTACCTCCTACCTACTTAGGTAAGTAGGTAGGAAGTAGGTACCTAGAGGTACACCCACTGTACCGCAGCCCGACCCGCCTGATCAGGGTAGTGATTGGATGTCATGCAGGCCACTGAGTGGCTGGCAGTACCAAACAAGGCTTTTCATGGATCTGAATCGAATAACTGCGTTGATAGCATAAGGCACCAGGTGATTGCAACTCTAACTCCACTCATCACCGCAACACTGAGTACCTGACCAGCCATTCTCAGCACGAACCAATGTCATTCTTTGTGAGAGCGGCCGTTGTTGGCCATGGCACTTACGTAGTCAAGCACACAACAATACAACACCACGCGGCCCACGGCCGTAAAAGGTTGACCACGAGCGAGATCCTGACACGCCAACCCCAGGATGACACCGCTTATGCTACACAACGCCTAATAGCCGTGTCTGGCTGACCACCAACACATTTGGGAGCACGTACTGTGGCTTATTGGATATCCGCCGATCCTAACGGCTATCGGACCCAGATCCCAGATGAGCGTCCTTTGTTCTCAGCCATTGGTAGCTCTAGGACCTGAGGGACTACGCCGTGCAGCCCAATCGTCTCTGACTAGAGATAGGGAAGTCCTAGCTGGGGGCTGACCGAGTTTTAGTGGCGCTGATCGCTCTGACGTGTAAGAAGTCGCACAGCTAAATTCACAATCACCCAGGGTCACAATGGGGGCTGCAGTTGGTACGCAGTCAGCGTACCAAAAAGAGTAGACGTTGCGAGAAGCCATTCGAACGTGCGATCGTACGGTCCAATCCTCAAACGTCAAAAGCCGAATGGCGCCAGATAAGCAGAGGCTGTCGAGTTACACACCAGGCAGAAGGGATTACTAGCCTCTCAGGCCTCAGTGGTCTCGGGATACTGGTTACGCGTCATAGGTAATATGATGAGGGACCCAAAAATCCGGAGATGATGCTGGTCTCACTTCTACGTTGGCTTACGTGATTGTTCATGTAGCCGGACCGCAGCCAACCCAATCTGCAAGAGCACTGCTTAGACGATGACGCCTGGCGGGCGGAATGATATTAATGTTAACCTCGTATCAAAGGCTACGAAAGATGCATGGTCCTCTAACTATGGCAAGGCAAGTGCACTAAGAATCAGTAGCACGGGCCGAGTGATGATGTTAAGGCGTGGTGCTGGATGTTAGTGATGCGCTTACCGGCTTAAATTCACGTTCATACCAATATGCAACGCATCTTATCTCAGCCGTATTGAACGGTTCAGTATTTGCCCCGGAATCCCACCCCAACTTCACAAGAGAAACAAAATGAAAGGAAACCATGAATATCCACCCGGGCACCCAATCACCCAGCTACAGCTGCTACCCTACCACCCACACGCCAATACGCGAGCGCACCCACCCACAGACATGCATACACACGTACACGGACAGAACATGTCCCAACCCCTCCCTTTACCTCTCCCTCTCATCATCACCAAGAAGCCTACTACCGGTACACCCTCCTACCTCACAGCTCGTCGCGGCTCACAAGTACATCATTCTCCACTCTAATGGAATGTTGCGGCAGTATCAAGTTCCCTGTACCCGCATTCCCGTGAGACTCTATGTATGCGGCATAGTTATCTGCTGTGGCAGTCAGATTCGGCATCTGGGAAATACTATCCCGGCGTGCTATCGATACGCCGATATGCCCCTCCGGGCGAACACCTTTGCTTGTTCCGAGGAGCTCGATTCCATTCGCACTAGACTGTTGGGAGAAAAGACCCGATCGGCTTTTGAACGAAGACCCTCGACTCGCCCGGGACGAGAGGATGGACGAGACCTTATTAACCAATGGTTCAAAGTATTCGTTGCCCAGGTGCTTAGCCAATGGCAACATGGCCGGGAGACAAATGCAGAGTATTGTCACAGGTGACTCAGCGCCTGCCCAGTAGAATATTGGCACCGCCCCATCTGAGGTCGTGTCAGTTGAGGACTGGATGTTTTATGCATCAACTTACAGGTTAGGTCGTTATCCAAAGCGCTTCCAGATGTCAGAACAGTGACCAATCGGCCAATCGATAATATGATAACCCTGTAACCGATCAGTCAACTTTCCATCCTGGTAGACCCGGAGGACATGCCCATAACCAAGGACGAAGACCGCAGTTATTGCCCATCGCTTGGAAGTACTTGTCTGGAGACGCCAAACCTTGGGAAGGGGGAGAATCAAGATGATGAGATCGATCGCCACGCTAGGAACAGCGCTGCCGATAAACAAATCCGTGTTCGTCCCGCACGTTCCCTCAATGCTTGTATCCCAGTTTTTTTGGACTGGATCACAGAAAAAGATGGTTCCAAATATGATACCCAGCAGCCAAGCAATGTTAAGGCCGTGCGTTACATATAGTGCAAGGTTGAAAAACCTTGAGTTCGCGAACGGAGGGAATATTCGACTTAGGAACAACAGAGCGGATGCTTTCGTCAAGAACAGCGCGGTGTCATAGAAGAAGTAAGACACAAAAACCAATTTGGAGAATAGCGCCAGATTCTGAGGCGGCAGTGTCCAGATGTGACGGCCGAAACCTAGGTGAACCCATTCGAGTATGACTGCCTGCTGGCCGATAAGGACAACCTGGGACGACATTAGAGATTTCGATAAGTGAGTCGCGATGTGCCGGTACAGTGTTTGCAGAGTTGGTGATAACCTACTGTGGCAGCCAAGGCAACCCAGTCATCCCACCAGAAACGGTAGGTTCGTCCTCCCACGTTGCGGTTTAGACTCCGCGACCAGAAGCGCAATGCTACGGCCACGATAGCCACACTCAGCATTGTCGCAATGTAGATTCGGAAAGCAGGACCGCGGTCATCGGAATCAGCCATCGTAGGAGAAGATTTTGGAGTGTCCGGCCGGCAGAGTGATTGCCGCGATGGGGAAGAAGCTCGGGTCAAAGTCAAACCTATTGTGCGGCTATGCTGCAAATAAAACCAAGGCGGTGCGTTCATCTGTCCTTGTGCAGTCAAATGCTGGCACATGCTTATTATTCACTGGGGGTGACCATGTGCCAAAACCAACGTTGGGGTGGCTTGTACATTCATGTTGGCTTCAACCAGTCACCTTGCAGTATGCCATAGGCCTGCAGCTTCTATGCACGCCATCTTACCTTGGCAGGGATTCATACTTCTTCAACGGGAAGCAGGCTGGAGCCTTGCTTAAGTACGAGTTCATGAAGTAGATCGACAAGCGTCGACTCGGGGTTATGTCAGGGGAGGTACTTAGTAAGTACCTAAGTACTTAATTACTCCAACACTGAAGTCTTACCTACCCATTCCTGCGGTCCCGACTCTGCAGCGGGTAGCCGGTGCGTTGCGACATGGAGAACAGGAGTCGCCCCAACCGAATCTAACCCGGGGTCCTGCGGCACAGGTGCGCCTAGGTTGCACTACAGGTAAAAATGCATCTAAGACTTGCGTCTACAGCTGCGCCGTCAATGAACACCGTGGATTGTTTCTGATTGAAGCGGTGAGTGGGCAGGTCCTCTGCATACCGTCACCTGCAAGTAATCGGCGATGAGGCCATTTCCTTCCCACTCTGCTGCTTACGCGGTTTCAGCCTCGGAAGTGGCTTGGAGAGGATATGTCCACCGCTCATGGCTGGACTACTTCATTTTCTGTCTGTACCCCGGCGGTCCCCAGTGTACATGCCCACTCATGGTACATGCTAATGGTAGCGGCACCGATAAATGCAACGGTGAATTCCATTTGCTCCTTCCACTCTCAACACGCCTCCTTTTCGTGTGAGTTGGATCATGACACCGCGTGTCCATCACCTTACCATGGGTGCAACCTGACCATGACTCACCGAAGAAAAAAAAGGAAAGCCCTGAAAAACAATCGTGCCCGAAGGACTGCGCCTTTATTTTTAGATTATTCCATTTCTGAAATTAAAATTCTCGTGCCAAAGACGAAGTCACCTGTGAGCTTTCCTTCATCACGCTAACAACGTATAAGAATACTTGGTTGTTATGCATGCTTTCCCAATGCCCGTCCAGGTCGTCTTCATGTACTGTGAACATTCTTGGTCATAACAAGTGCTGTAGACGCCAATCAACAAGCATCTTGATCTTAGCAACACTGTAATCAACTGCCTGTCTTGATTCACAACACCGTGATCCTATCTTACTATCTCTGTTTCTTGTCACCTCCCATAACGATTACACTAACGGAAGGCGCGCCGAAAGGTGTTTTCCGCTCGATGGAAAACACTCGGCCACCCAGACCTCTTGGTGAACGTGGAAGGGGAAATCGCGGTTGCAAGGGACACGAAGAGACCACTGGGAACCATCCCGGGTCGCTTGAAAGTGATGGAGCCAATACTGATCCAATAGCGATATGCGGACTCGGCATGAAGTTTCCACAAGATGCAACAGATCCTGAAAGATTGTGGGCCGTCTTGATGGAGAGGCGCTGTGCAATGACAGAGTTTCCCAAGAACCGCTTCAACATTGACGGTTTTCATGATCCTCGCAATACAAGCAACACGGTACCTACTATCATACTTCCAAATCATGGTGATCCTTTGAGATCAAGTCTTACGATGCACCAGATACCGCTCAGAGGCGGGCACTTTATCCAAGAAGATCTATCGAGCTTTGACGCGAGTTTCTTCTCCATATCACCCGCAGAAGCAGCAACCTTGGATCCCATGCAGAGATGGCTTCTGGAGACAGCCTATCACGCCCTAGAGAATGGTGAGTAAACCGATCACTGAGGCATGGGAAATCAGAAGATCATGAAGCTAAAATGAGTATCAAAGCCGGAATAACCATGGAAAGCGTTGCTGGTACATGTACTGGCGTCTATACGGGATGTTTCAGCAACGACTATCTGATGCAACTGCTTCGCGACGCCGAGTCATTGCCGACGCACGCTGTCACTGGTGTTGGGCTTAGTATGTTGGCTAATAGGCTCAGCTGGTTCTTCGATTTCCACGGTCCTAGTGTTGGCCTAGACTCCGCTTGCTCAAGTACGGCTATGGGAATCGACATTGCCTGTCAAGCCCTACATGCCAAAAGCTGCAACATGGTTCGCAACCGGTTTTCTTGTTTCTAAAGGCGTTGATCGGAAGCTAACTGCCGCATGCCAGGCGCTGGTTGCTGGGGGCAACTTGACTTTCGCACCAGAGATGTACACAATGATGACCAATATGAATTTCCTCTCTCCTGACAGCCGATGCTACTCTTTCGACCACAGAGCGAATGGATATGCCAGAGGCGAGGGGGTTGGGGTTCTCGTTTTGAAGAGGTTATCTGATGCTATTCGCGATGGCAATACCGTTCGCGCGGTCATACGTGCTACGAGATCAAATGAAGACGGCCGAACGCCAGGAATCACGCAGCCAAATCGTTACGCACAAGAGGACTTGATCAAGCAAACCTACGAGCAATCTGGTCTATCAATGGGGGTTACGCGGTATTTTGAAGCTCATGGGACGGGAACTCCCATTGGCGACCCGATCGAGGCTCAAGCCATCGGTGCAGCCTTTCAACAATATCGCTCCGCTTCCGACCCTCTATACGTGTATGTTCGCAAAACTGGGAATCCCTTGGTAGAACCATGTTATTGAGTGCCAAGCTGACAGGGAAGTGACAGTGGTGCTTTGAAATCTAACATCGGGCATCTCGAAGGAGCCAGCGCATTGGCAGGTGTTGTCAAAGCTGTTCTGGTGCTTGAGAAAGGCATGATCCCTCCTAATACCAACTTCGAGAAAATCAATCCGGCAATCAACTCAGCGGCCCTCAATCTGAAGGTAAACACCCCATATGTATCGTTACCGCAGCTGGGAAGCAAACCCTGACTTGAGACAGTTCCCTGAACATGCCACAAAATGGCCCACATCTGGACTTCGGAGGGCATCGGTCAATTCCTTCGGCTATGGGGGAGCTAACTCCCATATCATTCTCGACGATGCGTATCACTACATGCTGCTTCGAGGTCTCAAAGGGAAGCATTGCACAGAATCCGTCCAACCGCGTCCAAGTCCAAGCATGCAAGACGGAAATCTTGGGCAAACGACGGATGATCAACCTCCAAAGCTGATCGTCATCTCTGCGGAGTACAGAGATGGGGTCCAAAAGATTGCAGAGGCTTTAAGCATACACTCTACTCAATACAGCATCAACGATGATACCATTCTTGGCAACTTCTTGTTTACGTTGAATAGCTGCCGAAGTCACCTCTCCTGGCGGTCATACGCGATATTGCGCTCAGCAGGTCAGCTTCGAACCCTACATACCCGTCTTTCGGATACTGTGCGGAGGCAAGCGACTGTGCCCCGTATTGGCTACGTGTTCACTGGGCAGGGTGCCCAGTGGTGCGGAATGGGGAAGGAGTTGATGCTCTATGACGATTTCCGGGAAAACATTCGTTCAGCCGACACATATCTTCGAGGCCTCGGTTGTGGTTGGTCTGTGGAAGGTATGATCTCCAGAGCACCAGTAGCATCTCAGCTGACAAGTTGGGAAGAGGAGTTATTAAAGCCAAGAGAGACTTCTCGCATCAACGAACCCATCTTCAGTCAAAGTCTTTGTACGATTCTGCAAGTTGGGATTGTCCACTTGCTATCCACGTTCCAGCTTGAGCCGGCATGCATTGTTGGTCACTCATCTGGCGAGATCGCTGCTGCGTAAGTGCTCCAAGTGGTTCAAGTTCGATCAATAACGCTGATGTAGTCTAGTCATGCTGGAGGCTACATTTCCATGGAATCGGCATGGAAGCTGGCGTATTTCCGCGGGGTATGTTCAGCAGAAATTGCCAGCAACCCACCTTCTCAGCAGCGGGGTGCGATGTTATCAGCTGGTATATCCGAAGACAACATATCCAAGTACATTGGTCCCATCATCGAAGACTCCCAATCATTTGGCCTCACAGTCGCATGCGTTAACAGCCCTCGGAGTGTTACAATATCCGGAGAAGAGTCATTGATTGACCAATTGAAGGCGAAGCTACATGATGGACATATCTCCACCCGCAAACTGCGTGTTCCTGTTGCATATCACTCCAGGCAAATGGACGCGATATCGGCGAAGTATATCAAGCTGGTTGGTCAATTATCACAGCCTTATACCACCAGGCGACTGCCGATGATCTCCAGTGTCACAGCTACATGGGCATCAGAACAGCTGCTGGACCCATCATACTGGGCTTCGAATCTTGTATCGCCTGTACGGTTCTACTCTGCTTTCTCGATGATGTGTACACATTCTCAGCCTTCCGGAACAAGCAAGGCCATTGATCATCTCCTTGAAATTGGACCTCATGCCGCGCTTGCAGGACCCGTTCACGACATTCTCGAAACTCTACCCCAAGGGAATGCAATACGGTACACTTCCATACTGAAACGGGGACAGTCTGCCAGCATTACTGCATTGACTGCTGTTGGCGAACTCTATTCCCACGGTGTTCCCGTGAATTTAAAGGCGGTCAACGAAGCCTCACATCGGGCGAAGTCATCTCGATCGATGTTGGTCACCTTGCCTCCCTATCCATTCGATCGTTCCAAAGGACACTGGTATGAGAGCAGTCTCAGTCATCAGTACCGAACTAGGGAACATGCACCGTCCGAGTTCCTTGGCGTCCGGGCTGGTGGATCCGGTGGTTGTGCTGGAACCAAATGGCGCCATTTTCTCAAGTCCAGTGAGCTCGCATGGAGTCAGCAGCATGTTCTTAATGGGGCCACTCTATTTCCTGCCGGCGGCATGATAGTAATGGCAATTGAAGGGGCAAATCAGATAACCCACGACCCGACTGCCATCGAGAGATTCGTGCTGAGCGATATCTTGTTTCAAAATCCGATCGACCTAACAGACCGGTCGGCGGGACTGGAAGTTCAGACCACCTTGCGCCAAATCGGGCGGAACTCCCAGAACAGCCAAATGTATGATTTTACGATTCAGACGTACACACAGAAAGCTGAATGGCGCACAAACTGTCATGGGACCATCACCGTGGAACTCAGAACTGGTCTGGACTCGTGGGCTCGACAGAGAACACGAGAGCAAGAGGAAGGGCTGTTGCAGCCAAGCAGTCATTTTTCTGACAGCGCAAACAACGTGAAGTCAAGGCAGATGTACGATTTCCTTGTTGGATGTGGATATAACTATGGCCCTTCGTTCCGAATTGCCGAAAACCAGCGGTACACCGACAGGGAAGCAACTGCAGATGTGACCTTGCTTGAGCAAAGCGAGGCAAGCCATGTCATCCACCCCACCACTCTGGATGCGTTATTTCATCTTTCATTCACGGCACGGACTTCCGGGGGTTCTAAACCAATGGCTACCTGTGTGCCCAGCCGTATTGCATCCCTGTCGGTCTCCAGAGGTGGTCTCAGTCGACCAGAGCAAGAAACGATCCGGGCACGCATCAACATCTCACACGTCACGCATCGGGGATTCTCTTGCGACGGAGTTGCAGTCAACGGCTCTGGTCCTCAGGACGTGAAGCTTCAGTTTGAAGCATTGGAGCTGACGAATGTCACCGGCGCGCCGGATGTGACGGCATATCCATCAAAGGCGCCGCTCTTCTGCACTGAAGTCCAGTCCAAAGTCGCGCTCAGCAAAGTGAACGATGTGGAGCTGTCTTCGCTCCTGTGGTCATTGCACAGGAAGGAAGAAGGCTTGATCGACTTGTTCGGAGATATTGAAAAGCTTGTTCACTTGTCTTTGCAACGATTGGTCACTTCGTTTGATCCGAGCTGTGTTGGAAACTCTTATAAGAAGAGATACTGGGACTGGGCGAACTATCATCTCCAAGCACGGCACGGCATATGGGGCAATGATCGTACGAAAAAGTCAGAGGGTGGCCTCTCAGAGCGCTTCGAGGATCTTATCGATAGCCTTCGAGTTCGCAATCATACCGGGAGGCTATTCTCTACCATTGCCACGAATCTCGTGGATATCTTCATGGGTTGCATTGAACCGTCGGCGCTGCTATTTGAGTCCGGCATTCTCAAGGAATACTACGAGGAACTGGACAACTATGCATGCACAGAGCGCGTGGCAGCCTATCTGGACCTGTCGGCACATGAGAGTCCCGGACTGACCATCCTCGAAGTGGGGGGTGGCACGGGTGCTGGTACGGGAAAGATGCTAAGGGCTCTTTGTGCGCGACCGGATGATCCTCGCGCGCGTTTGCGCTGCAGCCGTTATGACTTCACGGACATATCTCCCGTGTTCCTGAATGCAGCTCGCGAACGATTTCACCAGTTTGAGTCTCAAATGACCTTCGGTCTTCTCGACATTGAGCGTGACTTCACAGACCAAGGATTCCAGAACGCCACGTACGATATCATCCTGGCTGCCAGCATCCTCCACATCGCAGGTGACCTTCACGGGGCCTTACTTCAGATCCGAAGAACCCTGAGACCCAATGGAAAGCTACTGGCACAGGAGTTCTTTGATGAGAGCGGATGGATACTTGGATATGTCTTCGGTCTTTTTCCCGGGTGGTGGCATGGAGCGGACAAAGGCCGCGAACTCTCCCCCAACATACCAGTACAGGCTTGGGATACGCTGCTGAAGGGAGCTGGGTTCTCAGGCATTGATCTGAACCTGGAGTTTGGCAAAGACACCTCGTATCACCATGGTTGGTTCGTCGCTACGGCGATAGAGAGAACCCCTCTTATCACCCAGCAGCTACGAGAGCCGTGCCGTGTCACCATCGTTCATTCTTCTGAACAACTCAATCTGGGTGAGAAACTTTCCGGTCGAATCACCAAAGGCCCGGAGGCCAAAATATCTGTCGCCACACTTGAGGATGTTGCCACCACAGGGAACGACATGTCGGATGCCCTCATCGTCCTGGTTGTCGATTACGGGGAGGCATTCGTTGAAAACATGGAAACTGAGTCTTGGAGCAGTCTACAATCACTCTTCAGGCAGTCAGCCCGTGTGCTTTGGGTCTCTACAGGAGGAGGCAATTATGCTACCCCGGGATATGGTTTGATCGATGGTCTAGCTCGGACACTCCGACAGGAGTATATTGACCTTCATCTCGTCACATTAGCTCTTGATGGAAACGGGTCGCTCGACAGCCATGTAGCCCTCATGGAGCCGGTCATTCGCGAAATGATGTCCGCGATTCCTCATCAGCCCTACGAGCAAGCTTACACAGAGGTCGAGGGGCATCTTCATACCCAGCGACTTGTGCAAGCCAGCTATGTGAATGCCGAAGTGGAGAGAAGAGTTGCGGCCCAAGGACTTTTTACGGCACATGGATCAGACGCCATGCGATCCGAAGCATTGGCGTCGCACTCAGGTGTCTACCCATACAAGAAAAGAGGTGAAGACCGAATCGACGATAGTGAGCAGGAGGGCATGGTCGACGTGGCCATAAAGGCATTCGCGCTGCGGAACGAAGAACGGCCCCCCGCGCTAGGTTCTGAAGACAGCGCCTTTCCAGGCAGGCATGCTACAGGCGTAGTCCTAAAGGCAAGCTCCGCCACTGGGTTCCGGCAAGGCGATCATGTCTTTATCGTCAACGACCAATCGCCTTCTCTACAAGCAAGTGTTTCAGCCGAAAGTGCAGTCGGGATACCAACATGCATGACGCTCGTAGATGCTTGTTGGTGTTTCCCTTTGATGATTGCAGCATACCACATTGTCGTCGAGGTCTTGGATATTCAACGCCATGACAGACTACTGGTACAGGGAGGTACCACACCCATTGGGCAAGCAATATTGTATATTCTTGGCCTCAAAGATGTGCGGCACCTATGGGTGACCTCGAAAGATGAGGGGGAGAGCACCCAGCTTCAAAACCACACGGACATTCCACCAAGGAACATCGTACCAGCACAGTGGTTTACTCATCGACTGAGTGCACCACGCCAAACAATCGAGCAGTTTGACAAGATGATCACCGCCGATTCACACGCTGTTCCGGAGTACATGGGCCTCCATCTTCGAAATGGGGGTCAATATGTTCTGCTCGCCGCGCCCAGTGGGTTGACACAACCCGAGATTGCGCCACGGACGCGAGTCAATACTAGCATGTCAATCATCGACCCATCAACCACGCAGCCAACCCGAAACGCTTTGGAATATGCTTCTGCCAACTGCGGAGGTGCTGTATCGAAGATCTCGAAGGACCATGTAGCTCGTTTTCCCGCGTCACGCCTGACCAAGCATGCTGATCGCTTGCGCAATGTGCAACAGAGTGTCACGTCGGTCTTCGAGTTACAGGAGACGGATGTGGAAGACGTAAGCACAACCGGCTCACAGGCTTCTTCGTGGATTGACGGATCTAACTAACCAATCCCAGGTTCAGGTTGAGAAGCGGCTAGCCTGGACGCTCAATCCTGATGCTACCTACCTCGTAGCTGGCGGTCTTGGCGGCCTCGGACGAGAACTGGCACGATGGCACTCGAGCCGTGGCGCCCGATACCTAGTACTTATCTCACGGCGTGGTCCCACAACATCCGCTGCGTTGGACCTTCTGACAGAGCTCAGGCGCGCTGGTGTTCACGTTGAAACCCCGATATGCGACATAACCAAGGAGACTGAACTCAAGACAACGCTGGCAACTCTAGGAGAGTCACTGCCCCCGATAAGAGGATGCATGCAAGCTAGTATGGTCATGACTGTAAGAACCGATCTGAACATGCTGATATACCTACATAACGAAGACTAACCCAGGGTTGACGTATACTAGGAGTCTATGTTCGAAGAAACTCCATTCGCCAGCTGGAAAGCAGCCACCCAGCCAAAAACAGCGGGATCGTGGAACCTTCATACGCTATTGCCCGATGATTTGGACTTCTTCGTTCTAGCATCGTCTGTCATGGGGATTCTTGGATCCAGCCGTCTCGCAGGATACAACGCCGGAAACACCTTCCAGGATGCCCTTGCTCGATTCCGTGTGTCGCTCGGTCAACGGGCTGTCTCCATTGACATAGGCGGCCTATCAGACAGCGGTCACATCGCGGAGTCCGAGAACCTCAGGAAAACGTTCTTCGAGCACTATACGCAGCTAACCCCCATGGTGGTGCAGGACGTCTTGGGCTTGATGGATGTCTACTGTGATCCTAGCTCAAGTCTCGCCTCCAGCAGCGACACTTGCCATATCATAGTTGGCATCAACCCGCCGTCATACTGGGACAACAAGGAGGAAGCTGAAAACACAATGCCCAGACCTTTCTGGGGACATATGTATCATCTTCCTCCGGAGTCTCAGAAGGTCACAGGCGCCAAAACTCGACCGGCGGAGGACAAAGCGATTGGCAGTGTACTGGAAGTGGCGAGAAAGATGATCTCATCCCAGGGGTTCGACGACGCAGCCGCCTTGGTGACCACAGAGCTCGGTGGTCGGCTCGCGTCTCTTCTGGGCATGGAGGAAGACAGTCTGGATCCATTGAAGGAGTTCAACAGGTACGGCGTCGATTCCCTGGCAGCCATTGAACTACGACGTTGGATCAATACTCTCTTCAACGTCGATCTCCCTGTCTTCAACATTACCGAAGGAGGAGCTACACTTGCCAGTATAAGTAGGACTATCGTCTCGCGGTCCAGGAAGAACACGGAGGAGTCGGGCCATGCAAGATAAACTGCACCAGAGTCCGGCATGGGAGTGGATCGCTGAGAAAGCACCTTGTACCTCATGACAGGATGGTAGAGTATGCGGAAATCTGGGGAACGCAGCGTCAGACGATGCCACACATTCATTAAAGTGCCCAATACATCCCTTACACGATGCGACTGCTGTCAGATCTAAGCCAGATCAACCGGTGACTCTCCAGCCAGCTGCTGCTTGCCCCGCGAGTCCCCCTATTTGCGGGCGAAAGTTGGGGCCGGACTGGAGAGCGGAGTAACCCGTTCAGGTATCGTACCGATGATATCAATTCCGCCCCGCGACGGTCGGCTTGACCTGCTCTTGAACGTTAACGATGCGGGCTGAACCATTCGCCGCAATTGGGCACAGGGAAAGGGAACGGGAGCCGCTGATGACAAACCCGCCACCGACATCGCAAGGACCAGCGATTGGGTGCGGGGGAGCTTCAGCGTCATATACCGCCAGCTCCAGTCGACGTGGCTGTCAGATAAGAGTAACGCATTGCCAGACCGGACCGTACCTGTTTTCGTCAGCTTCGATTTCGTTCATTCGCTTCGATCAATATTTCTGGGTTACTTGTAAAAGGTTGCTTGATTCGCCCACCAATCCGTGGTTTAATAAGGCTCTACGTTGACTTCCCGACGTTGTATTTCGGGGTACACCCCCTGCGGTAGGACAGGCTTCCGTATCGCCAACAACCGAGAAAATGGAATCTGCAATGCTCCGAACGCTTGTGGAGGTGGAGTCCGGCCCGGGCGCACTGCCGCAAGCGCCCAAGCGAGTCGTCTCGAGGACGTATCCCGGCGTGCCTCAGCTCGATTCCATCGAGTTGGACTCGCTCCGACGACCTCAATACGATGCAAACAAATCCACGCCGGCGACCCCTCGCGAAGAGCGGGACCTGGAGATGAGTGCGCCCGGGACTCCCGCCGAGCCGGCTGACGCCGTCAGTGTGTTGCCGAGCTGGACGGATCCGCCCAAGAACAAGTACAGATTGGTCACCTGCTGCATGCAGAACTTCCTCGGCGGACTCAACGACGCCGCGGCTGGCGCCTTGATTCCGTACATGGAGAAGTGAGTACTGGAGACGGGCAACGCGTTCGCGAAGCATCCGTATCGCAGCGGAGCTGACACAGGCACCAGGTACTATAACATCGGGTACGCGGTGGTATCGCTGATTTTCATCGGCAATGCGCTGGGCTTCATCGTCGCCGCCCCGTTCGTAGACCAGATCCGGCTGGCGCTGGGGCGATCGCGGACGCTGGGCTTGAGCTCGCTCTGCATGGCGCTGGGGTATACGCCCTTCATCGCCGCAGCGCCCTTCCCCGCCGTTGTCATCGGCTACTTTTTCTTCGGCTTCGGGATGGCTGTGCAGCTCGCCATCGGGAACGTCTTCTGCGCCAATCTGCAGCGCGGTACCACCATGCTAGGCGCCATGCACGGTAGCTATGGTCTTGGGGGCACGCTCGGCCCCCTGATTGCGACCGCCATCGTCTCCTCCGGCAGACTCTGGAGCCGATACTACCTGCTCACCCTCAGTTTTGCTCTCGTCAACGCCGCTTTCGCCACATGGGCATTCGCAGGCTACGAAAAGGAGGTCGGGCCTGAGGTGTCGCGGCTGACACGGACGGCGTCTGGGCGGCCGCCGAGGGCGCGGCAGCAGGTGTCGGCCATGTTCGGGGCGTTCCGGTCGAAGGTAGTGCTGCTGGGCGCCATCTTCATCTTCGCGTACCAGGGAGCGGAGGTGTCCATCTCCGGCTGGGTGATCTCCTTCTTGATCGCGACGCGCGACGGGCGGCCTGAACGGGTCGGATATGCGACGGCAGGTTTCTGGGGCGGCATCACGCTCGGTCGGTTCGGGCTATCGCCACTCGGGGCCCGTGTTGGCGAGAAGCGCTTCGTCTACGCCATAGTCGGGGGTGCCGCCCTCTTCCAACTGCTTGTCTGGTTCATCCCCAATGTTGTGGGTGATGCCGTGTCCCTTGCCATCGTCGGTCTGCTGCTCGGCCCCGTCTACCCCTGCGCTGCGGTGATCTTCACTCGCAACCTCTCCCGCCAGGAACAGGTCAGCGGCCTTGGACTCATCAGTGCATTCGGCAGCTCGGGCGGTGCCGTCGCGCCCTTCATCACCGGTGCTTTGGCGCAGGTGGCTGGCACTTTCGTGCTACACCCGATCGCGATTGGTTTGTTCGCTGTTATGGTGGTTTCCTGGTACGGCCAGCCTGCGCGTCCAAGGAGGGCGGAGTAAGAGCGTTCGCCAGCGGTACTTATACCAGATCTGTACTGATGTGTCGTGCCATATCGAATGAGATCAACCAATGGACGAGCTGTGCGTTGGATCTGATACAATATCTGCCGCTTACCCAACTCTGCGACTCAGACGCGAATCCAGATTTTGCAAATGTATCACCCTTTGGAGTGTATCTAGTTCGCGATTATCCATACGCCCGAATGCCCTTGAGTGTCCGCTTGGAGTTGGTGACCGACTCGCCGAGGAGACAGCGATACGGGGAGGCCTTACTTGTGGTCCGAGACTGAATCCTTACCGGGCCCTGAAGGATCCGTTAGCAGGCCTGACAATGCCAAACGCTGCTGTGCCTTTGCCAAGTCGCCGAGCGACAGCGGACGATTTGCCATATCAGGAGCAGGCCTGCCGTAATGGCCTGCCGCAATGCTGGCTCCCTGTGTGGATTGCTAATGAGTAAACTGTCGTCGAAACTTGCTGGCACGCGACCACCTGATCTAGCTGTAGGCTAAGGTTACGGCAGCATCTCTCGGAGCCGATGTTGATCGGTAAGGTAAGCAAAGCTGAGACTGGTACTTCTATTAGCTCTTTGTCGAAGAAGGTCTCCGAGCTAACAGTGAACAGCAGCGTTTCTATGTCTTGGCAAGGGGGCGATCTAGGCTCTACCTACCTAGGTTGGCTAGGCTGGCATCCTTGGGGGCTGAAGATGACTACCTATGCGAGTGACTGTCGCCAACCAACAAAAAAAGAAGAAGAAGAAAAAGGAAATGAGAAAATGCTTGGCAATAGCTTATTTGCGGGATGCCCAATCAGCGGGTCTTTGTGCCACTCCACGATCTCAGGCAGCAGCCGCCCCATTTCCTTAAGAGTCCTGTCCCTGCGCTGTCGATCTTTTCCCACCCAGCCCCATCGTGTCCCTCTCACAGTCTCTCGTTCTGAGAGCAATGTCGGCTCATCACATCGTCGCTCGCTAATAGCAAACAACTTTGAATCACGACGCTCTTTCTTTGCTTCGGTATACTAATATCCGATTTCTCTATTGAACTTTTATACATTAATGTTTGGAAAGACTCGACCAAGAAGACAGCTTCAAGATGGCCCAGGACGAGGAGCCGCAAATTTCACCCATCCAGTCAAATGATGAGTCCAGCACAACTCGCGAGAATGCCGCTGGGACATCGAATCAGCCCAATGCTAATGACGATTCACCCGAGACGCGACCACCGCTTCCGACCCGTCCATCGAATACCAGGACCCTGAGACCAGAAAACCAACAGCCACTCCCGGCGCCGTATCACCCGCATCAGCCGCCCTACGCGTACCCACAAGCCGTGCGGCCGTTGCCCAAGCAGAGCCAGCCCTACATCGCCACGAAGCTCGGATTGACCGTCCTCTCCTCAGTCTTTTCTATCATCGTTATCGCCCTGAGCTGCACTCTCCTTGCCTTCGGCGACGATGGCTCGGCTGCGAATATTCTCTCCTGGGCGCTTCCCATTACGGTGCTCGCTATCATCTGGAACACGGCCGAGCTGATCACATACTGCGTGCGAGTACGCGGTTCCGTGCAGCGCGGCATCCACCCCGGCGCCCACGTCGGCGTGCACCTGTGCTTCTGCCTGGCGTACGTCTTCGCCCTGCTGCTTACCGCCGTGGCGTACATGGACGCCGAGTACACCATAGCAGACTGCGCCGAACGCGACGACAGCGACGGGTACTACTCCTGGAGCAACTACTGCGACCAATACTACGGCGACCTCGCCTATTACCGCTGGAACTACTTGCCCATGATCCGCGCCCTGCTCGCCATGATGGCCCTCGCCCTCGTCAACCACTTCATCCTCTTCGTCATCGCCTGCTGCGACACGCACCAGCGCAACCGCCTCAAGCCCGCCGGCATGGTCATGCCCATCCCTTCCGCGGCGCCTGGCGTCCCGGGCATGTACTACGCTGCCACGCCCCAGGGAATGGTGCCCGTGTCTTATTGTCCGTACCCCCCGTACCCCCAATACCCCGTGGCGCCGCCGCACCAGGCCCATCTTGCCCCCGCTCAAGGGCAGGCGGCTGCTCCGGGCATGACAGAGACTTCGAGAGGAAAGCAACCAATGCAGATGTACCAGAGCCTACACGGCTTCTACGCACCGACTCCCATGGCCCCGGCCACTGCTGGTGCTCCTCGTGCTTCGCCTGCTCCGGCGCCCGTATCACCTGTGTCTGCTGCACCGCAGACACAGCAGGCCGAAGCGACTTCGAACACCGAACCGCCCGCGGCTACTGGATCTTCGCAAAATGCCGCGCAATCTTGAGAACGTATGGTTTTATGAAAGCGTGATGGCTTATTTGCAACACTAAATCTCAAATGTATTAAAGCGCACGATACGTATGTCAGGTATTTGGTTGGATATAGATGAGCATGAGCATGAGTAGCACCAGATATCCCGAGATGCGTTACGATGGGCTTTTGACAGCTTTTAATACTTAATCACTCGATACCCCCTGACATTGTCTTCACATGTCTTCTCATCGATCGCGAAGTTGATCGAGTGAACTTGTTCGCGCAACGTAAGGTATTAAATAATTATCGTACACGGAATCTCACACGGTATCAACATGAACTCAACATATACGAACTCGCATCCACCCTCGCCTCCATCCATCCATCTCAACAACACCACCCCTCCCCGCGCTCACGACATCCGGTACACGGCCTCCTTGCGGAAGTAGCGGCTGATATCATTATCATTCCCGCAGTGGTCGCAACGATGCAGCACCTTGGCGCCCGCGTGGCCAGGGCCGTAGTGGTCGGCGCCCATGGTATTCGCCCCCGTCACGCCGCTACCGCTACCGTCCAGCGAGCCCCTGCTGGCCGTCGACGCCGCCCCGTCGCCGTACGGGTCCAGCATCGCCCCCGGGTGGGTCCTGCTGCCGGCGTAGCCGCTGTCCACGGACGGCTTCTTGCCGCCGCCGAACTTATCGAAGGCGGCGGCGGAGGGGTGGTAGCTGCCGCCGCCGCCGCCGTCCTGGCTCTGCCGCGTGCGCTGCGGCAGCGCGCTGCTGGACCGCCTCTTGCCGGCCGCCGCGCCGTAGGACGACGCGTGCTCCTCGGACCGGCGCTGGTCGTCGCGCGAGCGCCGGCCCCCGCCGCTGCCCGCGCCCACCACGCCGTTGTACGCCGTGTGTCCGCTGTTGTTGTTGTTGTCGCGGTCCCCCCAGTACGGCGACTTGCCGCCGCCGCCGCCGGCCGCCGCCGCCGTGCTGCCGCGGCGCTGGCGCTGCGCGGCGCTGCTGATGCCGGGCTTGCGCAGGCCCGTGGCGCTGTCCGCTGACTGGCCCTCGTTCTCATAGCGGGCGAGTTCGCTGGGGCGGCGGTGGTGGTGTTGGTGGGAGGTTGACGTCGACGAGGATGTCTTCTGCTGCTGCCCGCTGCCCGTGTTGAAGTAGTTGTAGTCGTCGTCCGTGTCCTGCACGTCCTTCGGGCCGCTCTCGCTGCCGTACCACCGGTCGTGGTGGTTGTCGCCGATGGCGTTGTTGCCGCCGGCGGTGGTGTCCCCGTTGTGGTATGCGTCGGAGGATCCCAGACCGTATTGGTCGCTGCTGCTGTTGTAGGTGTCGTCGTGCTGGGCATTGTCATAGTTGTTTTTGTCGTCGTACGTGTCGTGCCCGGAGCTCCGCGGCACGTGGTCTTCCGTGGGGAAGGAACCCGGCGTGCGGCCTAGATCGCCATATCGTGAGTTCTTGTGGTCCTTGTCGCCGGAGATGGCTTCCTTGAGCTTGCTTCCGAGACCCATGGTGGCTGTTTGAATTGGGATAGAGGTGGGAAAGAGGTATTGAGATGTGTCAGGTGGACGAATGTCGTGTGTGGTGGTGAATTGCAGATGTCTTTTCGATATTGCAAGTCCATATTGACTTGCGAACGATTGCCGTCTTCTTATATCTGGATATCTGGCCAAGGTACATGTCTTACTTGCACCATGACTTCTCCATTGCCTACCAACGTCATCCTTCAACATCGTGGGTGTGATCAGCTGTTCCAACCGCATACCTGCAAGTTCACGTTCACACTAGATGATCGACTTCAGTGACATCAAGTCCGTGAATCAGGCGTTGCTGGGATAGATGAAATGACTCGGGATCGACAGGGTTCTAGTCCATCTAAAACCCCGGACATGTATCTTAGTGAACCCCTAAGTTTGTCCCCAGAGACACTTGTCGTCATATGGATGCCCGTTCTAGAACGCCCTGTACTTCAGCCCTGCCCAGCTGGACGGATGAGCTGATGTTATGTTAGAATGTGCTCTACCAGCCTGGACCTGCATATTTGTTGTCGTACTATTCCGTTAGCCTGTGTGAGGTGCTACAATGAAGCAGGGTCGGCAGAACGTGGGAGATTGCGTCAGCGTCATTGGCACGAGTCCGTCGGCGGTGGTCTGAACTAGTCGGCTGCGTGGCTTGAACCTGTTTGGATGACGAAAGCCCCGAGGACTTCATCGAGTGGTCCATCATGGTCTTCTGGTCTTTCTTGCAAAACACCAACAGGAGAAGACAGGTTGGTAAGAGTATTCTCCGGCAGTGGGTGCTCCTGCAACGCTTCAGCCCGTATCCAATGTTTCCATCTACCCCGTGCCCTTAATCGAGCCCCGAAAACCAAGTGAGCTAAGTGTTCACGTCCTATCCCCAAGCAAGCTCAAGTCTCTACCGCACTCTCATATGCCGCTTCGTCACCGAATGGCGCCCAAACATGCCCCAAAACATCTTCCCTGATCCTCCTTGCCAGGTCTTCATCATGGTTGGCAAAGACCTCGCTCTTGCGCAACCACTCGATCTCCTCGTCCGTAGACCTTCTTCCCAGGCGCCAATTGGCATAGGGGTATCTCTCGAACTCATCCAAGATGGGCTCATGCACATCGAGCAAGCGGAGCAACCAAAACACCGCTTCGTGAAACGCGCACCCCTCCGGCGGACCGCCCTGCCGCAGCATGCGCGGGAACGCCAGGATTGCCTCCTCCCCCGAGAGTGTCTCATCACGATACGGATCGGGGACGCGGAAGCGCCGCTCCACCCACTGGCGGGTATGCTCGGTGACGCGGCGGGCCGTGCGGGTGGCGTCGGGGTCCTCGGCGTGCCAGAAGGGGGCGAGGAAGCCGAGGCGGACGGCGAGGAAGTACTCCACCTCGCCGGCGCCCTGCCATTTCTCCCATGCGGCCGGGTGCGCGGGCGGTAGTCGTCCCAGCAGCGGTAATGCTTGTCCGTCGTCGTGGGCCGCGAGCACGCTCGCCGCCAGCAGCGCGTCCGCGCACGCGGTCGCGAGGCCCGGGAAGTGCTCGTAGGCCCAGCGCACGTCGGTGGCGCCGCGGCACAGCACGCGCGGCGCCTGGTCCAGCAGCAGCTGCAGGCCCAGCGCCTGCGCGGCGTAGGCGGGCGCGTCCGCCGCAGGCAGGACCTCGGATACCACGGCCGGGATTGCGGTTCGCTCGATGGTTGTCAAGGCGCGCAGGGCCGGCCACACGCGGCGGCGGACCGCAGCCGGGTCGTCCAGCTGCGTGAATACGATCCGCTGGATCCAGGCGCGGTGGTCGGTGATGCGTTCGCTGGGCTCGAAGGGCACAAAGGTTGCGACCATGTAAGTGAGCAGGTCCGGGGTTATGAGGGAGGCCCAGTCTGTGTCTGCTGTCATTATGTGAGGGGATAAGGTGAGTATGGTGTGTCCTATCGTCTCTGCAAGTGACAAGATTTAATGCTCGAGCTGTGAGATGTCGAGCGACCAGGCAAGTCAAGTGGTGGATGGCCTCATCAACCCCAGTGAGAAGCTCTACATCGTTGCCGGGGTCTTTCCGACTTAATAAAGTATGTTAAAAATCAGGCTTCGCTCTGATTTTGGGAAGGAGACCTTAAGAGACGAAGGAATGAAGGACAGGAGACAGGCACTTGGCACGCGAGAGACAGACGGCAACCGGAAGCGAGGGAAGGAGGGGGTAGGGGGTGGTGGGAGGACCCACCGTCTTGATTTTACAAGGAAAAGGCAAGCTTTCCCACTCAACCAGATGATCGTGCAAACCTCCTGCCTCATTTGCTTTAAGAACACTCATGTCAGAAGGAAACTCCGGTCTGGGTAATTGTTTAATTCTCAATTTGGAAAATGGTTTCACAGGGTACCGTGCCTCCCGGTTGTGATGAACTTATGCTTCATCCTTCATCAGGAAAGGAAGCAAAAGTTCTATCTGTATGTCTATTCTTCTTATCTGGTCTATGAGATTGGTCAAGTATTTATGCCAACACTGCCAATTAACATTCATTCCTCGAAAGAGTCTAGTCGATCTTCTTGCCCGTGGCAGCATCCTGCACGCTGATCTTGCCCTCAACAACATCCTGGACGATCTTGTGTATGTCTCCGAAGTCGTTGAAAACAGTGAACGGCACATTCTGCATCTTGCAGTACTCAATAAGATCTACGGTAACCGGTCAGCCGATATCATTTCCAGCACTGTTGTTTCGTCTGGATCAAAACTTACCTCTTCCAGCCCTGGCGAACAGCAAGTCCGTTTCCTTGGCGGCAGATAGATCAGAAACACCGTCACCAGCGTAAAACATGATGGGTCGGTCTTTCAGGGCAGCATAGGGTCGGATTTCCAGAGACTTGTCGTGACCGAAACCGCTGGGACCGCAGGGTCAGCTCAGTAATTCTCAGCGAGTACCGGATGTAAGCTCCGAAAGGTTAAGGGTGCCCTTCATCTTGGGGCCAATTTCACACTCACCTCTCGTCATGGTACTCGATATCCCAGCCACCCTCTTCGTTAATGCTCTTGCCAGGGCGGGCCTTCACCTGGTTGCTGACGATTTGGATATCACGGATATCCTCCTCGCCGACAAGGTGGACCAAGAGAGCTCGGATAACGGGATACATGCCGCCGCTCAGGACGACAATGGGGACGTTGTTCTGCTTGGCCCAGTGGACGAAGGTCTTGAACTTAGGGTCGAGCTTGACGTTCTGGCAGAGCAGCTCAATGCACTTGTCGAAGGGGGTGTTGATGCTGTCCATCATCTCCTGGAAGGCATCGCGGAAATCACGCTTGCCGTGCAGCGTGTCCGCGTTTCCCTTCTTGCGCAGCTCGGCGCCGAAGCCCAGGTTGTCCGTCATCCAGTCATTACTGTCGTGCAGGGTGATGGTGCCGTCGAAGTCGGTGAAGAAGATCGCCTTGGGCTGTGTCTTGAGGGCGGGGAGTTTGTCGGCCATGGTGTTGGTAGGGGTTGACCTGTAAGAGAAGAAAGATAGACTTTTGATGCGATGAGAGGATCACCCTTGTAACTCAGGGGAATCTCCAAAAAGCGTGATGCAACGTCGGTTGTGAAGTCTAGTGTTTTGCTTCAACCCGAGTTGAGGGACTTTGGCACGATTCGAAAGTGAGTGACGTCACGTAAGCGATTGACTGTCCTCTACTGACTCTATGAATGAGCAGGGGATTGATCACCTGGAAGATGTTCGAAAACAGAATCTGGGAGGAAGTAGGTAGAAAAGAAAAGGGGAAGAGTGAAAATGTTTAGAGTTTGGATGAGAAGGTTGCTCTCCTGTCGAGCCTGTCCCACGTTGCCAATGCGCCGTCTCTCCTTCGCGGGGTCCTCCCACCGAACTACAACTGTGCCCCTCCAAGATCGGCGACTTTCTGCCCATTCGGTCAGGGATCAGATGGGCTAACGCCGCAGCGGCAGGCGGTGGCACGGCTGATTTCCGGACGGGGATCCTGCCGGGCGCGGTCTTTCCAGGCGCCGGCCTAGGCCCAGCTTGAGGTCCTTATCGACGCTTATCGGCCTCGCAGTGGATTCCGGCATCGCCCATTGATGGTCGAACAATTGGCTGCACTGATGAATTGTTCTCGCGGCTTTTCTGCCCAGGAGCCCGCTGCCGCCGTCGCCCTCAACTCCTGAAGACTGCACGTCGAAAGGCTCGTGAAGCCGAACAGTACGAGGTAGCGTATTGATGTCGACCCCCCGGGCCCTTAAGCCCCTTTTCGGGGCTGGCTCGAGGCTCCTCGCCGAGCAATTGGTCCCACGCTCGACCGCCATAGCTCCTGGGAAGCTTCTTTCTGCTCAACCTAGGGCAGTATTAAGACCATCGACAAGATCCCCAGTGTGCCTGGGCTGCCAATTCAAGTCCAGCTGGAGCAGATACCCTCAAGCCCGACTCTTCTCCAGTTCCAAGCCCCCCTCCGACGAAGATGGGGGAAAGACCGACAGTCGACAAAATGAAGCGACCTCGTCCTCCCGAGCCTCCGTCCCTCCGCACTTCCAACAATTCGAACACCTGAACCCCGAGAACAAGTCACGACAGCCGCCTCATGACCTTCCGCCACCATCAGATCAACAGCTACACAATGTCAAACCTCAAGAGCCACCGCAGTCGTCACAATCTTCCCAGTCCTCACAGTCCTCACAGTCCTCACAGTCCTCGCAATCCGTCTCCGATCCTGACCTCCCATCGGCCGAGAACTCGCGCCGCTCCGAACTCTCGCACTCGTTGACCTCGTTCATGGACCGGGCACAATCGTCACTCTTCCTCGCATCTAAACGGATCAACGACTTGACAGGTTACAGCGGAATCGAAGCGCTGAAGCAGCACATAATGGAGCTCGAGCAGTCGCTGTCGACCGCGCAGGCGGAGCTTCTGGCCGCGCGGGAGGCATACAAGACGGCCGTGGCCGACCGAAGCGCCACGCAACGGGAAGTGACGACGCTCCTCGCGCGGCAGAAGACGTGGACTCCGGCCGACTTCGAGCGCTTCACGTCGCTTTACCGGGAAGACTACGAGCTGGAAGCGTCGGTCGGGGCCGCCGCCCGCGCGCTGGAGGAGGCCGAGCGCCGCGCCGAGAAGCTGGCGCAGGACCTGAACCAGGGCATCCTGGCGCGCTACCACGAGGAGCAGATCTGGAGCGACAAGATCCGCCGCATGAGCACCTGGGGCACCTGGGGTCTCATGGGCGTCAACGTCCTGCTCTTCCTCGCCCTGCAGTTCGGCGCCGAGCCCTGGCGCCGCCGCCGCCTCGTGCGCGGCTTCGAGGACAAGGTCCGCGAGGCCCTGGCCGACGAGCGCGCCCACTACCGCCCGGTCCCCGGCTCCGAAGCGACCACTGCGGACCACGCCACCGCCGAGGTTCCCGCGGCCGCTGCCGAGGCTGCCGAGGTCACCATCGACGCCCCCGTGTCCGCCGAGCAGGCCAACACCGACGTCCCCGTTACGCTGGCCCCCGAGGCCGCCGCTCCGCCCCCGATACCGATCCCGATGCCCACCGGCGATACGCTGATCATCGAGTCGATTCCCCCAGCGCCCCAACCCGTAGAACCGGCGGCGGTGCCGGCAGAAAAGGAAATGGCAGAGGAGATGGCAGAGGAGAAGATACCGGCAACCCCCTGGTGGCGCGATACGCCGCGCTGGAAGGCGGCCCTGCTCGACCTGGCCAGCGAGCGCGTCGTTCGGATGCGCATGCGCGACGTCTCGCTGGTGGCACTCGAAGGCGCCGCTGCGGGCGCCTGCTTCGCTGCTGCTGTCGCGGTGGCAATCCTGCGGCGGGCGTGAGCATCTGCAGAGCTGGTTGTTGTCAGCTCAAGCGACCGGCCAGTCGCTCTGTCTATATTGCGTCCTTGCTGTTCGGTGTTTCGGGGGCGGCTAGACGATAGACTGAAGAGAAGCCAGTAGCGGATGAGAAGCATGGCACGGAGGCGGTGGGTGCAGTCGCAAAGTACGATCGTCTATTGGGTAGGTACCTGCAAAGACAGGCGGACCCCCAGGCGACCAGATAGATGGGCAGACTTGAACCGCGACGCTGTCGGTCAGTCCTGTAGAACATGGTCGAGGAGTCCTTCTCACGAGGCCACTCCTATCCGTCGAGGATCTTGTATAGTATGCCCAAAACCCCCAACCAGCATACATAGGTAGGGAGTCTCGAGCTGGACGGGTTTGGCTGGCGATATAGATCTATCTGTACATATATGTTTATAGTAGCATATCGAAGAAAGAGAGAGACTGGGTAGAAGATGATGTCCCAAGACAACAAACAATCCTGCAGACCCAGACCACCATTAATGAAAGCGGTGTGCTTTTCGCGAGATACCATAGGGCGCTGATGGGATGAGCCGAGTGTATACAAGTAGGGAGATAGAGGCCTTTAGCAAGGTTGAGGTGCTCGAGAGACAGTAAGAGGTTTAGACCCTTGGTATAGAGAATAACAAAAAGGGGTCGTCATCGATGGAGTCTTTCGAGATAGCATCGTCTGTGGCCCAGGCTGGACGTATCGAAACGACAAGACATGCATTTGCTATCGCTCATATACCTAAATTACAGGTACATTCCGCTGTAACCCCTCAGAGTTGTTGCCCCTGACAAGGTATTCAATCTCACAACCAGAGAAAGGAAGCTCGAACGCGCTGAGTATTATCTGTTCCTCTAACGACTGGCTGGCAAGGGTCATCAACAGCCTACTTGATTGAGAGAAGAGCTTTCGGGCACTTCGCGGATGCCTCTGGTCCCTTCGCAGAAAGTCCAAGGCGAGAGAACATTATCTAACCACATGTCCTGAGCCGGCCTACCAGCCTTCGCTGTCCACTTGCTTTTTTAAAAAAAAGAAACCCTTCGCTTTGCCAACACGGAGATGAATCCGACAAGCGATCGGCAAATGTTTTTCCACCGAACGCCCCTTGCTAGCGGCACAATTACTCGATGAAGCCTCCACCATTAGGTCAACTGAAGTTTCTGTCTTGGTCGCGTATACAACGGACGCATCATTGCGGTCATTAGCCATTCTAGAGCTCAATCGTGAAGCTTTGTACGTCAATAACGACAGCATTGCCCCATTCTGCTTGGGCACCCAGGACTGTTATTTGGAAGGTTGGATTTTAGTCAAAGTCCGCAGTGTACGAGAAGCCACGGAACTCCTCTTGCATAGCTTGCGAAAGAACTGGAGATTGTGTCAGTGAACATGCAATACCATAGATAAAACGATCCCCGAAGCGTACCTGATTGTACTGGCGTCAAGACTGGCGTAACGCTGGTGAACTCAGAATCGAAGTTGCTGGTATCCGTAGCACTCTTGATCTGGGGCATGAAGGGAGGCGCCACTCGCTTGTGATAGATATCGTCCCAGACGACATTGCGGAAGAAGGGCTGGCTCATGACCTCTTGGGCGTCGGTAGGGCCGCTACCAAGCCGCTGGTCGGGTTCTCGAGTGAGCAGCTTCTGCAGAATCGATACCGAGTCTCGGGGCATGTGAATCGGATATAGAGGCTCGTCTGCGAGAATCGCGTCATAGATTTCATCTTCATCCTCGCCTCGGAAAGGTGACTGCTGCAGAAGCATTTGGTAGATGAGGACACCAAACGCCCACCAGTCCACTGCTCTGCCATATTTCTTATCTAGGAGAATCTGTTGCATGTCAATATGGAACCTAGAAGCTCAACAACGGCAACTTACCTCAGGGGCCATGAACTCTGGTGTACCACAGAAGGTGCTGGTCGTCGAGCTGTACCACATGTCTTCCTTGCACAGACCATAATCAGCAATCTTGATGTGCCCATCTAGCGTCAGCAGGATGTTGTCGAGCTTAAGGTCACGGTAGATGACTCCGTTCTCGTGGAAGTATTTCAGCGCTAGGCACACTTCGGCAGCGTAGAATCTGGGGTTGGTCAGCAGCTGTTAGGGGTTGGCTTTGGTGGCGGTTAAGACCTACTGCGCTCGCTTAGTGCCAAACATGCCACGCTGAATGTGCAACATGAGATCACCACCACTAATATACTCCATGACGAAGTACACTCTGGTCTCGGTCTGGAAACAGGCGTGGAGGTTGGTCAGGAAAGGATGACGTTCGCGGTTCGCAACCAAGAACACTCGCTTCTCGGACCGTATGCTTTCGACTTCGTCGTTCTCGATAATGAACTCCTTCTTGAGAACCTTGATGGCGTAGAGCCTCCTGGATTTCTTGGTCTCGGCCAACATAACCTTGCCGAAATTACCCTTGCCCAGCACAGCAAGGAAATTGAAATGATCCAAACCGATCCGTTGTCCAGTTCCTGCATCCGTTGCAAGGGGTAACGGCTTCCTCGCAGTGGGAGAGGCACCAGAGGTCAGGGATGGCGTTTCTTGTACAGGCTGCGGCTGTGGTACAGGCGCACTTGGAGGATACATCGATTGCTGCGCCTGTGGCGGGGGAGAAGCCATCTGCTGCGGCGGTCGCTGCTGTTGGGGCTGAACAGGTTGCTGGCCCGGGTAGTTGTTAACAGCGGCATAGGCAGCAGGGTTGTATTTCGGTTGCGAAGGAGCACCATACTGCTGACTCGCGCCGTATGGGTCATTCTGTGCGTCCATCTGGCCACCATAGACGGCCGTTTGGCCAGAGTATTCCGAACCGTGGCTAGAGCGGCCGGGCTGGGAAGCCATGGTGCCGCTCATAGCAGCTGAAGCTGCAGCGGTGGCGGCGCCGCCAGACCCGGACGACGTACGATCAGGGTAGGGTCTCGAGGAAGACGACGGGGATGAATACATCGCCTTGGCGGCATCAGTTGCCTCCTGGGAGGAAAGGCTGGGCTGATAGGAGGGCGCCCCTGGAGGAGCTCCGAACGGCGAAGTGGGTCCTGTTGAACTTGATGGACTCATGGTACCCGATCTGAACGTCTTCTCACTAAGAGACGTCCCCTTCGAAGCCCGCTGCTTCTGCGTTCGTATACCTTCAAGGATCTGGTTGGCTACGGCCATGCTCATCCCGCAAAAGTCGGGGACGAGGTGAACACAGCCAGCATGCGCCGTAAGCCCGCATTCTAGGAGAGTCATGGTTAGTGTGACGGCGACCAACACGAGTAGGGCGTGCTTACCGGAGCATTTTCTGCAGGTCTTCTTTCCGAAAGGAAGCACATATCCGCAATGGCAGCACCAGTTGGCAGAAACGTTGGAGAAAGGCGTGAACCTGTGGGGTATGCGATGGTTGATCTTCTCCTCGTCCGGATCCGTTTCCGCATTGCTCTTGCTGATGCACTTCGTAACCACACTCGAGTAGCATTTCGTGTGGCATGTATATTTACAGTCCTCGCACTGCATGCCGGCCGAGTACTTGAGGAAGTCGCCACAAAGAGCACAGCGCATAATGTTGTAAAACTGGTGCTGTACAAACTTGTGCCCGTACATCTCGTGCACTTCTTCTTTTCGCTGACGGACAGCACCTTTTCGGCCGAGCCCAAGGTCGACTGGTCGACGGTCCTTGTTCTGCTTCACGAAGCTGAGTGACAACAGGATCGATCCGGAGGGCTCAAGGTTGAACCACGCTTCGATAGGTGGAGCAGTCGGAGGCAAGGCTTGGGGACCAAACTGCGACTGCGTCTGGGCCGCGAAGCTGCTGGGGTTGGCCCCCGGGCCTTGCTGTTGCTGTTGCTGAGGACTCATTGGGAACTGGGAGGGGGGAGCACCACCAGGTCCACCCATTCTACTGTCAGCAGATACCCATCCAGAGTTGTTGATTTCAGCCTCGATCTTCTTTCGCCGCATCTCCTCCACGATGTCCGAGATGCGAACCCAGAGGAAAGCTATCGGTAGAGCATTCTCTCCTGACGGCTTATCGTAAACGATAAATTCGATCTCGTTCGCCTTGTCAACTTCCACGTTGTGGTACTCGGACTCCCAGCGGTCGTTTCGTGTCGGTCTCGTTCGGGCCACCACGTTGTCCTCAACCTTGAGCGCGACGGATGTCTCGGGACTTCGAGAAAATCGGCCAGTAGAGGCATGGTAAACATTCTTGATCTGGTGTATGCGGATAGAAAGCTGGCCGGTCAGGGGCTTGCGCATGTTGGGCATGTTAATACTGTCATCTAGAGAAGCGCGTGTCAGTAATTTCATTGGTAGACTCTGCGGGGGCCAACGAACCATCGTGGGAACTGAGAATGTCCAGCCCGCCGATGTTGAGCACATCGTATCTCTTGAGCGCCTGTTTCAGCAAGTTGATCTTGGATTTACTATCGGCGCGCCTAGCTGCGGCATCCGCCTTGCTCTTGCGGTCGCCTTCCATGTCGTAAAGCTGGACCATTTTCTCGACACCCTTCAGGTACTGTTCCTCGACATTCAGCTTGAACTGGATCTGTGAGAGCATGAGCTGAACGCGGGGCCCAATAAGCTCCGGCCTCTCTGGCTTCTGATCTTTGATGAGATCTAGCAGTACGGTCAGCCACAGCTTGTTAGGATGGCCGCATAGACAACGGCAGCACGGGTAGCGGCAGCACGGGGAGGCATGACGAACCTAGCTTGGTGAAATTTGGCCGTGACTTGGGTATAGCCGAGTTAGGCCCAGGAGGCGGGAACGGGTGTCGGGGGGGCATCAAGTCGCCATGAGCACCGATCTCACTGTAGTCGGCGGCGCCATATGAGCCCGCATCTCCTGAAGGACCGCCAGCATCTTTTGGGGGCGGAGGCGGAGCGTCTCCTTGGGCAGACACGGTCAAGTTCTGGAGAAGGTCCTGGAGGTATTTCAACTCGGTCTCGGCCGAAGCGATCTCTGATTCGACGGTTTGCGAAACAGCATTGTTCTGACTCTTCTGGTGCAGCTTTTTCATCTGCTCGAAGCCGGCGATGGACTTGACTTTCTGCTCGATCTTTTTGTTGATGTTGTCGATCGTTTCGTTGATCTGAGCGTTGCGTTCGTTGTCCATGGCGAATAACAGGATTGCGCGTCGTCACGCGCGGGACAGGGTGTTGGGGGAGATAAGGGTGGTAATATGTCGTCGTCTTCGGCGCCGTTCGCGTGGTTATTGTCGCAGCGGGTGTGGAGGAGAGCAGGCAACGTCTGGCGGCGACGGTGCTGGGAGAGTTGGGTGGAGAGACTGTCGAAGGCAGCGGAAGCAGACGTTGCGGCGAGTACCTAATACAGTACAGTACCTAGCGGGAGCTCAGAGGCACTCCCCGCCACAAAACGGTGCCCGATGCTCTGCCCAACGTCCAATGGAGTGCTCGCGATGGGCGATGACGGTTGGCAGCCAGGGCAGAGGACAAAGGGCAGGATTGACAGGTAGCTCGTGCAAGCGGAGAGAATGCGTCTGCTGAGCAATACGGGCGCCGACGAAGACACCAAAAGCTGTAATTAATGTAAACAAGTTGAAGTAAGGCGGCGATGGGATGCGGGTAGATGGCGGGAAGCCGTGTAGTCGTTGCGCCGCGTCGCGTTACGTTAGGGAGGGGAAGGGGCAGGTAGCGACGCTAGGTAGGTAGCTGTACGTGAGAGGGGAAACCTTGAGGCAAGGAGCAATGGCGTCAGTCACGGTTGACTGATGTTCCAGTACCTAAAAGGTATGAAGGGTCTGGCTGTCTGGTGCGTGCCTGGGCAGGAGTCAGGAGCAGTCGGGGACCAGTGCTCTCTCTGCTGGATGGAGAGGAGGCAGGGCAGGCAGGTGCAGGTTGGTTAAGGTAAGGTAGGTAACTGTATTCGTAAGGACGGGATGAATGGCGGGGTTTTTTGTGTTTCGCATTCGCTCAGGGCCGCCTCCCTGCCGGCTCCTCCCTCTTTCCCTCCGCGGGCACACTGGACTGATCAAAGAGACGCCATACGCCGCCATATGGTGCGGGACCGGCTTAGCTCGGGTGGAGATGGAGATCCAGCTGTGAACCAATCAGCGGGGGTGGGAGCTACGGGCGACTTCAATCTTCAGTGTGTGTTATCTCGCGTCTTTATCGTGCCTCAGCCCTCTGTGATGGACGCAGAAAGTACCACCATGCCTTGCATCGAAACTGCTCGAATGCATCAAACGTTCCCGAATACTGTGTGTCGACGCGCTTGAAGATCCCTGCGTGGAAATTGCTCGTTCTTTCCAGAGTAGGTTTGCTGCAGAAAACAATGGAAATGCGGCTTGGAGCCATCACAAAAAAGAAACCAGGGTTGACAATGCCTCGGTCGATCGAATGCTTGCTTCTCGGTGAGCACCGATGCCTCTCCCGTCAATTTCAACCGATGATTGCCCACTACTTAATCCTTTGGGAGCGTGTCGCCATTGCGGCCATCTTCATGCATGTTTCAAGTCGCCTACCGGTAACTTCGACAACTGCGATCATGCCATCCAAGATCTGCCTTATGCATACCCTTTTCAGCAACCAGGAGAGGTGGGAGGTGTCGTATTACGCAACGTGGATGCAACTATCTGAATTCACATGCGAGACACTTTCATCAAACAAGACCCCTCCTTACGAGTTTACGCCCGGAATGTTGCTTCAGTCTACCAAAGATCTCTTTGTCGAGTCCGTTCATCAATTCCCGGGCTTGGGTTAAAGTCCTCTAGGATCTATTATGAAAAGCCGGCCGCCAGTCTTGTCAAAATCTTGTACCACTTCGGAATGTGGAGCCACGACCTCGTTACAGAGCTCCAGGAATGCTTGGAAGCTTGCAGACGCCATTCATAGTCGTCAAAGGTCCCCGCTAAGCAAACCAACTTCATGACTTGAAGAGGTCGCATGAAACGACGTCCGGATGGAATACTGACAAAGGGGGTTACAGAGGGTCTCAAGCGTGGTATCCATAATAACCGGCAAGTACATCTCATGCAGTGTGTTCTTGTAGTCTTTTAACGAGCACGCCGTCATGTACAGCACTTGGTGGTATAGTAGCAGGCAGCGTTGCTTGTAAAGTGATTGCGCTGACTTCCACTGCAAGTGGAAAGCCGAGCTCGACGGCAGGATACAAGAGTTGGAAGTAAACATGGGTTCCCGCCTCACTGCTAACGAAAGGAGAAAGACTACACTGTCCAAGACTCGGCCAAGACACTGATGTTACACCACTTCTCCCAGAAGGAAACAGAGCAGCTCTGGAAAGACCACGCTTGTTCTCGGCCAGCGTGTTCAGCAACAGCAGTGCCGTTCCAGAACCCAAGTCGAATTATAGCAACAATACGGGGGTTCCAGGGTGTATATAACGGAAGAAAGGCCAGGCCCCTTTCCGCCATCCCTCGTCATTCAAGCACGCAACAGACAGAACCACAAGTCAAAGCGAACAAAGCCATCTGGCACCCGCGGCATTGTCTTCACTCGAACTCCTCCAATACCTACACCCACCATCGAAGATGGCGCCGAACACCCAGATCTGCCACGTCGGCCTGTTCCTCTTCCGGCGCTCGCCGGTCGACAACCGGAAAGAACTCCTCGTGCGTCCGCTGCCGGGCACGCCGCTGCACCAGCGCTGGGGCGTGGTATCGGGGACGCGGGACGCGGCGCGGAGGCAAGCGCGCGACGACGCGATCGAGCACTTCGAGCGGCAGACCGGCATCGACTGCACATCCGGGCCACTGCTGAAGCGGGCGGACGAGTCCAGCGACGAGGTGCTGGAGGTGTGCGGGCCGGCGGTCTCGGTCGCCTCGGTACCGACGGCGCAGTTCGACGCTGTGGTGGCGAAGGTGACGGCCGCCACGCCGCGCCCGACCAACCTCTGGGACACCCAGGCGATCGGCAACTTCCGCTGGGTCCGCATCGCCGACCTCAAGGCCGTCGAGGCGTGTCCCGACGGCCTGACCCTCTCGCAGAAGCGCGTTCGTGAGATCATCGATAAGGCGATGTCACACGTTACCATCGCCAAGGGCGAGTCGAAGTGGAAGTCGTCGTCGTAGCTGGAGGTGAGTGAAATGCCCTTCCTTCTTTTGTTCCTTTTTGCTTGTAACGATCTGGCCTTTCCTACCCATCCTCAGCACGGCTATTTGTGGTCGTCGCGTGAGGTGAGCATGACAATCGTTAGAGGCATAGATCTTCTTGTCGGCTGTGAGGCCGCAATCGAGCCTAACGTGAAGGAAGAACTAGAATAGACTCCAATATTACCACCGTTACCACAGATAAATTGATTCTCGTGCTCCTGTGAGATGATGTATTTTTCATAAAAAACAAAATGCCGTAGTTGTGAGTTTCTGACTTTGTATGAGCAGCCTATTGTATCTCTAATCAGCAAAGACTCCCCGCCAGTGTATTCGGCGACGACAAAGAAGTAGTTCGAGAAAGGAGAAGCAAAACCTGGTAGTAACTTGGTGTTTGTAACCCCTTTTCGACGTTATCGGCGGTAGAACCCCGGAATAAAGGAGCAGAAATAGAGCCCACTTTAATTTTCGCAGATTTATCTCCGAAAGCAACTTCTCTCACAGCCAGCATCTCATCCGGCTCACTAAGTACTTTATAGACCAACGTCCACCAAATCTGCTAGCGACTTTCTCACGAGACATACACTGAAGCCATCGATATGGGTCGTCCAAAGCGCGATGTCCGAGCCGCTGCCGAAGCGTCCACCACACCTCCGGCTCAGTTGACAGAGTCTCAGTCGCTGGCCCAAGTAGTCAAGGCCGAGGGCAACAACCATTACAGCTGCATGCTCCCCGACAAGCGCACAGTCCTTGTCGAGCTTGATGCCCGATTCCGCAACACGATCTGGATCAAGCGGGGCGGGTACGTCCTGGTAGATTTGGCATCTTCGGAGGAGCAGAAGAGCAAGGTCGAGGGAGAGATCGTGAACGTAGTCCGCGAAGAACGAGAATGGCGGAAGCAGGCATACTGGTGCGTATAAGTCGCGGTGGTGCCATGGCGGAACTAACGTTGTAGTCTTCCAGGCCGAAGGAGTTCAGCAAATCGTCCCACGGTGACGAGGACAGCGATGAGGATGAATCGACAGTCGGAAAGATGCCACCCTCTTATTCTGACGAGGATGAATGATACGCATACCCATTGACCAGGGTCTTTCAGGCTTTCTTTCTTTCGCTCGGAACCCGGGATGAGGGCGGTGCCTCCTCGGTTTTCTGCGCAACCAACCCAACAGTAACAGCCATTACACCAACAACGGTCAGCGAGCTTATGGTGGTGCTTGGATAAACATTCCAAGCCCACTCTTGAAGCGCCCACAGACCGTATTGAAGGACGGGATGAGCTCCACTGCGCCAGAGCAGATAGGGAGTTGACCAGGCAAGATACGAGTAGAACTGGAAGTGCAGTGACCGCGCAAAGAGGAGCCCAACCACGTTTGCAGAGAGGATGGCCGTCATCACATATTCCGGCGTGACGTGCATGGATACTTGAGCTTCCTCAAGGGAAGTGAACGGCGATTGGAACTTCAGCATCGGCGGTATCATGGCGGATAGGGGTTTCCCGGCAGGCTTCAGCCACTTCTTGACGATGAACCCGGCCAGCACCAGAACATGCATAGCCAGAAGACCCAAGGCAAAGGGTTTGCTCAAGAACGTTTCTTCCCCAACAAACCGCCAATTGACAGTCCATTTAAACAAGAACTGCCGAGATAGCTCGAATGCGCGGGAAAGATAGCCTCTGGCGTTCTCACGTAGAAACGGACTAGCAATCGTGAACTGGACCTGCGCGATGATCACAGCCTGATGAAGGCTGCCTTTGAAACCTCTTCCAAGGAAGATAATCAGACCAACGGCCGGCAGAACCAGCAGTAGCGACATCTTGATCCCCAATCCCCACGCATATGCGAGGGAACCCAGTGTCCATTGCCGACGTTGTAGGAAGTATATGGTAAGCCATAGGAAGAAAACGGCGAAGCAGTCGTTGAAGCAGCGCAGGACGAAGATGCTGTGTAGTCGCTTCGAGAGGATCAATAGGGGGAAGACATACGGCGGAACCTGGAGCATCGCTGTGTTAATTGGCGGTCTTTCAGAGGAAAGGGGAGTCGAATTCACCTTTGCTTTCCAGTAGCAGCCCATCACTAGAGCAAGTGTCGCTACGTACAACACCCCAAACAGCTCTTGCGCCAACCGTATATTCTTCCCTTCGTCGGTCAAGCGGTAGAGGGCCGTGTACGTGTAGACATGCGCGGCCGGGTAGACGAGCGGTCCAGTGCCGCCTTTGATGACCTCGTAATCACGCTCGCCGGCCACATATTGGGCAACTTGTTCCATGTAGGCCTTCCAGTCGATTTCGGTGTCTGCGAAGGAGGGGTGTCTTAGTTCGGTTCCATCTGAACTACACAGCCTACAGGCAAGTAGCACGCAGGCCAGGAGCTTGCAGCTTACATGGGACTTTCCAGATAATCAGCGCACAAAGCACGGCATCGAGGACGAGGAGACACGGCGGTATGAGCGGCGAAAGAGTCTTGTTCCGGCCATTGGCAACATCGGAAGCCCATCGAAGGGCCTTTGAGGCCATACCAGGCTGCTTGTCTGCCATGGCAATGGCAGCTGGCCTGATGGGAGCTTCAAGTTGGGAATGCGACACGCTAAACGTGGAGCTTCGAAGCTCCAGCGAAGCCGAGCTCTGTCATCGTTCGCGCTACCCGGTAGATGCATGCACCCTTTAGAGCATATCCCGCGAAACCATCCTGTACAGACACGTTCCTTCTGGATATCCCTGCACTAATTGCTTCGTCGACATCAGAGTCCAATGCTAATCCAGTAAGAAGTACCTTATTTTTTTCATTTTGCCTAATCCCCTTCGAAGTTCACCCACCATCTATAACCTCGGCTGGTTGAGAACCTCACCCACCAGAGCGACCACGTCCTCGGCGCAACCATACGAACCTTGGTATCCCCATCCCGCGTGGCCGTAGTTGTGGACGACCCAGGTGCCATCGATCTTCTCCTTCTCGATCCTGACGCCGCCGTCCCTCCAGGGCCGCAGCCCGACGGCGTGGCGGACGACGTCGAGCCCCGCGACGCCGCGGCCGCCGGTCAGCTCGGGCACCATCTCGTCGACGCGGCGCATGATGCGCAGGGCCTGGTTGGGGTCGGGCTGGCTCTCCCAGTTGCCCTTCTGGTAGGTGCCGCCGAGGACGGTGCCGCCGCCGGCGGCGCGGGTCATGGCGTAGCAGACCTCGTCGTCGGCGTCGTCGGTGCCGCTCTTGGTCAGCATGTACGGCGCCACGTTGCGCACCACCACCACCTGCCCGCGCACCGGCTGCACCCGCGCGTCCATCACCCCGCCCAGCCGCCGCGCCAGCAGCCCCGTCGCGTTCACCACCACGTCCGCCCGCTGCCCGCGGTGGCTCAGCCCCGCCGCCTCGGCGATGTGCCGCAGCGTCCCGCGCCGGAAGACGGCCCCGTGCTTCCGCGCCTGCCCGACCAGCCACGGCATGTACAGCATCACGTTGATGCAGACGGAGGTGAACTCGCAGCCGGACGCCATCCCCGCCGGGAGCTCGTCCTTGGGCAGCTCCCGGAAGTCGTCGAACAGTGACTTGTACCATGGGTTCTCGAGGAAAAGACCGTCGAAGCTGTAGCCACCTTCTCTGAGTTTGTGTAGATCCTTCTCTCGACGGTATACCCGCGACTCTGCCTTATTATCAGTTGTGTGTCTGCGACGTTATATATATATTTGGGCATAGTGCACTCACTTTGAAGGTGAAGCCCGGCTTCGGGCACCTCAACGGCCAGTCTCCTTAGCTCTCCCCAGGTCCGCCGTTCCCAGCTGCTGTTCTCTAGGTTTGACATCCTATCCCCTGTTAGTTTGGTTCTCAAACATGCCAACCCAGTCGTTTCCTTACGGCAATACGTTGGCGCCGGCAAAGGGTGATGCATATTCGACATCATAGTCACCGGGCATGTGCTTTGCGACTACGGTGACGGCATTGCCCGGCTGCTTCGATAGCAGGTAGGCACAGGTCAGCCCGGACACACCGGCCCTGATGGAAAAGGTCAGCTTCCTTGTTCACTTTCGGATACGATGCTTTGCATACCCTACCACCACAATGTTGGGCATGGTTCTTGAGTCAGCGGGCAATGTCGACCCCGCTTTGCTCGGTGAGATAGCTTCGCCGCTCGCAAAGTAAAGTTTCTGGTTTGAAGGTTTCGTTCCGTGCTGGTCTGAGGCTCTATTATGAGAACGATCTCGAGTTATATCCAAGGCAATTGATTTAATGCCGAACACTAGCAACTAAGTAGGTTTGAGATACGAAAGTCGCTCTATCTGGTTGCGTTATCCACCACTTTGGAGGTTAGGTCGGGATGGGCTGCTCGGGGGCCGATCGGAGCGATAGATCAATCGGCGGCACCCGGTATTCTGCCCAGCTCCGGTCTTACCCCGAAAGCGTCCATCGTCACATCAATGGCATGATTCTCTATGCAATCAGCACAATTCTGGTTCGACTACTTCGATACCGGGCGAATATTGATGTAGAGCTTCCGGCCTTGTCCATTTCAGCTACTGTACCTTATTGTACGAAGGCCAGGACGCTACACCTCGAACCCGAGAATTACAGGCAAACAATCTCCTAGAGAAATACCGAGAGCCCAAGCGATTTGATATGCGTCAAAAACCTGCTGTTAACGATTGCAAGATTGCTTCTAGGCATCGCTTGGCTGCTCTGGTGCATTTTGTCCTCGGGCCTTCACCTTGAATATATACCCTCGTGGACTTCAATCATATTCAATAACAAAATGTTCTAGGTTGCGGCACCATCGTCAAGCTCTAGCTCGACCGTTCTGCGGTAATAAAAGGCTTGAGATAATATCCGACACCGATTGAAAGCAGCCGTTTCGTGGCATGCGACACTCGACCAGCTCGCCACCTACAACGGTTTCCCCCAAATTTTGAATCTTAGTCGAGAGCCGGCCGAACCTCAGGGGGCGAATACAGGAATCTCCCAGACTCTTCTTTCGATGCTGTCACCATGATCACTGAGCAGAACACATCTTCAGCAACAAGATAAACCACATTAAGAGAAGTTCCCATGATTCGTCTCCCATAGAGTGATGCTCCTGTCCGGTCCCTAGATCATAAGACCGAATTTATGGGAAAACGTGTTCCAAATTAACCAGGATGCCGAGTTTGGGAAGTTGCCTGGTTGGACGAGAGGGTTGCTAAGTTTCACAAAGAAGTCCTTATCCTGGCATCACGTTTCCTGTAGCCGACAAGCTTGGGAAGAATAGCACGGGCTGGTTGAACCTGACCTAACCCTTTTTTCTGAAGGCACCCATCTCCTTTACCCTTGAAGCTAGTGAACCGAGAGTACTTAAGAATGGAAATTCCCAAGGGTCATCTGATGTACAGGAATGCGCGTATTCCCACGTATACGAAACACATGCCGGCGTTATCTTGGTTCGCATCTTCGACCCTTTTTTGCTCTTCGGACATTAGCGCTCTCGTAGCGTACTGTCATACTTCATGGCTATTCTGCTGGTGGTGGTCAGCCACGCAGCTGGTTGCATTTGCATCGTCACTTGGCCAGAACAGTCATGGCTCAGGATATTATCTCCCATCGCGAAAGATGGATTTGGCCCCAAAGTCCAGACTTTGCAGTAGCAACTCCATGGCCGTGTTGCAGTGTAAAGTCAAAGTGGATGTGCTTGTCGGGATAAGAAAATCCATTAAAGTGGCTTTGCCACCTCGTCGAGGCTACAAGAAGACCCGTATGAGGACAGTCTTCAGAGCTAGCAACGGCTGGCTTGACCGAGCTGCTCATCTGTGGCAAGCGAAGGTATCATAACTACAAATGCCTTGAGAGGACCCCCATTCTCATAAAAAGCCAATAAGCCAACGTAAAACCTGCTCAGGCCCAACACACACACGCACTGATCAAGCAGATCTACCCAGCTGCGGAAATCAGATGATTATCGTAACCTGCAGGCCCACGTCAGGGTTCAACCATGGACATCCACGCTTACCAAAAGACATCAGAATACTACACCAAGAAGAAGAAAACGTGTAAACGTCACGTTCCATGTCGCCGCGCGCAGTCCAAAGGGCATTGCCTGGAGCCAAGACTCTCGGAGCCAAGATCAGACCACGAGCCGGTGGGGGGGGCATCGGAACAGTAAGCGGCCTGACCAGGCCGTCGGGACAAGCGCGATGACTTGCAGCGGCAGCCAGATGAGTAAGAACTCAGTGCAACGAGGCCAAGCTTTGGGATTGGGGATCGTCATCGGTCACGCGGAGGTGTGAGAAGCCAAGTTCGCGATGGACACCAGCACCACCACCGAACCCTTCAACCACAGATCTCGGTATGGGCCCCAGAGGTGCCTACTTATCCAGGCCCGGCAGCGATCGCTCCCCCTCCACAGCGGCTCGCAGGCAGGCAAACCCACTCCACCGGGCCCGCGCCGGCGCCGGACGGGCGGGCGGGCGGAGCGAAGGGGGAAACCTGGTCGATAGGCGGGCGTCGATAAGGAGGAGCGAGGACGACGAATGGGTGGTGATGGACGGGTACGTACCTAGGTATTCCTGTCTGCCTGTCACGTAGATACCTCCCTGGGTACCTCGCGGTAGCCAAACAACCTAACCTACCTAGCACCTACTCTCCGCGTCTACATTGTACATATCTCGATGTAGCCGGCCAGGTATGTGGGAGCGACGTCGTGAAAGAAGAAAACAAAAGATCCGCGAAGCCCGTTCGGGGCCAAGCTTGCGAGAAAATCACGTCAGCGCGGCTACATATGTATGTATGTATGTACGTACGGTATATACAACGCTGACGGAAGAGAAGGAGGAGGCGGAGGAGGAGGGATCGACTCGAGGGATAGGTAGGTAGGTAGGTAGATACCTACCTTGGTAGATAAGCGAGGGTGCGCGTGTTCGTACCGGTGGGCTGGGTACGGCATCCATCCCAGCGCATCCTTGTGTCCATCCGGCCCCGGCGATCCGGGTCGGGGATCTGCTGGGGCCAGACGAGAGGGAGGGAGAGCGAGAGAGAGCGAGAGAGATCGGAAGGTGTGGTGGGTTGTCGATTGGCTAGGGGTCGGTGATGCTTGTTGTATGTATGTCAGAGTCGCAGTGGTGAGGTAGGTTTGGGGAGGTAGGTAAGCGCCGGCATCCCAGGTTGCCAGTCTGCGGGGCGCGCGTGATCTTCGCTTTGCTTGTTTCCAACTGCGGGCGACGACCCGGGAAGATGATGAAGAATGCGCCAGCCACGAATAGCCATCTATCTGGCCAGAGAAGAGGGAGGGCATCGTGATAGTGGGGATTATGTCGTCAAATTTGTCCCGGTATGGGCGCCCCAAGCATTGTTGTGTGGAACTTGGTAAATCGTACATTTTCGTATGTAGTGGTCGGAAAGGCGGTTACTGTTTGTCTGTGTGCTCTCTGCGTATTCATAGACGCGAGGTTCCTTTGCACGGGCAACGTATCGGTCGCGAAGCTTTCCTAATGTTGTAAGGTCGTAATGTCCGCCTGTCCCCAGGGATAGCTGTGTACAAGTATTACCTCCTACTTTGCCTTGTTTCTATCTACCTTGCTGTGTATTTCAGGGGGTTCCATTTTGTTCCTGGTCTGAACATCCATCTGGGGCCACAGCGGCCGGACCCGGACCGAGGCACCGTTCCGTACCGGCCTTTTACCACTTCGCGTGTGTCAGATAGAAGGGAAGACAAGCAAGCAAGGTTCAAGAAAGACCGTTGAGTGAAAAAGCCTGACTTGAGGATCAGATCAGCCGTCAACCATCTACTTCCTTATCATTGGGTGAGATAGTTGAGACAACCGCCCGTGGTTTTGGGCGGCCACTCCCACGTCCCGGCACTCTGGGCTCACCGTTGTACTGGAGGATCCGGCTGGCTGGAGCGAGTCTGCAGTGTCGGCCAGCCCTCATCAACAATCACACCTTTCACTACCGGTGACCTTGCCAGCTTGCCAAACAGTCGCATGAGTTGTCGGGGGGTGCAGAACCCCGACTGTCCGACAACGTGTCTACTGTGTTCTTTACTGTACTGAAAAGCTCCTGTATCCGCACGTCGCTGAGGGAAAGGGACATGACCGTTCAGCCCAAATGATTGCGGGGTCTGATCAAGCTCGAGATCAGCTCAGGGGGTAAGTGACTTTGATCGAAAATAGGTGCAGCATGTGAGTTGAGTGCTTGTGAAGCGTTGGCCGCTGCGTGGCTTCTTTGGCTGGAGCCAGGTTTGATGATTGTCGGCCACCCCCCCGGTCCAACAGCCGAAGAAGATGTGATGCGTAACATTCGATTCCCGATGATCACGATTCCTGTTCGGGCCGGTCGCACAGGGGAGGCAGTCGGTCATGTTGAGGGTGATCAGGGTAGGTGGATGCACGGTTGACTTCCTGCATTCGTGCCAAGCCACGCAAGTTTTTATAGCTCTTCTCAACGTCGGCGGATGCTATGGTGTGTCTGGGGAACAAGTTCCCGATGCGCTGGCGCCCCGTGAGAATAGAAGCGGTGAAAAAGAAAGGTCTGAATGGCCCGGGTCGTACATGAGGGATCTGGTTGCAGGATGACTTGCTCGGCTGCTTATGTGCGCGGCGCTGATGGTACCAAGACGGCCAGGCACGGGGCATGCAATACAACTATCATTCGACAGAAAGTAGCTGTGCCAGCCAGTGGCTTGAAGGCTCAGCCGAGTTCGATACAGAATCAGGCCTGGTTTCACACACAGGCGGGCGGAAAAGCAAGGATATGGCGTTCCAGTGTGCTGGGAACAGGAGAAGATCTTGAGGTGGGAGACGATCCCCATAATTCCATCTCATCAATCAATCGGCCCATCGCTAGGTCGCTTCTATTCGTCAGATCTCGAGCTCTGCTTCCAGAGGGCAGAGGCATCAGGGAGTTTCACCGTTCGAGCCACTATGGCACGGGGCCGTTCGGGAATCTGGTTCGAGGAAAAAACCACACACGTGCCCCTGCGCTGCTGTCTGCATTGAGTAAATGTTGCGGGAAGGTGATCGAGCAGGTCGGTCGAGGCGCAAGTGAGCTCGGCTGCTGATTGAGGCTTTCATCAGACCTCGTATGGATCACTATCGATGTCACAAACATGTTGATATCGGCTTTGATGATGCCTCAAATCCTTTCCCTGATTGACTCGGTCTCGAGAACGGCGTAGTCGGGAATCCTTCGCGGGCCTGGCCGCTTAGGTTCTAGGATGCAGGGTCTCTGGAAATAAACACCGAGGGAATCCGAGAACCCTAGCAATTTGCCCTCTTTCAAATTCTTTCAGGTGTCCTCTCATCCCTGAAGCTCGGTTAAGACTCCCTGAGACCCATGGTGCGGCGAGCAGGTCAATGTCATGATACGTCAATCCACTGCACCGCACCAAGTGTGACACCTACAAGACCTACTGCTCAGTACACGGGGAGACGGGGCACCGCCATCTGTGAAAATGCGGTGACCGGCAGGTCTGCAGATGTTAATGCACCCACGTGTGCACCGGCGTAATAAGGACAGAAAAATAGCAACTGGGTGAAGCGATCGAGCAGCATGGGGTGTTTGGGTGTATTCCTGGTGACTTGCCAGCGGCAGGGCGGGATCTGTTCGCAATGGAACTCGGTACCCATTCACGGGCTCGCTGGAGGTGGGAACGGACGGGTCCCAGTTGTTTTATGCCCCGGACAGAACTGATTCAGTGCTCGCATTGGATATCTTGTGCCTGAATCATGTCGGATTCGGGGGCAGGCCGTACTTTACGTACCATATCGTCATGCAGCTGGGAGGACCTGAAGCGGCGATGTCGACGTGGCATCATCTTGGGAAGCGAGGTGCGCTCGGAAGGGAGGCCATCAGGCCATCTTGACATCTGCTTTCATACGTGGGTTCGAATAGGACTCAACAGCGTAGCGAAAGTATAACATGGTCTGTATCCGGTTTGGCTGCATTGATGAGCTCGGGAGATGTGGACTGCTGCAGTAGTAGGCTTGGTAGGTTGAGGTCGAAACCAGGGCAGGGAGTCGAGGCTGGCAGCTGGTTGTGATAAGAGTGCTTCTTTTTCAGCCTCTTCCATGACGAGACGTTGCACGGCTCGGCTGTTTGTACTCACATACATGCTGACTGTCGGCATGCTAGCCCGCGCGCCATCATTGGTAGCATGAGAGAGGTGTAGCGTCTATAATAACTTCGATTAGCGCTGACACTTGACAGCCAAGCCAGCTTGTCGCTTGTGCTCTGGCTTGCCTGGTTGCCTGGCAGCCTGGCACGTCTCGTTGTGGACGCCGGTCTGGACATTGGACCATTCGAGCAGTGGGACGGGATCTGATGGTGGAAGTGGCACGGGGCTCTCCCAGGCTTGACAGGTCGGCTGGATTGCCCTTTCGGGTGCGCTAAGTATTTTCCCCTGCTTTGGCTTGTTTGGCCAGGCCTCCGAAGCCTCAATCCATAAGGAGGTATGCTTTGATGAGTAAGCTGGGCTGCTTCCATCTGAGTACCCGCCAGGCCCGTGTCGCCGTGGATCTGCTCAAGGAATATTCCCGAGGTCGTTGGTTGGTATGTCGGAGGCGAGTGGCGAAGAAAGAAAAAAATAAAGAAGAAGAAGCGACACGTGCTGATAGGCTTCCATTGTTATCCGTGCCTCTACCGAGTAAGTTCCCTACAGTACCTAGCCGACTACCTTAGGTTTTTGGAAGGTGAGGTCCCGACGACCAGCCAGACGGGACAGGCAGACAGTGGCACCTCACAGCCTCAGGCCCATCTCTGCGTGTGCGGGGAACTGCTAATGGAACAGGTCCACGCAATATGCAGCTATGCATGCAGCTAAGGGTTAGCAAAGCCTTGACTCGGTGTGGTTGATTGACCAATGCCACCTCACCCGCTGCGTCGTGATGCTTGGGTGTTCTTGAGGTTCCCATCCATCCATCCATCCATATCGCCATTCCCTCCCTAATCCCCTACCTAGGCGAGTACCTAGGTCAGTAAGTACTTAGGTAACCGTCCATCCTTCACCCTCTGCCGAGGTGATGCCCTCCAAGTCAGCAGGGGCAGGCCGGCAAATGGCAAGCCGTCTTTCATTTTCGAATCGACTCACTCGCAATGGATGCTCTTTCAACGCAGCACCATTAATTGAATTTAATGCATGACCACACAATACGAAGTACCTGAATACTGTATTTATTAGGCGATGCATGCGCAATCCGCTGCGGCGGGTTAAATACCTTACCTGCTACGAATAGGTACTTGGTACGTTCTGCCGTGCTCAGGTACGGGGCAGCACGAGGATGGGGCAGGCAATGGGAACCGGATAGCTGGAAGGCTCTCGAGGCTGCTATTTGCCAGGCGGGCACACGCAGCCACCAGCGAGCTGCACAGTGAGGTAGGAACCGTACGATGACGGTCCTCTGTTCCCAGCAGTCGGGAGCCCGTCCCAGCACCCGACCCTTCAGCGCACCGTTGTGGAGCCTGAAGCTGCTAGGCCGGCCTCTGCTGGGGGGCCTTGGGGGGTCAGCCTGGACTGACCGGGACGTGCTGGAGACTGGAGCTGGAGGGGCACGGCGCTCCATGGCCCCGTCGAGACCGGTTCCTGCGATATGACTGGCCATACGGGGTCTGCACGGAACCCACCACTACGGAGCGACGTTGACGTTGATGTTCTCGGCGGTGCGAGTGCGCTCGCAAGTTCACCTGGTTGGCTGGCTGGGCGCCCGTCGAGCCCGTCCGGATGGCAGGTACTGGGCCTTGCTGGGTTGCTTGGTAGGGCCCTGGCCTGCCTGGCTCCAAGCACAATCGTGCCCAGCCCCGTCCCTGTTGTACCCTGTCGCCATCAAATGGTACAGTGTTAACTGCTCCCTCCACTGCCGATTACCATTACCACCACCATCACCACCACCACCATTGCCGCTGTCTGCTGCCATCCCGATCCCCAATCCCGCGGCAACGGCCCAAGTCAGTCTCTTCTCCGGCTGTCTGCCGCGTTTCTGTGCCTGCAGCACTGCATTACCACTCCATTTTCTCTCCCTACCTACATCGGCACGTCGTACCACACCGCCTGACTTCGACGGCACCACTACTGCGACGGCTCCCACGGCTTCCACGACTCCCACAACAGCATATCAAACAGTTTACTCAGTACATCGGGTAGGTAGATGATAGAGGATTATAGCTGCTAGAAGGCGCCTCCATCCCTTAGATACCTACAGTACACGTGTCTGACCAACCAACACGAGGTACCTACCTACCTGCCTTACCTCACCTCATATTGAGAGGTTCCTTATATACAACACACCCGCGACACACCTACCCTACCTGGCCTATCTGCTCGGACCCGTCCGTCTGGAATAGCCTGTTATTCGATTCTCTGCCTGCCAATGGTCGCTCTCCTATGTAGGGGATGACTGTCGCTCCAGACTTACATACATACATACGTACATACATACATACATCGTCCACCCATACAAGTGCGTAGCGTTGCGTTGCGCTGGGTCGTGCTGCGTTTGCGTCGTAGCGCGTTGTCGGCACCACAGCAGCATCCCTACATCTCTCCAGTCCCTTTCCTCTCCCAGACCCTTCCCGAGGAGCCTGACTTGATTGATATAATCTAACCTAGTCGAGCCACAACCTGGCGCCTGCATTCCATCATCCCCATCCCCCATCCACGCCTCCCGTCAAGTCTCCGTCGAAGGTCTCTGCGCAATCCCCCAGTCGCCGTCGCAGTCGCAGTCGCTGTCGCTGTTGCACTCGTCTCTCTGGCTGCTCTGCCCTGTCAATTCCCCTGTCCCATCCTCTCCCGTCTATCCTCACCTGGGTTAGGCCGGCCGTGGACTTCCCGCTCGGAACCTACAAACTCCTGCACCTTGCCATCCGCCCTTCTCTGTCTCCTCCGCTCTAGTTCTACTCCCACTCTCTCTTTCTCATCCCAATCCATTCTCGTCCTCCACAAACTCGGTATCCCGTCGCCGTACCAACTCGCGCTTGGTGATTATTCGCATTTGTCTGGGCATGGCTGTCTAGACCGCTGGAATTTCTACCTGCGCCTTGTCGTGTCCCTCGCGTCTACTTGTCCCACGGCTGTGGTCGAAGGAGGAACTCCCGCCTTGGCAACACGTCTGGCCATCCTATAGATTTTTCGCAGAGGAGGCTAAACCACGCCCGTCCAGATTGCCGCACCGTGGATTCGGTACTTAACTCGCCTGACTCCCTTTTCCACTGGATTACGCTGGGCACCTACTATAGCCCGTTCAACTTCGCTGTCTCACGTGGCTTACTCGACTTGCCTACGAATTCTTTAGCGTCTAAATACGCACCGCGTCGCAATACCAGGGCTGTCGGTACCGTTGAAGAAGGATCAAGCTGGACTAGGCGGATTCTGGCTGGTTATACGTTTACGGCAACATCCCATTCTGTCACCATGAGCTCACCTGCAACCGCGCCCAAAGAGGGCAAGGAGAAGAGAGGCATGGGCAAGGTTCTTTACCGCGTTAAGACCGTTTTCCGGAAAGGCGAGGGTTCGAGGAAGACACCTGCCGCTGCCGCTGCACCATCGGGACCCCCATTGATGAGGTAAAGCCGAGCTCTCGATGTTGCATCCCTCATTGCTAATTACCTGCAGTTCATCTGCCCCAGCTACCGCTGCTATTGTACCTGCACAGGCCAAGAAGGCGCCTCACTACGAAGGGGCCACCAAAATTCCCAGAATCCAGGTTCATGAGGAACGTGCAAAGAAGCTTGGTGCCAGGTTCGGTCTGGAAATCAAGCCCGACGAGTGGCACTCGTCCGAAGGAGACGTGCTCCGGATTGACAAGCCTGTTCGTATGCGCATCCACCGCGAATGTCACCGCTGCCACGCCCAGTTTGGCGCTTCGAATCAATGCCCCAAATGCCAGCACACAAGATGCAAGCAATGCACTCGATATCCGACGCGGCGCAACGAGGCCGAGAGGCAGGCCAACCGTGAGAGAAGAGAGGCTCTAATGCAGAAGAACAAGGATCTAGCACCTATCCTCCCAAGCTACGATTATGCCGAGCAGATCACACTGAAGAGGCCCGGCAAGCCCGGCGGCCAGGAACTGGTCTTCAAGGGTCGACCCCGGATGCGCGTTCGCCGCATTTGCCATATCTGTAGTAACCAAATATCTTCGCATGGAAACAAGTCCAGGACCTGCGATAACTGTGGTCATCGCCGATGTGGCGATTGCCCCCGAAACCCGTGAGTGGCAGACTGTTCGGCCTCGGTGCATTGGGGATGAAAAGGCGCTAATTTGGATTTCAGGGACGCGAGAGATAAATATCCTTTCGGATATCCCAATGACGAGCCGGGAGAGAAGTTCAAGGGCGTCTACTCCTGCCACGAATGCCGGGCGAAATTCCCGCCTAACGTCGAGAACGGGACCGAATGTCCGAAATGTTCGCACAAGAAATGCGACCAATGCCCGCGGGTGAAACCGAGGAAGGTCGAGCCAGAACCCGATCCTGCAATTTTGGAAGATCTACGGGTCCGCATGGCCGGCCTCACGACAACCGAAGGCTGACTCGACCAGCCACAATGACGAAAGCAGCATCGACTACCAAATAGACGGGCCTTGGGGGCTGCGGGGGTCCACTGCGCACATATCCTAAAAGCCGGCACCACTACGACTTGCCGAACACTCCTAGACGCGCATTCCTAACTCATTCGACTACATCATCGATTTTTCATCAGTATCTTTCAGCATGTTTCTATCCAAGTTGCGATGGTTTCCTTACCTGCATTGAACGACGACACGAATTTGCATTATACCACTTACAGTACGGCTACCGTCCCACATCACAACCTCTTCTTAGACTTACAACAACAACGATGACACAAAACCCCCCTGGCACGCTTCTGCCAGCTACGCAGATCCACGGTTCATGCGCTGTCCGAGACAGCTTGAAGGATTGAATAGAATTGAGCGCCGCAGATAGCATTCAGCGTGCGGCGCCCATGGTGTGACGGGACTGGAAAAGATAGCGAATCAATGTAAACATTGACAGGCCATCTCCGATTATGCATTCATCTGCGACGGCGTGCGATCCGCTTGCTTACGTACAGCAGGGTCGATACTATATTGACAAAATTCTCAGGATCGAGCTCGCAAAGGTCCTCTGTCGAAGTCTGCTCTGGCAGGCGACCAACTCCTTTGTATCGCAGTACGCATAGCAGATGCCGTTGGCCCCAACGGCTTTGTTGCACAGCGTGGCGCTGGAAGCTGGCTCGCTTGAGTTGACACGCGCAGCGGAGGGAAACCGATGAAACCTCCCCGCCCCTCCTGTACGCAACCGCTCGGCTGAAGTTGGGGCCAGCGATAGCCCGTGTAGTCCGTCCCGCTTCATGAACTACCTATCAACCTGCCTTCTATTGGGGCCGTGACGTATTGTATGGCCGTGTCAGGGTCCCATCAACCACCGAAACCTCGTCTTTCCGTTCCCAGAACTGTGTGCATGCAGCCCATAAGCAGTGGCATGGTGCCACGAGGAGCGGTGGTAATCCTCCAGGTGGTGAATATCCCCCCATCCCCTTCCTTGACCCAACAGGATGGTTAGGATCACATACCCTTCACGAATCCACCAACCAAAGTCTCAGTCTATGGCCTGCAACCAATCTGCAGTCGTCCCCGCCATCATTACTTGGATGTCCTCCCTTATAGCCTAATCCGGGTAGGATGGAAGGAGGGAAAGCAAGAAAGAAAGCCAGGCGGGTTGGAAGCTGCGGAAAGTGGTTATGGGGTCTAGCCAAGTCTAGGTATCATCCAGGGTCCACACGCACCACGACAATTTAGACGACACAATCACAGGTTCAAACTGTTCGTTTTCCGACCTTTCTCTACCTCATACTGCGGGCATCTTCAACCCATCGAAGGCCGTTCGGGTGAATGGGCCAGCATAGGCGGCGGCGGCGGCGGCTGCACGACACCACCGAGGTGCGACTCCCATCTCCCCGAGACAGGCATAGGAGGACAAGGCAGGCCTCAACGGTATTGCAGCAAGCAGCAGCAGCAGCAGCAAGCAACCGGTCCTACCAGTGTCCGTTGTGCCGGTTCCGTGAGCGTGCAGCAGGCAAGCAGGCGCGGAAGTTTTGCGCATACCACCACCACCTCCTCCTTTACGTACAGAGTTGTTGTTTCGTGTGGCGTTTGCCCCGACTCGCGCACCCGAGCCAAACTGGGCGTAACGTTAACGATATTGCAACGTACTGACATCGTTGGCGAGACCCTCCCAGTTGCGATGCAACCGTACCTGGCTCGCCTGGCCCCATACGCAAATGCCTACAGTATCGTACATCAGGTCCAGCATGACATACCTTAGGCAGTCGACTATATACTGGCAGAGCACGCGTCGGTGCAGGAATGCACCGCACGCACTGCGCCTCTGTCGAAGATGACGATGCGCGGATCATACGAGGGGACCTGCACCGCCGCTGCCCTTACTACCCACTTACCTAGGTTACCTTATGTACTTACATTGATGGACTCCGGAATTTCCTGTCTCTGCCAGGTCGCCACCGCATCCCGCAGCACGCATGCATGAAAGTGACCCAACCGGCCAGCTGGGAGGCCCAGCAGCGAGGACCGGCCGGCCGTCTCTACCTTATGCACGCAATCGACGGCAGAGCGGTGGGCCGCCCGCCTTGCCCACCAACCAACCAACCAACCAACCAGCCCAACCCATCGACCACACCGCGGGGCCTACCTACTATTCGAGGGGCATGAAGAGAAAAACACGAAGCACGGCTGCGGAGTGTATGTATGTGTGTGTGTGTGTGTGTGTGTGTGTGTGTCGATTCGCACCTAGACGGGATACTGCAAAAGCAGACGACGAGGACGACGAAACGAGCCAGGGATGGAACAGAGAAGTACGAACACGCCGGTCTCCCTCCCCCGCCGGCGCTGGGATTTTATTTCATGGCGATACGACGGACGTATACTATCTAACGACCGACCGTACCACGCCATGCCATGCCATGCCATGCTATGCTATGCTCTGCGGATGCCATGCTAACTCAGCAGCGGGTGACGACGATATGGTACGACTTGCTATCTAGTCGAGACGCCTCGTGCCTGCAGGTGCTTTGGGAATATGTATACATATATTTTACCTAAGGTAAGTACCTAAGACACGTAGCCGACGGCATGGGTTGGCGGGCACGGAGCTGCTTCTTTTGGCAGCTTTTTTTTTGGTTTGAGGGACTTCCTCATTGTTTCGGTCAACGTCAAGGAAGCCATTGGCCCCTCTCGAAAGTGCCTGTATGTGTTCGGCATCCGGTTCTCGGTAGGCCTTTTCTTCCATTGACTGACTGACTGACTGACTGACTGATCTATGGGTTCGCGTTGCCTCCGGATGGCATTCCGCGAACGCTCTACTGTAGCGAACTGCGGAGTAGGTATCGGTAGGTATCATACGTGTAATAATAAGAGGGGAGCTGCACCGGTACTGTGGAGGCTGCTAATGCACCTACCTGGGTATGTAGGTGTAGCCCTGGAGGAGGCAAGGAGGCATCGGTATGTAGGTTGCCAGGTTGGGCTTGAAAATCCAAGCTCGAAAGTCGACCGAAGTGTAGATACCGTACGTAGACATGTCGTCGTTTTTGCCAAAAACCACCGACGGCGTTAGGATCTCGCTTAAAGCGCGAGACGGGGTTGCGAATCCTTCCACGGCCAACGGCCCCTTCCTTCCCCTTCCCCGGATCTGTCAGTGTCTGATGCCGAGGTCCTGCCTCCCGGAAAGGGCCAACTCGGGCAATCCTCGACGGTTATCATCTCGGTTTCTCCGGTCGCTTGCGCCTCTATCTCCGATTCACCTTCCTCTTTACCTTCATCACACCCTACATACTTGCTCCATGGCATAAATGCATCCTCCCGGAAACGGAAAACCTCCTCTCATGCCCACTTGCCCACGGTGTTCGTACCGAGCCGGTGGAACGAGCCAACATCTGGCCGTCCTTGGCCAGCTTCAGCTTCGTCTTGCCCCGAGCACCGAGAGATACCTATCTATCTATCTATCTATCTATCTCGCTATTCTTCTAGTAATAAATTCTACAAATCTCACTTCTTCCCCACCTCCACAGGCTAGTAGGACTCCGAAGAGCACCAGCGCGGAAAAGTTCCAGCTTCCAACTGACCACTCCCGCACCGCGACGCGCGAGCCTACGCCGACCGAACAGCACATCACATCAATGCAATCCATCCATCCATCCATCCTACGTGGCTTCCTCCCTACCCCCCTCCCAATGTACCTCCCGTTCCGGAAACGTAGTGATCCGACCTGCCTGCCGATGATGTCCCAGCCAGCGCCAGGATTTCCCGGGCCGCACCGCGCCGCCCACACGCGCACACTTGTTTCGTCGAGTGTGTTCGCTGGGTGGGCAGGGCAGCGGCGCGGACCCGGCTCCTGGCACACACCGCCGCCGCCGCCGCCTGCTGCCACGTCGGCCACGCACGCCCCCTTCCTTCGATGAACGAATGCATGAACGCAGGAAAAGACCCGGCGCGCTGGAAGAAAGCGAGGAAAGTCAGTCAGTCCCCCCGTTCCCTACGTGTGTGTGTGCGGTGCCCCTCCCCCGGGATGGAACGTATCCGCGCCGTCCAAGAGGTTCGTTTCGGTACGGAAGGCGGTCCGCGTGATCGTGCTGCGGCCCCGCGGCGTCCTGCGCTCGGGGGTTCTGGGTTCGTTGGCACCGTGTCGTGATTGCGGAGGCGCCCGCCAGCCTACCGAGTGAGGCCCGTCTTTCTTCTGTTGCCGGCGCTTCTTTGCCAGACCGCCGTGGCTTATGGGACTGCGCGAACGATACGGGGTCTTCGCCGTAAATGGCAACCCGGGACTTATGGCAGAAGCACGGATGCGGCACGGCAGTGGTGCCGCGTCAGTGGTTCTGAAACATCAAGTCCTGTCGGGTGCCCGCGCTTGCGTTAGGCATTCGAGAGTTAAGTGAAGGTACTTGTTTACTTTCCGCGTAACAAGATAATTAGATGGCTGCTGGATAACTGAACTTGGATGCGTTTGGGAGTCCAGTCTTCTGCCTCGCACGGTACGAACTCCATGGCCGCCTTGTTAAGGAGTATCGTCAAGCACGGCACTGCAACCCGCTGCAAGTGCTGGCGATGACCTCGTAAACTGCCAAGTCACCTTGGTCTTGGTGGCCGTCACGGTGGCTCGGCACACCCATACCAGCAACGCGAGGGGCTGGAACCAGTAGCATGGAACCAGATATGAACAACGGGCTTATTATGTGGCGCTCGGCTTCTTGGTCTGGTCTGGTCTGGGGTAGGCTAATAAGTGCCTACGTAGGTAGATCACCGCTGACGTGTTGCGTCGACCCCCAAAAACCCCGACCCGACAGGACGGGTCGTGTACGTGGATACGGGTCATACGACGGACTCAACGGTAAGGTAAGGCAAGGTAATAAGTACTTACCTAGCCAAGTAGCGGTCACAACCCCACGAAAGTCTCTCCCTCGTGTGGCGTCGTCGGCAGGGACACCGCGCTACCGCTACCGCGTACCTAGAGCTACGTTCCCAGTCAGCTGGGTTAGACAGCTAGCTACATGAGCACCGCGAACCGAGAACGTAAGTACATACCTTCCTTGCCTTGTGTACGGCGGAAACGCGACGCGGGCCCAGACGCCAAACCGCAACCCTCGAGTCCAGCAGGGCCTCCCCCCCCCCTTATTAACCGAGACAAGCTTCGATTCCGCCGGGGCGGAATTGCTCCAACGTCCATCTAAGTTACCCATCTGCACACGTGGAGGTCGCCGGCGGTGTCAATTGGGCGCCGCCCCCCCCTAGCCGTAGCCGTCACTCTGTTGCTGGGAGGTACCTTAAGGTAGCAGATACCTACAGTAGATAAGTACCTAAGGTAGCTACGCCCCCAATCCCGACCCTTCGGCCCGCAGCACACCCCCCCAGCACAGCAGCTCCGGCAGGCTGGGGAGGGAAGCCAGAGACACAGGTCTCGGTGGCGCGTGACGCGCCTCCGACGGACGGCTTGGGTACGCACTGAGACACGAGGGCGTTTGCTGGGTAGCCTGCCTAGGTAGGTCGGGTTGGGAAATGCCGGCGTGAATAGATACAGGTAGGTAGGTACCTGTAGGTAGGTAGGGAGGGAGGGACGTAGCAGGGCAAGACGGAAGGGATGATCAATTCGCAGATGTATTTAGCCCGCCTCTGCACACCCTCGACAACGTGCCGTTCTCCTGGGCCGTTCGCCAGTATATCCGTGATCTCGGTCTCGCATTCAGAGATCTCGCGGCCCGTGTGCGCGTGCTTGGTTTTTCCTCACTGCTTAAGTACCTGGCCGATAAAGCACAGTTTCCGCCCGATCACAGCTACGGGAGCTTTGCCCTGTTAGCGAAGCCACCCAATACACCGTTACTGCACTGGCACTGTGAACCAAACATCAAAAATGCGCCTCGAGGCCCCGCGCCGGCATGGCTCCCGAGACATGCACGCGGCAGCGAGCCGCCGTCAGCCGGGTCTCGTGGATCGTGGCGGCCAGCCGGAGATGAGCCTCCTATGAGCGTGGGTTGCCAGAATTCCCTGGACGCTTACAAGTTCTGCAGCGAATTCAAGATGTCTCAGGACGGGAACACGATGTCTGGCAGGTCACTTGGGGTGGGTTTGAGACTCGCAAGATAGGATAAGAGACAAGATCTGTCAAGGGTAAAATATCACGACGGAGAACACTGCAACCGTTAGCACACCAGTTTCTTAGTCGACACGAGACCATCACACCTCAGGGCACAGTCAGATGGCAAGGAAACGCGTATTAGGACACTAGGAAACTAGAATTGCAGCCTGCTTAAGCCATGCCTTGTGCGACCGTATCGACGTCCTCGAACCGGAAGTTCTCGAAAACCGCGTGGGGGACAGCGCCGGCAACGGTGTCCGCCCTGCTGGGCATCCTGCCCTTGTCCGGTCCTTCGGAAGATCCGCGGTTGTTGAGGAAGGTCTGGAGGTCGTTGACCTGGCCTTGCTGCAGGTCCTGGTTGAACTTGTCGGGGTTCAGAATAGGGGCGAGCTGTCGAGTTTCGTAGAAGCGTCCTCGAACATCTCCCTCGGTCTTCACCACCCGTTCCACAATCAACACCCAATCAACACGCATGCCTCTGCTTCGGAGGACCTCATCGCGGAAGAACTTCTCTCGGTGCATAGACGGTGCGATTCGTGACTGGTCGGGGGAGGGTTGCTGTAGGCTAGTCTGCTCAAGACGCCAGATATCGCCATAGAACATGAGGCTTCGCGTGCCATCTTGCTGTTGCTTGATCAAAATCTGGAAAACAAGCATGACGACGGGCACTGTATTGTTGTGTATGGTCAGCTTCCACCCACCACAGGGGGAAAAAAAAAACACATCGGGGTCTGCTAGAATAACACTTACTTGACTTGTCCCACAGCGAGTTTTTCTCTTGAGGAGCAAGATGGATTCGGATCGTCTCTCCAGCAAATATCTTCTCAGCGCCGAGGAAAACGCCATTGAAAGCCTCCACGTTCGGGAAGAGAGGTTGAACAGGATTGAAAGTTGAGTATGAGTGGTCGACGAGAGTAGCTGCTAGCTTCGACGCCTCCAATGCAAGCCTTGACTTCTGCTGTTGATCGTTGCCGATTCCAAACTGCGATTCCAGCGCATCCCAGTTGATGTCGATGATTCTGCTGCCTGCGAGTGCGGTGATGTTGGGGTTGACTTGGGGAACACTGTAGGCGAGAAAGGGGCGAATGTCATTTTCAGGCCAGAAGCCGCGGTCGACGGGGGATTTCGCATAGGTGAAAGGGCTGATGAGGTATTGCAGGGGAGAGTTGAAGGCTGCAGGATTGGCACATGCTTGGAGAACGAGGCCGATGCGCCAGGCTGTACTGACTCGCAACCAGACAACTTCGCCTGATCTAAAGAGAGGGTGACGTGCCACCTCGCTCAGCCTGGAGCGACTGGCGTCTGCTGGTGCTGCTGGGTTTGACACTGACTTCGCCGTCTGCTGGTGTAGCTGGGCTGGCGCACTTGCTACCACCTCGCTCACTCTGGCCTGGCTTGGGGGTCTTGGGGCCGCACTTGGCTGTCTTGGAAGTGGACTTGGGTGTGCTGGGGCGGGACTTGGGGACTGCTTCACGTTAGTACCAATATTCCGACTAACAATATCCTTCTCTTTTGATTGACGAGGATGCAAAGTACCGTCGGGCTCCTTCTTCGGGGCAGGAGTCGGAGCTGAGAGCTTCTTCAGAGCCGGGCCAGCTTTCGCCTTCTCCTTCTGGCGCGAGGCCTTGTCCTCAATGTGGCAATGCAGACAAGAGCATTGACCCTCACGGAGCGTCGCCAACCAGACAAGGTGAGGGAAGAACTCCTCGGGAGAGCGGAAGTTGACAATTTTGCCATCCCTTTTCTTATGGCCGTAGAGGTAACGATCCTTGGTCCGCTCGACGCCTATTCTGTGGTAAGCGATGAAACTTATTGATGGGCCAGATGATGCCTACCGTTCTCGAACTTGGCTCGGAGATGGTAGTGCTCCGGGAAAAACTCGAGGTAATAGTGCTTCTCTGCGTCTTGTTAGAAAAACTATGGATGGGTACAGGGATTTCAGCCTTACTCTGTTCATGCGGGGGCATTAGCTCCCGCTTGAGCATCTCACCCAGCTTGGTCAACCAGCGCTGGACACTCTCGTGATCGTCCGGGAGTCTCTTGTACGTGACATCGCCGTCACCCACAACGACACCATCGCTGACGGCCACCCGCAGCGGATGGGCGTTGACAATATCTTCCTTTGCCTTCACCATTGCGGGCAGCGGTTGGTCTTCGGGGGGAATTGGGTGCTCCGAGAAAGGATCCTTGGGAACGAAACGAGGGATAGAAGGCCGAACGACGACGACAAATAGATATTGCCGGGTCCGGGGTGGCGTGGGAGTAGAAGAGGAAGGCAGGTCAAGTTTGCGTTTCGTGGGGATTTGAGGGCTTAGATAGGGTCAACCCCTCGCGGCTGGTGAGCTCTGCTGAGTCCCCCTCGCGGCTGTGCACTCTCCTCCACGCCCCTCGCGGCTGGTGTATTGTTGGCACCTCCAGAGACTCCTTCATGGGCTGTTGCTAGCCCCTGTGACTTGCACTGAGAGTTTTGGGTCACGCTGCTGTGCACTGCAAGATCTGACGCGGCTCACTAGAATCATGTATACTGGGTGTTGAGCTTTGCCAGGTATTGCGCATCCAGCCCTACTCGTCCAGCAAGAGTCTATTACTTGGGCGGTCGAAATATCTGATCTCGAGCCCAGATGGCATGAGAGATTGCAGTGTCAACCCAGTTTGCCCCTGACACTCGGTACCTGTGAGGATCGAGTGTGGCTCCTAGGCTTATCTGCAGAGCGTAGCGTCCTGGGCTGCCTTGGATTTAGTGAAGGAGCGGGCTGGTCGAGAATGGGTTGAAGGCAGTTCCAATCCTAGTTATGAACTGCTTCCTGCGGTGCTCAATGGATGATGCGTTTGGTGTGTAGAGCAGTACTGGACGTGAAACAGTGCTTGCGGCTGTCCGAGGCAGCAAACTGAGCGGCCAGAGAAGTGGCCTGCAGCGCGTACTGCAGAAGAAGCTGTGGTGGCAATCAAGAGCCTCGATGGAAAACCGAGGTAGATGAATGGAGATGGCTGGAGCGCAGTACTGCTTGTCTGGACTCTGCCAGGCTTCAGATCACCGTTACCACTTGAAGAAAGCGCCCAGGAAGATTCATCTGTGGCAGGATCTAGTGCACAGGATGAAAGGACTGGACTCTTTACGTGAACCTGGGATAGCAGTCTCTCATCTGGCCGGCCTTTTCACTGGGAGTCTTCTTGTTCCCAGGATGAGCCGATGTGGAGATGATAGATGTTGAAGCTGGATGATTGTTTCGATGTCGAGGTGACAGGGAATGAATAATGGAGGCCCACTCCCGTCTGCCTACACTGGACCTGGCCGGGGTTCATTCTACTGAGCCACACCATATCAACACCGCCTTCAAGATATATCGTTCTAAGCGAAGTACGCCACACTTCCGCAATCTTGGAACCTATCCCAAGCAAGACCCCTGAAATCGCCGGCCCTCACTGCGCATTGCCAGGACGGATTGCGACCGCAGTCCGAACCGCCAGCGGCAGCCCACGATGTTGAACTTCATATTAATACAGAACCGCCAGTGAGTTCTGTTCGATCCCCATGCCCGCTATACTAGAACTGACCATATGTGTTGCGCAACAGAGGCAAGACGCGGCTCGCGAAGTGGTATGTGCCGTACAGCGACGACGACAAGATCCGGCTGAAGGGCGAGGTATGCGCGGCTTGGCTTCTGTACCTACCTATCTAACTTGCGCCCGCTGACGCTTATCTGCCGCAGGTTCACCGCCTGGTCGCGCCCCGCGACCAGAAGTACCAGTCGAACTTCGTCGAGTTCCGGAACCACAAGATCGTGTACCGCCGGTACGCCGGCCTGTTCTTCTGCGCGTGCGTCGACACCAACGACAACGAGCTGGCCTACCTCGAGGCCATCCACTTCTTCGTCGAGGTCCTCGACGCCTTCTTCGGCAACGTCTGCGAGCTCGACCTTGTCTTCAACTTCTACAAGGTCTACGCCATCCTCGACGAGGTCTTCCTGGCCGGCGAGATCGAGGAGACCAGCAAACAGGTCGTCCTGACCCGCCTCGAACACCTTGACAAGCTAGAATGAGGAGGGAAACTGGAGAGAGCGGAACCTCAGACGGAGAAACGGTGGGTGGTGAGAGAGAAAGAGCAAGATAGCGTCGCGAGAACAATGCGAGGCAACGAGTCCACATACCCATAAGCGCTCCAAGGAGGAGCTCTCGGAAAATCCGATAGGACTACATCTGCTCGCCTGCATTTTATCATATGCAAGGAAAGGTTTGGTTGTTACTGGCATCAAATGGCGAGGGCGTACGGAGTCACAATGCATGAGAACCACAAGGTTAACATCGAATTCCGTTCTGCAACATCACATCTATGAACTTTGTCTACAAAGGCCTGAAACCCGACTCCACTATGCAGCTGCCATTCGCAGCTGCTTCGTCGGTTACTAATACAAATTGTTAGGCGTCAACATCAGATCTCGACTGTCATGCTCGTTGATCTGACTATCTTCGCCCACTCGTAGATTCTCCACAATCGACGAATCAAGGGAGACGAAGGTCCCGTACTGCTTATGCCATGTGCTCTGTTCTTTTGCTTCCCTGTCGATGCGGGAAAAGCGGATCTGGGGCTACGCCGCCAGAGTTGCGAGATAACAGGGATGCGTCGCTCCCTTCAGCTCCCATCGAGAGCCAGATGGAGCTTGGCGAGCTGAGCGACCAACCTCTAGTGAACTAGGGGTCGGCCACTGACCGGGCTACCATTGGGCACATCCTAATTGCCAGGCTGCGAGACGTCCCCCGACACGTCGAGGGCTGAAGGCCGGCTGGGCTTGCTGTGGACAATTGGATTCTCCTTGCCCTTGAAGAGAGCAACGATCTCGGGTGAGAATACAGGTTCTTGCACCAGTCGAAGTAGGACGCCATCGGGCTTCTGCAGAATCGACGAGTCACCCTGCTCAGGCTTGTCGTGGTCATCGTCAACGCTGGTGGAGACGTCTGCTTCCACCGGAATGTTCAATGAACCCGAGCTCAATGAACTCGAGCTCTGTGTGGGATCAGCCTCCTTCGTAGCCGTTCCGGTGCCGCCTTCGAATCTTTCAAGCCGTTTTGCTCTCCGAATATCTTCAAGCAGCGACGACAGGAACTGGCTCACTTCTTGACCAGACTCGGTATCTCGATTCTCCCCGTGCGCTGGGGAAGGTGCGTCTTTCATTTGGATATCGCCGTTGCTCGTAGTCTTGCTCGGCTCAGCCTTGGCCTCAGCCTTGGCCTCAGCCTTGGACATAAGAACGATATCCTGCTGTCGTGAGTAGTATCCATCGTCTGATGACATGAAATCGTCATCATCATACCCAAATAATCCGTACCGTTCGTTCTTGGATCGCTTCTGCTTAAGCTGGTTCTGCTTGGTAGAACGACGAATCGGGCTCGGAGAGCGACGCGGCCGATAAGGGTCTGCAACGCCAGGTTCAATCGTGGTGTTACTAGAACCCGACTCACTTTCTTTCTCGCCTGGAACCTCGCGTCGTGACGACGACTGCCACATATTGTGTCGTCGTCGCCGCTGTGTTACAGAGAAGAACTTCAAGCTGTCCGGACACACCGCAGAATGGTGACCGCCAAACCTTTTGCGGATGTCGCAGCGGTAGCTTCTTGCGCGGCGTTTGCCCATCGAAAGGTCCAGGTTCGTCGGACAAGCTTGGACCCAGTGACCTAGTTTTTCGTTAGCCATGAGAACGTGGATTTCCCAGTGCTCTGAACCACCATCTTACCTCCTTTGGCACACCTCTTGCATTTGTATGTTGAAGGCGGAGGCATGGATAAGTCTAGGGAAGGCTTCTTCCTCGTGCCCTCTGGTGCAGGGTTCTTCTTGCCCTCATTGCCAAGGTGCGCTTCAAAGCTCAAGCCGGAGCCTCGGCCTTGCTTGGAAGTTTTGGACATCTTCGAAGGGGACGGGGAGTCCAAGAGGATCATATCGTCCGAATCTGAACGCTTCAAATTAGTTGGCCACTTGGACGAGACTTTAGGTCTCGGCTCAGATGGAACATAGAGCTGCGACGGCTTCTCTTTCTCTGGGTAAGGGTCTGAAGGCTGCAAGTTAGGATTCCACTCGTCCACACCAGAAGGACATATCTTACCTGACGAGATTTCCCATGGATTATTCCATCCGTTGGATTCAAATGCGGCTTCCGGAAGCTTTGCCCGGTCGCTTAGGTCTTCTGGTCTGCTACTGTCGTCTGGTACCTCAACGGCCTCTTCTGCGGCAGCGGCGGTAGACATTCGGTTTCTGCCCAAAGGGATTGTGTTGGCACCAGATTTCTGTCTTTTGCAAACTTGGAATAGGTATTTCCGGTCCTTCGCATCGATCTTGGCCATGTCATCAAGATCATCACCTGCCTTGCATGAAGCAGCAGCGTCTTGAAGGGCCTTTGTCGGGTTTGCAAAACCCGAAAGGCTCCACAGAGCGTCAATAACCTCCGTCTGGGCCATGAAGTATCTGCGTCGGTTGGTGGCATCAAGTTCCTGCCACTGGTTGAACCTTTGATTGATTTCTTCCATGGTTACAGGCCGACAAGTCTTCCGCAGGACGTTGGCAAACTCTCTCAGGGTCTCCTTCTCCTGCGGAATCCTGTCCTGCTTGATCTGCTCTCGGAGCCATTCCATCAAGATTTCGCAAGCCAGCTTGCGTTCGAGTCCCTTGAGCTCAAGAGACTCAAGGTCTTTGTAGGCATCCATGGTGATGGTGGGCCACTGAAAAGTGCACAACCAACTCGCGCAAAGGTTCAGTGCTTGGGTTGTGGGCAAAGGTCCTGGGAGAAGACAAGTGGTGCGAGAGGATGGGAAAAAGATAAAGAAAACAGGCGAGAGCTTCTTGTCTCTGGGAGAGTGAGGAAGATGCAGAGTTGGTCAGCAGGGTGCCGGCGTATGTGAGTTACACCGTGTTGGACTCGGCACAAACGAACAGATTGGTCAGACCTCGCACCACCGCCACCACTGACAGGAAGTGCATGCGAGAGCAATGGGTAGGATGGCTTGGGTGTGCTGGGGGAGGAAGGAAGGGTTATTGTCACCAATGTCCCGTATGATGTTGTGCTGCTTTTCTGGTGCCGACTGACCCGGCGATGACTGACCCGGCGATGGGTGCCACTGGTCCCGGATCTAGGAGCTGAGGTAGGTAGATGGTGTTGGATGCCCGGGCTCCACGAGGGGCAGTGAGTGGAATCAGGGACCAACAGTTGCTTGCCCCAGATAGGCAAGGTCCACGGCACTGAAGTTACCTCATGTAGCTCATGTCCAGCAGCGCGCCGGGATGGATGCTTACTTCACAAGGCACAGTGGGCTTGCTGAGGAAGCCGCAGTCTCGCGCGCGCCAACTGGCTGCTAGGGGAAGGTGTAGAGCTCTGTCTGCCCAGATGCCCGGATTCCTGCTCTCCTTCTGCTCATCACTCCTTGGAGGGCAAAGGAATAACTATCTTATAGACGCATGAAGCCGTATACACACCGTCAGAGTTGTAGCGGCATTCCTCGTAACATTTAGGAGTGCCATAAGAGAAGGTAAATATCTATCAGGGAATTCCAAGTGTGCAGCTCTTCATCGTAACGTTATCCGAATACTCTATCTCCCTTCCGGCCATGGCCCTCGGAATGATTGAGTATTGGTCTCTGAAGGATTAGAGCAGCAGAATAGGGCAACCAAACAGCAAGCCAGGCAGTCGAGATTTCCATTCAAAGGAGACTCATTACCGTTTCAGTGCAGCGAAACGCGCTGCCAGTTCATTGACATCGGGTATGCCATCTCCAATTCCTCCGGGCTTCTGCTCCTGCTTCTTCGCTATACCAGCGTTGCGCAGTTTCTGATTATTTGGCGCCTCAATCGGCTTCGAGTTAAGTGTCACTTTGGGGCGCGGGCTCGACGTCGAGGGGCTTTGGGGGCTCACGTGAAGTGGGCTGTCATCCAAGGAACCAGGAGCCGGCGCCCGACTCAGGTCTTCCCTCTCTTTGGCTACTTGACTATCAGCAGGCAAACCGGCTTCCGGCCTAGCCGTCTGTGCCTCGTCTCCACTAGAGCTACCGGGGTCGTCGACCTCTTCATCCGCGTATTTCGGGGGGTCGCCCAGGTTGGGTCGCTTGGGCCAGTTGACGCCGTATACCTTGGCAATCTCCTCGAGATACGCATCGACCAATTCTTCCTTTGGCGGCGTGACACTCAACTTCTTGACTACCTTCTCCGAGACGCCACCGTCCGTGTTCTCCATAGCGGCCAAGGCAAACTCCTTGCCAAATTTCTCCGCAAGTAGAGCGCGGACCTGCTGGAGTTCTTTGATCTCGGTTTTGGGGGCCGCATATATGATGCTCTTGACAGCTTCCTCCAGACCGGGATCGCATTTGGGGCTCTCCAGCAGGCCAGCTCGAGCTAGGAGAAGCTCGCAGTATAGTTCGAGGATCTCGTGGAGCTCGGTGGTGATATCGGATCGAATGATGTTTTCGGTCCGGATTTTGGCGGAGTCGATCTTGCCAACCTCGAGAAGCTGCGCCATGGCCCGTCGTTGGGTCTTTCCCATAGCCTCGTCACGTTGCTGTATGGTGCGCAACCGGGAGATCGAGAGCCTCAGCTGGATCTTGAGCCGGGTCTAGGCGTAGCGAGGGGCGAATTAGCCATTGCCATTGCCATTGCCATCGGAATATCGGAGGGTGGACCTTACGATGAGAGTCGCTGCGGGAGGCATGGTGACGACAACAAGATTCAGGCGAGGAGTTCTCGTCGCCTGTTTCGAAGATGGTCCCAACCGCAGAGGTAATTGAAAGGGCAGACTCAAGGCTGAGGTCGTCTACACTCTTCCAGGTTGGAAACGACAGCCGGCTGACTGATGATGGACACCCATTGGCGGCGGTGAACCCCGCTGATGGCCAATCCCTGTGTCCGTCAAATGCGCCTGACCCCGCGACTCCACAAAGCAGGAGAGCTCCATTTTGGGCGTAGTGTTGTATGTACGGAGTTGGAGTACGGAGTTCCTAAGCTGAACCATCAAGGTGAGGTAACATCTAAAGTGCCTTGATAACTTCCATCGGTAAAGAACCGAAGCAGGAAGGGTACAGTTTACCTAAGGTTAAGGATCTACGTACCATCTTAGATATGGGAAGCACCTTACCATCTTCGTGTATCACCGGTAAGCCAGTGGTCAGTCAGTCTTGAAAGCGGCATTCCCGCTGTTTCGTTCGCAACCTTGAATTTGACAGCATGCCCGTCAAGATCCGAGCCGCCACCACCCGACCTGGAAGCCAACAATGAAGGCGCCTTGCCTTAGTCATTCCCACGTTTTCGCACGTTTCCATGTTACTCCATCCCGCATGTTTGTACTCCAGCTCTTAGGGTAAGACCAAGGACCTGGTGCCCTTAGACAGAGCTGACCATCGACATTGATTGCCTACCGCCTCATTTTACCTCATGCAAGGACTGAGCCCTCGTGTTGGCGGCCTTTACCTAATGAACGAACGCCCATATCCAGCCATTTCCCATGTAGCCAGTCTACCAGTCAAGCAGTCTACCAAATCTCCACTGATCTAGACCGGGGGATGATCTCATTTGTGGGGAGCAGGTTCCACAGACCGCTAGGATGGCCCGGGGACGCGAGCCATCCATCCATCGGCCGCGCTCCGGATATCAACTGAATGCAGCAGCAGCCTTGGAAGCTCCCGGATCTGTCGCAAAATTCAATATCCCATTGCTTCCATCTCTGCCATACCTCTCCCCTGAATGCCTCGCGGTACTTGCCGAGGTCGGTGTCAGGGTAGGGACGGTCCTTCAGGCGGATATACTCTGGGGTGCACGGCAAGCGCATCCACCTCCTGATCCCCTTTATCGCACCTGACTTCTTCGCCATTCTGTTTTCCAGATAAGCATAGCCGCTTGAGCGACTCGTCACCTGCTTTCACCCGGGGCTACTGGTCTGATTGTCATGACTCGACTGTCTGCGGATGGATATATAGCGTTACTGGTAGGTGGTTTACTACCCGCGCAGGCAATCCTTTGAGCAACTTGCAGTGGGACACTCGCGAAAGAGCATCGTGTGTTCGAGAGCAGCAGAGTCATCACATAGCTAGCGGAATTCCCACTGCAAGTTGTTCCGCTGCCCATAGGTAAGAACCAAAGCTCACGCGGTGTATAGTCCATGCGAAAATGGCGATGGGATGGTTGAAGGCCGCCTCCGCCAAGCTGCAGAGGAACCACCTCTGGCAGAGGATGGTGAAGAACACCATCTGTACTGGCGTTAATCTTATCATCGGTGTCATACCCGCTGTCATCGCTGTATACGGTCGCTCTACCTATCTTGGTGCTATGGCCTCAGTCTTTGGCCACCCCGGCCGTCGATTTGGCCAGATGGCCGAAGTCCTTTCCCTCATCGTTCTCGGTACCTTCGTTGGCATGGCCTGGGGGATGCTGGGACTTTACCTTTCCAGTCTGGCATACAACAGCAACATCTCGGCTGCGTGGGCCATCCGAGCTGTCTTCTTCGCTCTGGCCGTACTATTCCATGGAATCATTCGTTCTGCGGCCCCGAGGCTGTTCATGTTCGTTTTCTGGTTCTTGCTGGTCACCCTCACCATCCTGACCAATGCCGCCACCTCCGTCAGCTCCAAACTCGCCTCACAGATCTCATATCCGATTCTGACAGCTGTTGCGATAATAATATTGGTGAACGTCACCATATTCCCCGAGTTCTCCAGCAGTTTCCTGGGTACCTCAACCATCGAAACTCTGAGCGAAACTGTGGCATGTCTTGTCGAGGCTGGCGATTGGTTTATATCCGATACCAAGGAGTTGTGCCGCGAGGCTAGCAGTAAAAAGTCTTCAACGAATCTGAGGACCAAGCTCGTCTCACTCACCGATAAGAAGCCGCAATTGAGGGCGAAGCTTGCAAGCTCCAAGTCGGCGCAAGCGGAATGCAACTTCGAGCTTGTTTTCGCGCATCTTCCTCCTCGCGCACTGAAGCCCATCAGCATGACCTTGATGTCTCGTCTGGTGCAGGTGACTATATCCCTCATCAACGCTTGTGAGAGCAAATACGCTCTGGCAGGGCTCGCCGACGATGATGTTGCCGAAGATGAAGCTGATGATAGCTCCGATCGGGACAGCGATTCCGATTCCGACTCTGACTCTGACTCTGAATCCAGCGAATCTTCCGAGAATAGTGACGAAGGGAAATCACGGCGCGCGAAAAAGAGGAAGTCGGTGCACGCCCGCAACTTGGAGCTTGTCAAACCCGTCCGAGAGATCGAGTCAGGGGACATTGATTTACTCGAACACATCCTATCCCAGGTCCGACGACCCGCTGAGGCATTGCAAGATCAGATTCAAGAGACAGCGGGTGTCATTTCAAATGCACTTGCTTACTGCTACGATGTGCCGAAATTACCATCAGGCTCTCCAGTACCTCGTGGAATTTTACTTGCAGAGCTTGATTTGCGGTTAGAGGCCTTCATCAAAGCATTGACACAATTCGATCTGGATTCTGCATCGGCGCTTGAGAAAGCATCCGACATGGCATACGGGCAGGACTCGCGGGGCGACATAATGCCCAGAATGGAGGTTCATTTGATAGCCTCCTTTCTCATCAGCCTTCGCTTCGCCGCTGGCCAGACCCACGACATGCTGGCGCAAGTCAGAGCTCTGGTGGAACGGAGAAACGAGAGGTCTGGGCACCGACGACTGTACTGGCCCAAGATCAGTTGGAAGAAATGGCTGACCTCTGGTGGTGAGCGTGACCAGATGGCACTACCCGAAAATGCGCGGAAGGAAGTCCGTGCAGGACACGGTCTAAGGGAAGATAACGACGACAGAGATGCCGAGGTGGAAAGCTCTAGCGACGTGACGCTACTTAGTGACCCTACAAACGAGGAGCTTGGTGACACGGCCACGAAACAAGAAACAGTCACGAGGCAACCGACACTGCCGGAGAAAGGGAAAATGCCACGTCGCAAGGGACCTCAGAAGTCGGAGGCCAGCACCGCTCTATGGATGCGTGGGTTAGCTGCTGATGCGTTCGAGCTCGTTGCCGAATCAGATGCCTTGGGGTTCGCCCTCAAGATGTGCATCGCAGCTTTTATCGTCACTTGGCCTGCTTTCGTGCCTTCGTTGAATCACTGGTATGGCTCTATTCGCGGGTCTTGGGCTTCGCTGCAGTTGATTCTCGTGTTCGAGGTGGCCGTGGGAACCTCTTTACACGGCTTCTTCGTGAGAGCATTCGGCGTCGTCTTTGGCTGCACCGTGGGGTTCGTGGCTTGGGAGATCGGTCAAGGGAACCGAATCGTGTTGGTAATTATCCTGATTCTCGGCGTCATACCCTCGAATTATGTCTATCTGGGCACACCGTACGTCAAGGCCGGCATTATTTCAGTTACCAGTATATCCGTCGTCGGACTAGGTAAGGGTCTCCCACAGCCACCAGAAGCGTCTCTTATTGCGGCATACTAATACCACCAATCCAGCTACGATCAACTCACAGACCGATGAAGAGCCGTGGCAGATATATGTCAAACGCCTTGCGTGCTTTCTCATCGGAGGCACAGTGGCGCTCCTGGTTGAGATGGCTATATTTCCAGTTCGCGCGCGGGATATGTTGATCGAATCATTAGCATCGACGATCCAGCAGATATCGAACATGGAGTCGACCGTTGCGGTCGGGATTGACACGCCGATGGATATCAACATTCGGTCGCATGCGCTGAATGCGAGCTTCACAAATGCCAAAGAAAAGGCTGAACAAGCCTTGACTGCCGCTCGAACGTTTCTGCCATTCTGCTTAACTGAACCGCGGATTAAAGGAAACTTCAAGGGCCAAGTCTTGATATACGGCGAGATCATCTACGTTTTGTTCCAGATCATCGATCGCATGGATAGCATGCTCCATCTGCGGAAAGCCTTCGGCAATACCGTGCTCGAAGAGCAGCACCTGCAAGCGGAAACGCTTCCTTATCGTCGTAACGTAGCGGGCAGCGTTACCGTGACGCTATTCGCCGTACAGGAAGCCCTCACGACGCGACTTCCCCTCCCACAATTCCTACCATCCAGCCGTGTGGCCCAGCTCCGGTACGTCGGCCGGGTGCGAGAGCTATTATCCCAGCACGATCGGCCGATAACGCGCCAGAACCTCTCCTGGAATGCAGCTTCGGGTGGGATGATAGAGATCATCGAATACCTAGAGGAGCTAGTAGATCTGGCCAAGCTTCTGGTCGGCGTCAACGACTTCCGGACCGGCATGCTCGAGCGGCCCAAGTACCAAGAATACGTGGCGAGGATACGGGCCCGCGAGTCCGCCCTCCAGCAGGAGAAGAAGGAGCAAGCCGAACTCCAGAAGACCCAGAGCAAGGCCAGCAACGGCAGCGCCCGCAAACCGAGAGGGTTCTCCTTCGTACGCCGACCCACGGCCGGCACCGTCGGCTCCACCGCGGCGCCGAAGAGCGGCAGCTTCGGCCAGCTGCTCAGGCGCACCACGGGTCTCGCAGTGCCCACCAGCGCCGAGCCGTCGGGCGCGGCCCGGGACGAGGCCGCGGTCACGGACGACAGCGAGAACGAAGTCGCGGTCGTCGAGGAAGACGTGCCGCCGGACCTGCCGGTCAGCTTGCAGCGCGTCATGTCGCGGCGCATGGAGGAGAGGCGCGCCAGGAGGGAAGGCGAAGACCCCAAGGGCAAGCAGAGGCTGCGGCGCTCGAGCACCATGGGCGGCGAGATTATTAGTGAATGAGGTACTTGATAATATCTAAGAAACGATGCTCTTGTCGTTCACTTATTGTGGATTTGCTAGCAGACTTGCTTCAAGGTTGACTATTTCCTTGCATATGATCAATGTGCCTCCTCTGGACAGGCCATCAAGCCTCCGGGTGGGTGACTTGGTCTCCGAAGGAAGCGAGGCTTGTTGTAAGGGAGTCAAGGCGAGAGGCGAAGGGGTAAAGTAGTGCCCGTTCGCTAAGCTCACGAATGGCTAGGACTCCTCATCCTTCCTGCTTACTTTCCCGAAGAGCCGACTATCTAGTGGTGGTGCCCGATCCGGAAGCCAACCGTTTAGGCTCGGTGCCTAGCTTGACGAGCCCCTCGGTCCGTACGCCCTGGTCTTACTCGTTCGCGCGGGGTCTCACCAAATCTGATAATTGGTATTGCCACAACTGAACAGCATAAAGCGAACCATACTCGTCCAACTCTGGGGCTCGTTTCCAGGTCATGGTGATATAGCCAACCAACTGCAGAGGCTGGGGATCCGGCTTGCCGTAGAAGAACGGCTCGGAAGCTGGGTGCCGCGTGAAGTTGAACATGGACCTGTCTGCTTCCGACAGTGAGCCCGCGCTGAGCTTCTCCTCGGCCTGCTCTGGTGTGAGCGCCGCCGCGTTGGTGTGGTCGTGATGGGTATTCTCCCCGTATACCCACATGCCCTCCGCTCCGCTGGGCAGGGTGCCTCTCATCCCTGGACGTAGTGAACAGCGGCCTGTGCTTCGTTGCATGTCCTCCAAAACGCTGATACTTTCGCCTTTGGCTTCGGCGTTGTCAGCCATACGCTCGACCTCCGACGAGGTTGCGAGGGTCAAACGGTAGACTTTGCCGTCTCTTGCGCGAGCCCAAAACGTGGTTTTTGACTGACGTTGACGGTGGCCCAGTTCAATCCAAGTCAACACGTTGAACACATATCTATCCCCTCGGAAAGCCCTATCGTCTTCGCCAAAAGCGAAGGATATTCCTTCGGCGTGCGCCCGTTCCTTGGCGGCGGCGTCAGCCACGTTCTCGGCGATGTCGATGAAGACCAGGCGCCGCGTAGCCACATGGCGAATGCTACCGATTTCATTACAGCCAAGGCACGCAGTGTCGGTGTTGAGCTGTTCCCAATCTGATGGCAACAGGGTGCTCACCGTCGTGTAGACCAAGGGCCCCTCAGGTAGTTTGAGGAGCCCACCGGCGGTGGTGCGCTTGGCGTATTGGCAGGTTGTCTGGCCATCCCTGTTCTCGTGGAGGTGGACTTCTCCTACATCGGTCCAGTTGCTTGACGTGATGGACTTCGAGTACACCTTGATATCCTGCAGGGACGCAGTTTCGGCCCAGATTTTGGGGTTGCGGCGGCCTGGCATTCTTGTCGGAAGGCCAGGTGCTGGATGAGCAGAAACCGAAGAAGAGTCGTGCCGAACTTCTGAGCTGCTGTCTGGCATGGTTATCGGGAGATCACGGACTTTGGGGTTGCCACTATCTGACGGGGTTGCCGTGGGTTTGGGTGTTGGATGAGTACAGATAGAAGAAGAGGCATGCCGAACTTCGGGGTTGCCGCTGTCTGGCGTCGTTGTCGGAAGGGCAGGTGTTGGATGAGTAGAGATAGAAGGAGAGTCATGCCGAACTTCGGGGTTGCCGCTGTCTGGCGTCGTTGTCGGAAGGGCAGGTGTTGGATGAGTAGAGATAGAAGAAGAGGCATGTCGAACTTCGGGCTTGCCGCTATCTGATGTGGTTGTGGGGAGTTCACGTATTGGATGAGTACAGACAGGAGGAGTGTCATGCCGAGCTTCGGGTTTGCCGCTGTCTGGCGTCGTTGTCGGAAGGTCAGGTGTTAGATGAGCAGAGACAGAAGAAACGTCGCACCGATGATGGCGCCAATGAAATATACGTATAATACACATTGTGTATAACTGAGCTGGTCGAGTTGCTGTCCTGAATATCCACGCAAGGGAAAGAGATGCCTCGAAAAGCGAGTCGTATTTATCACTGGTTGGCCTCGTTCAGCACGGTTCAGGTAAGAGTCATCGCAAGGGCTATGCGATATCCCCAACCGCCCTGCCTCAACTCATGTGTGACGCAAACATGCTCACGGGTATGGCTTCAGTCCTCTGTCGGCTCGTGGACTCGTCGCATGCCTAGATCGGAACAACACAGCCAACAACATAGCCATGGTGTCTGTGCTTCTGGGGTGCTTACACGTCAAACAGGATGGTGTCGGAAACTTGCTCGTTATTGAGGTCAGAGTGGCGAGGAATGTCCTGTTTTCGCCTATGACAGGTCCGGGGTACTGTTTTGTTGTTTGGAGTGGTAGTGGTTGGAGGACCATAATGCCGGGTACGGTACTGCACTGTATCACCTTTCTGTTGGAATGTGTACAGAGTAGCCCAGCTCAGCCCCAGGATGCCAAAGCAGCCAGAACCAACGCTTGTTGACAGGCTTGCCCCAGATGCACAGGATTTCTTTCGTCATCGCCACGTCCAACCCGCGAATGCTAAAAATAAGCGAAGCACGTACTCAAGTCTCGGGACAGTGCCCTGTTCAGTGATAGCGATGGGGGCGAAGCGATGTCATCCCACCACGTAGGTAAGCCCTGCCAGTTCTTTGTTTCGCCTCACCTCCGTTGGTAGCCACCTGTCATCCCCGTTCGCCTCGAAATGACGGCCTGAGACATCTTGATCAACTAAAGAGCAGGTGTTGTTGCTCCAAAGTCTGCTTACCCGGATTTCTTCTTCAAAGATCTGTCCAGTTGCCGTACTGCTCGGGGCTTGCACGGCCCGCGGCGCCCACATGCATATCCGGTGGTGAGTAGGGTGGGAGCTCGCTGCTGCTTCTTGAAATGCTGTCGTTATTGACTCGCTAATATCTTGGGCGCCGATGCGAAGCGAACTCCGTCCGACCGGCTCTCCCACGGAAGCAGTAGAACGGGCCCTCGATCTTTAAGTCTATCGTCTATTCGCAAGATTTCCTCCGTCTAGTCATCAGCCACCGCCGTCCCGTCCGCTCGAACCGCTCACAACCTGCCCTCGGCCTTCTCGATATCGAGCTCGGTGCTGGTGGGGCCGTACCCGCCGGCCGCCGCGACATCCTCTTTCTGGTACAGCCAGCAGTCGTCGGTATCGACAGTCTTGGGGTCGAACTCGAAGATGCGGCACTCGGCATTGTACCAGAGGGCATCGGAGGGGCCGGTGGGGTCGGCGGTGATGCGGCGGAGGATATCGCCGTGGGCGACCAGCACGATGTTCTTCTCGGGGCGCTCGCGCAGCCACTGGCGGACCCAGCGGGCGCGGGCGGCCAGGGCGGCGGCGTCGGCGGCCCAGAAGCCGCGCTTGCTGGTCCAGTCCGGCGTCAGCGGCGAGAAGTCGAAGCCGGCGAACTCGGGGTCGGCCTCCAGCGCCTCCCGCGGCGACCCCGTGTCGCAGGGGTAGTCGTTGCACTCCTGGGCCTGCGGCAGCAGCACCACCGCCGGCCGCCCGCCCAGCCGCTCCATCGCCGGCCCCCACCCCAGGTACGTCGTCTGCATCGTGCGCCGCAGCGGCGACGACACCACCAGCTCGGCTTCCTGCTGCAGCTGCGGGATCTGGGAGGGCGGTGGGGGGTGAGCGACCGAAAAGAACGTCCACGTGACGCGGAAGAGATCGGGGGGGGTGGGGGGATACAACGTACCTGGCGCGCAAGCGAGGCGGCCTGCTTCCTGCCGAGAGGCGTAAGGGGCGCATCGGCGACTTTTCCGGGGGTGGGACTGCGGTCAGCACGAGGAGCGAAGAGTGTGAGGGTGAGGGTGAGTGAAGGGAACGCACTGAAGTAGTCTAGACCAACATTGTGCTCGGCTTGGGCGTGTCGAGTGAGGAAGATGCGGGAGTTGGGTGCCATCTTGAAGCCGTAAAGAGTGGTGTTTTCGCTTGAGGCGCAAAAACGAAACCAAGAGAGATTGACGACGACGAAACTCTATATTTCTATGAGATTCTATGAGGGAAATTGATCGGAAGGGGTGAAAGGGAGTTGAGGCTGCGAGACCGCTACCAAGTGAGCCGCCGACTCATCACTAAAACTCAGGGTCTCCACACCCACAACCGCAGTTGACCGTTGACGTGGTGTTGCATGGTCCACCGACTGGTCCGAACCCGAACCAGATCCTGCTTGGCACCGCCACTTTTTCCTCCGACCACCGCCGTTCTCGCCCAACCTGCCCTCCGACGCTTGACCGGACCGTCGAGTCATCACCCGCCAGAAGCCTCGCTGGCGTTTCCCCGTTCTGTAAACCTGCCGATACTTAAAGTATTAATACCAGCGTAGGCGCCGTGATGTTTCTTCCGATCTTTCAGCGGGCTCGAAGGGCTCTCATAACGTAGAATTTGCTCAAGGATATGCGTCATGGGTAGAACAACAACCGAGCTATTTTCGCCGAGACATCCTAAGACCAGTCCAAAGCAGTCCTTAGGGCAAGGTTTCGGCTTTGTGTAGTAGATCCATGCCCCCTCGCAACCTTCCTGTAAGGGTTCCTCTGGAAAGTGGAAGAAGGCAGCCCCAAAATACCCGGTGTCAGAAGCCCAAGCCATACGTGGATCAACGCGACTGGGGTGGATGTGACGGCCTTCAAGGAGATAGTCCTTTGGTTCGCGCAGTTCGAATGAGCGGCCCGAGGAACCTTCGACTTCGGATGTAGTGGCGCTCGCAAGTAGGATATTTTCGATTTGTCCCCCTTGTCGACCTTTTCGGTCTCTGGCAAGTACTTGATCATCAATCGTGATCCAGGAGATCTTGTGCTGCTCTAAGTTCTCACGAAGAACTCCGAGGCGGACGCATGCTTCGGAGTCGCCAGAACAGCCAGTCTCAAGAATGAAGGACGAGGTCACTAGGAAAAGATCTCTGGAGTCTTCCTTTAGGGCCACGGGTCCGTTGGCGGTGACGTGACTGTGTCTTCTCTCCGAGCCCTTGCTATGAAGGTGCACGAGCATAGGGTTACCGAGAGGCTTCAACTCTTTGGTGAAGACTTCGACTTGTTGCGGACTCATTGTAGAGCTATGCTTTGGGCGGTTGCGATGGCAGTCTGGTATATCCGAGGAAACAGTTGACGGGGCATAGGTGGATGAAGGGCAAGATGCCGGGCCCGGGCAGCTGGGAATACGCCGGCCTTCATAAGGACGCAAGTTTCCGCCACCCATTTGAGAGTGAGGCGAGTGTTGCCGGTTTCAGATGACAGCTGTCCTTTTCTTAGGTACCAACTTGTTATCTGTTGGTGCTTCTGAAGTAACGTTGGTTGGCAATGCTATTCGACCAGCATGCAAACTTGGTGTGTACCACAAGCCTGTGGCAAGAACAAAGAAGGTCGCGTGGTTGGCAACCACCTCGGGTCCTGGCACCTTGGAGCACAACGCCCCTGCTCGCTCCTCGAGCCTTTGTTCTGGTCTCACATCTGGGCCGTGCGTCCTCGCTTGCAACTCGGTTGACATCTGGCAGGCGTGTCACCCCATGGCAACATCGCACCAGGCCAAGGCAACGCACGTTGGGTGCTTCCGCTGTTAGTTCAGTCATACCAATGAACTAGAGTGAGGCAGTCTCTGTCTTCGTGAAACCCGTTGGTTCGTGCACATATTGCTACTTACCGTGTATGGTGTTAGTCAAACATACAAGCGCGAGGTCGCTCGTCAAATAACCGAAACCCAAGCTCCGCATAACGCCTCGCTTCCATGGTATCCCACAATATCGCAAGACGCCCAAGCCTCGCCGTTCCGTACGCCCCAAGCACATCCTGTCATCCGGCCTACTAGAAAAGCTTCAGGTTGGTGCGCTGTTGCAGCCTGGTGTGATTCAGCATGGTGCGCGACTTTTTCGGGCGCGCTTGAAGCCTGCGGAAGGCTTCCTGGATGTGGCGGCTCTCGACTGGCGTTTTACCCTCGCTTGGGGGGTCGAAAAGGCCTTGCGCAAGTTTTCGCTTCTTCGTGCCCGAGTTCTCGCCGCCGCTGCGCTCCTTCCACAGGTCCTCTTGCTCCTTGATCTTCAGAGCCTCTTCGGTTAGGGTCTGCACCATCTCGAAAGTCAAGAAACCCAAGATGTCGACTATATCGTCTGACGGTTTGCTGTCCGTGACGATACCAAATCCTGCCCATTCGCGGAACCGCTTGCCCTTTCGGTAGGTGAACGATGCTTGCCGGTACTCGGACCACGTGACATATTCCTCCCTAGTCATCGCCTTCGTGCGCTCATCGGCTTTTCGCAACCGTTGCAGAGTGATGTAGTTCATTTCCTCTTCTTCTTCATCTTCCTCGTCGTCGCGCTCGGGGACTTCCTGGCTGTAGAAAGAGGAGGGCTCCCAAGGCAGCTTGACCTTGGCCTTCTTGTTCTTCTTGGCCGCTTCTTCGACAGCAGGACCGCCAGGCATAACGCCGCCAGCGGGATCGTCGGCGACACCAAGGTCGGCGTCTCCACCCTTGTCATCGGAGTCCTTGGCACTCTTCCGAACGTCCTTCCAGGATAAGAACGTCCGTAAGCGCGACACCTTGGGCGCATCGTCGCGGATTTGGAATATGAGGTCGTTGATGGTGATTGTGCGAGCGCCACGTCGAGCGGCCAGCTCGGTGCAATTGCGCAGCATCTCGATGACCTGCTGGCGGACGATCTCTTCAATCATGGCAGTAGTCTCAACAGAAGGTTCGCCGGTCTCGCCAGAGACGTACATCATCTGCTGGATCTCCTGCCGGTACTTGTGCTGCTTGCTATTGTCCCCCATCTTGGTTACAATTGCTTGTCAAGTACCAAATATCTGGGGTGGGGTTGGGTGCGTGACAGCTCTGATTGAGTGCAACGTGAGGGATGTGGAGGGGGGATGAAGGTTCAAGGTTGAGGTTGAGGTTGTCCTAAAGGAGCAGCTGCGGCATGGCCTTTAATGTGGGGAGGCCCATTATGTAAGTAACCTCCGATATGCCCGACCCCTAAGTTAAGGTTTGTCGATAAGCCACCTTTATTTAGGTACCTGGTACTCCGTACAGTGAGACCAACTCCCGAACGGGAAGGCAGGCTTTCGTTTAGAATCGAGTGGTCTACGAACACAGCATATACGAATGGTAACTTGAACACATTTCCTTTTGCATTCTGAGTAAACCTTGCACCCGACTTAGTCTAATTAATTCCGAAGTAGGCACTCCTCTCCTTCGATGACGAAACGATCCAGCCTCATTCGTGGTTGAGAAAGATGCAATGACTCCGAGACGGTTCGTACACAAACCCCAGATTGCACGCTACGATCAAAGTCGTACCTATTCGGCCTTCTTGGCATTCTTGTATATGGCCACGAGTTGTGGGATCATGACCAGCGCCCAAACGAAGGAAAGGGCGAAGACGGCGGCAAAGATCTTGAGGTACAGCTTGACAAGGCGAATCCATGAAGCACGGGTGAAGGTCTTCCAGGCATCCATGACCGAAACGTAACCCTTTCCGCCAACAATGGCGGGCTCAACCTTACCCTGAAAAGTGCGGTCGAAGGGAACGATCGTATCGTCTTCCTCCGGAAGAATTGAGGCTTGGACCCGGGTCAGGACAACCTGGGCAGGGATTACGACGAAGACTTGGAGGAGAAGGGTCGTGATCAGAACCAGGAGTCCCTTCCATGCGTCGCCAGCTTCGGGTTGGCGAATGGTCCCGTACTGAGTGGGGTCGATGGTGGGCATTCCGAGGACTGTAGCGAATCCCTTGGGCACGAATGCCGCCAGTTCGACGGCGAAGAAATACATGCAGACGGGAAGGGCAGTGGCCTGGAAAGCCTTCTTGAATGGCGGCAGACGCTGGTAAAAGCGCTTTGGGCTGGGAGTGGTGATGACGATGTGTGTCCAAGCCGTGTACAGCTGTACGCAGGCCAAAGCGGCGATAGGAGCGGCAACAAGGGCCGGGACGAAAGCCGAACGGACAACGCTGTCGACAAACAAGAAAGCTAAGGTCAAGGCGGCATAGCAGGCAATGCCCCGGAACATAGATCGCCAGCCACCGATGGCGTAGAGAGTACGGTGGGTAGCACGGAAAGACGAGGTAACGCAGCGGCTTTCCGAGCCTCGAGCGGCTTCGTCAGCCACGGGCATGTTCTCCTCAGCGAGGGACTGGTTGTCCTCGTTTAACGAGACGGGCTCGTACGCAGGTGGAGAAGGGTCCTCGATGATGGCAAGAGTAGGGTAGACATGCTGAAGCGTATAGCTCAGCTAGAATAGGTGTTAGTCGAATAATCATCCTTAGTAGGAACATGGGGGCCTGCTTACGAAGATGAGAATGGGCAGGAAGACAATCAAGTCCAGGAAGAGGAGGAAAATAGCCCAGCCAGGAATCTCATAGCTGTTCATGGGGTCTTCGCCCCGCTTGTAGACGGCGTAAGCTAGATCGCGATACATTTTGGAGGATGTCCTGAGAGGAAGCAGAGAGAACGATAGGCAAGAAGATCCAAAAGACCGAGGCAGGTCAAGATGGAGGAGTCAGGCGGGAAGGTGAGAAATGATAAATGAAAAAGAGGCAGAAGGAAAGGAAGTGAAGTGCAAGACGAAATGAGGACAAAGAACGGCGGCTGAGCAATTGTCAGCGGCATGAAAGCCAAGTACTACTAATAAGAAAACCAGCATCGGCGGGTAGGACTGCAGAGTCCAGGCAGGACAGCCAGGGGTAGGGCCGTTTTGGCGCATCAGAACCCACGTCGTGCAGCCTGTCGCTGGGAGCTAAGGTAGAGAGCTTCAGGCCAGTCACTGCAGGTAAGAGGCACAGGACCACTGACGAGCAGGCAGCAGCGCGTCCATGGCCTGATGCTCGGCGACTTTCATGTCCGCTCGGTGCTCACGCAGGCAGGAGTGTCCGGTTCGGGCGTACTGCTCGTCCCCGACAAGCCGACCTTTACCTTTAGCCAGGCTTGGCCAGGCTACCATTGGCGCTATTGCGGCCGGCCTCCAGCGCTGCAGCCCTAAAACGTGCTAGGTACTTGCACCGCCACATCACGAGTCGTGATTACATCATTTAGTTCCGCATGCACAGGTGCCACAGGTAGCATCACCGAACTTCCATACAAGTCCCGGGTTTCTGTGCGCCTCTACTCTAGGGACATCTTGTAGCGGCGACTATCACTGGCGGACACCTCCAATATTGACTTCTACCCATGGGCGATCGGATCTCCGAGCTCCTCTCCCGCCGAGGAGGCCGGGGAGGGCTGTCCTCACGCAAAGGAAGAGGCCAGAATCAAGATGCCATTATCCAGAGCACCGACAACGATGCCGCCGAGTTCCGGATGAGCGCTGCCAAGCTTGGCTACATCAACGACCCTTTCGCCCAATTCTTCGTGCAACATCCTGTCCAGCAGAAACAACCCATGATCAACCGAGGTGAGAGCGCCTATCAGTCCGAGCTGTGACGGCCTGGCCTATGCTAAGGTTGAAGGTAGGCACTTATACTCGGACTGCCGCTCTAGACAAGCTCATCTCAACCTTCCTGTCCCGCACTGAAGGCCAAGTCCGCCAGATCATCTCGCTCGGAGCCGGAACGGACACGAGATGCTTCAAATTATTCTCTCAGCCTTCTCTGTCTAACATCGTTTACCATGAGATCGACTTCCCCGCTGTAGCCAGCAAGAAACGCCAGCTGGTCAATTCGGCCCCCTCACTCAGGTCTATCCTCCCCAACATCGAGCTGAAGGGCGAGACATGGAGCAGCCACCACCTGCTCAATGGCTGCCAGTACTGGTGCCATGGCATGGACCTCAGGGACATCCTGAAAGAGAATTTCAGTGGCATCGCAGGCATTAGACCTGACCCACCAACCCTGTTGATCTCTGAATGTTGCTTATGCTACCTGGAAGTGGCGGAAGCCAACAAGATCGTCAAGTACTTCGTTGACAGACTGCCAAAGCTTTCAATGGTCATATACGAGCCTATTCACCCAAACGATGCCTTTGGAAAGCAGATGGCTTCGAACTTGGAACAAATACGTCACATACGTATGCCTACAGTAAAGGAATTCCCGGAGAATCGTGACCAAGAGACGCGTCTGCAGAATGCGGGGTTCCCATCAGCGAAGTGCATTACTATAGAGAAATTATGGGAGAAGTGGATTCCCCCGAAAGAGAAGGACAGGCTTGACAACTTAGAGAGACTTGATGAGGTCGAAGAGTGGAATCTCATGGCTGACCACTATGCCATCGTTTGGGGCTGGAAAGACGCTGGCCTCGAAGGGTGGGATCAAGGCCTCTGAATGGGGGCTTCGAGGAGAAAGACCTGGTCTTCCCTTACTACACGGCGGGTGTTCTTCAGATGCGTGTCATATTTCACAGTTACACAATGGCGCGATCCTCGCACGAATAAGCTTTCCAAAAGATCAAGGGGTATCTTGAACGACCGTACCAACCGCGCTGAATCAGACTTCTAGGATGTTTTACATATACCAGTGCCCCTCAATGGGGGTGTCGACGTCGTATTCCTTGGACCCAAATCCCAAGTGTCCTATGGCGCCTCCCATGGCTCTGTGGTTTTCGGCGGCACCTTTCAGAGCGCCCCAACGCACCCGACCTTGCGATATCTCAATGACCGCGTTGCCATCGACTTCCAGGTCGTCGACCTCCATCGCATTAATTCCCTTCACCGTCTCCATCAGCTCTTCTACGGACGAGTTGCGCTTGTGAGCGTAGGAATCTTCTGCTGGCATCGAATCCAAGAACATTTGCATCTCCAGCGGCTCGGTATAACTCGGAACCGCGTCAGGTTGGTAATACGCCACGGACACTTCGTCGGACTGTACCCCCTCCACCGACACTTTGTGACACACCATTATGTTCTTGGTTCCTCTCCTCAGTCGCTTCTGTGTTTTCGTCACAGCCGCTGACACCGAGACGGTAGTTCCCATCTCCGCTTCTGGGACGGGAGAGAAATGGCAAGCGGCGGAGATCACCATCGAACTAGAACCTCCAAGCACCATCGCTCCGTTGATTCGACGTAGGGCCAGTATGATCGGGAGAAGAGCCAAGAGGATTGCCAGCACCAACACAACGACGATAGCTACCGTTGAGTATCCGAAGAAAATGAGGGCGTCGTCGCTGAGTCCCGTGTAGTTGACCGTTGAATTTGCTTCATAGTAGCCTTTGCTCAAGATCAGCCTGATCCACGCTGCCTTATCACACCTTCATTGACATACCTCCTTCCAGGACCAGGGCATAAAGTGCACTGGATACAAGGAAATGAAGAAGTGCGCTGAAAGATAACAGTGGCGCCTAGACTCTGCATGTCAGCTTGGTTCTCGTCAGCCCAAAATGCGTTATATCCTACACTATACCGATAGGGCAGCTGCAAGCGCCACGATGATACCTGCTCGCCCTTCGGGTCCGTAACACGCAAGGGGCGATATTCCCTGCTATACGAATTCCACTCCTTCTCGACACAGAGCATAGTATACAGCCAGTTGTACATGTAATACGACAAGGACAGTAACAGCTGGGGTGCGTTGGCCAACAGCAATGCCTGAATCAGACTCCTTTTCCCGGCGAGTACGCCACTGTTGGCACTATGGGCAATCGATGTAGACCTGCCGATGGTTTGTCAACTGTGTTTTCATGGAGACTCTCTGGGCTTCTTCTTGCGTTGAGATCGTACTCCCTGGTATCGCAAAACGAGGCAATCGGAAGTTAAGCAGGACCTACCCGCACCAATAGGGGTTATGCTGTCTTGCGGCATGGAAAGCGGCACCCAAGATGACAATTACACCGCCGAAGAGAACATAACTCGCCAGCCATCCTACGAGCGGAATTGCCCGCCACCATCTCCGATTCTCCTCCAGCTCCCACTGGCGCGGACGCTGGCGTGGTTGAGACTCCTCAGCATCGATAATCCCGTCCCTGAGGGTCTTTCCCGTATCCTTGCCTACCACCTCGTCGCACTTCCAGGCCGTCCGATCCAGCGTACAGCAACCTCGAGTCGTGATGTCCGGACGTGTCATGAACGAGACGATGGCGTCGCCGGGTAAGACGAGGGCGTCGTCAGAGGAAATCAGGAAGGTAACGAAGACGCTCACGACCGCCAATGCCAGCACGCACATCAAGACGGAAAACAACGTCTCGTTCACCAGCTCGATCTTGCACTGCGGCTCGACCTCGCGCGCCAGGCAGTACTGCAGTGTGAGTGTCGCGGCCGCCCCCTCGGCCAACCCAGGCCATAGTGAGCCCGTCTCTAGGTCCACGCCGTCCTCGAGAAAATCAAACTCGTATGTGTCTGGGATGGTATCTGCGCTCCGGGGCTCATTCACGTGTTCGGGGTTGCCGACGGCGGCATTGCACGTCTGGGTGCACCTTCCCGGGCCCTGCGGCGACTGGGACGTGGTTTTGCAGCTTCCTGTCCAAAAGAGCGCATTGCTTTCTTCTGCCGGCACACGGGGGTTCCAGAAGTCCTTCTGCTCGTCGTCGAGGGGCCCCATCAGCCCGTCGCGCGTCCACCCCAGTCCCGCCGTCCCGTTCGCCATGAACCGTGCCGGGTTCGCCGACTCGACGACCATGACCACGTCCTCGTAGTGGACACGCGCGTGGCAGGAATCGTACTGCGCGCGGCACCCGGGCACGTCGAGCCGCTTCCAGCCCCCGGCCTCGGTCGCCGTCGCGCGCAGGTACCGCGAGACCGCCGAGCCGGGATCCAAGGACTCGTCGAGGGTGGCAGGGCCGCCGTACCCGGCGTCGCCCGTCGCGTTCCTCCCGACGCCGCCGCCGCCGCCGGGCGGCAGCAGGACGGCGCCGGGGGCGAAGTACGCGGCGTCGTGGACGAAGGCCGCGGACGCGAGGGCCAGGTCCCAGCGCCCGCCGCGGAAGTCGGTCTCGAGGAGGGCGGCGTTGGCGAGCCAGTGCAGCGGGGCCGCGGCGAGGAAGCACGCCGCCCCGGCGGCGGCGGCGGCGGCCCCGCGCCGCGCCAGGTTGCCCGCGGCCGGCACGCCGATGGCCAGCGCCCGGCCCGCCGCGTGGCCGGCGTCCACCTCGCCCCGCGTCGGCGCCGCCGCCACCTGCCCCAGGAAACTCGCGCAGCCGAGCACGCCGGTGCACGCCGCGTTGAGCGCCAGCCGGAGCCAGAGCCCCGCGGTCCGCGTCCGGCCGCAGGCGTCCCGCACCAGGGCGGTGGTCGTTCGCAGACCCCCCGCCGCGCTCGTGCTCCGTACCAACAGCGCCGCGAGCAGCACCGCCAGTACGCTCAGGGCCGCGGTGTTGGCCAAGGCTGTAAGTCGCCACCCGGAGAGTAGAAGGCGCCAGCGCGGGCGTTCTGGGCGCGAGTAGCCCATTGTGGCGTCCTCGTGAATTTCTCTAGCCGCGAAGCTGGCCACTAGGTCTTTCCCCTTGACCGACTCTCTTTCTTTCGGTGCCGGAGGTTAGAATGTAGGCCGGGAATGCTCCTGTAGTGTCGTTGGTGCACAAAACATGTCCCGGGCTAGTTTTCCGGAAGGCTTCCGCTGTTACACCGACAAAAAGAAAGTGATGATGAGCCGCAAGTGGAAGATGGAAGTGGCAAGGGCTTAGTCAGAGGTTATACACAGAGCCAGCAGCAAGGTTTCGGGGATACATATATCGAGCATTGCCTCAACAACATGGGGAGGTATCCTTGGATGTCGGCGATCTGAGCGAAGCTGATTCCCAGGGAATCCCTGGCTTCGCGGAAACCGACAACACCAGCCTGCCGCCGCCTTGGTACAAACTCACCCTGGATGGTTGGGTTCGGCCATCTTCGCGCCGCACGATGGATGGCAGAGCTTCGCTGCAACCATTCACACTTTTCTGGGAGCCATTAGGTCGATCCTTCGCAGCTCCGCCGTGTCGACCGGGAGGCGAATCCTGCACTAGGCCACCAACACCCGGTCCCCCGGGACGTGGTCCTGAACCATAGTGATGCGCCAATGATGTCGTCGCTGCCGAGGGCTCGAGAAATGAGAAGCCTCGTGGAAGCTTTCGAACCAACACCATGTGCCTGTCAGTGGGCTTGTCCGGCGCGGCTGCGCTCCCTTGAGGCAAATGTTACTTGTCCGGACGCAGCTGGGAAGTTCTTGCCTAAGTACCTAGCACCTATCACTAGCACCATATCGCCTCTCTGGCTTGTCGAGCAGTGCTCCCTTAGCACCAGGAAGCACCGGTATATACATGGCAACGTGGAAGGTGACTACTTACACGACCCATCTCCCGCGCGCGGCACGCACGAACGAACGAACGAACGAACGGTCGCCGAGGCTCAAACACGCCAAGACCAGCCCGTTAACGCACGCTCTTTGACTTTGCTTTGCCGCAGGGCTGGAGCGTTGCAGTAGTTAAGTTCGTTCGGTACCGAATGCGCGGCGGGGAAACCCGCGATCCTACCGAGGAATGGGGCGCCTGTCAAGACCCCGTGTACCAATCTACCTGGGATGGGGAAGAGGAGAGAATAGAAGGGAAGGATTCGCCCACCACAGCAACATGGATGCTCGATACATGACAGCGTCCTCCTCCGTCCCACGAATGGTGGTGCTGCTCTTCCGCGTTGATGATGACCCTCTTTCCTCCGCATCCTTCCACGCGGCACGAGCGCACACGCCCAGTCAGGCCGCCGCCGCCGCCGCCTCGGCTATAAATAACCGCCCCTGCCGCTGCGGGAATCGTAGTACCCGGTCGTGGTGTTCTGAACCCGCGCGAATGCGATGATGACCGCGCAGCGCGGGAGAGCTACGGCACGTGTCCTCCACGAATGTTCGGCGGGATGCAGTGGGTTCGTCACGGCTTTGGGTTGAAACATAGCGTCAGCAGCCGCGGCTGGGGTTACGACTGGAATCGTCGAGGCATTCTCCCTTGCCTCCTACTAGACCGGTCCTGCGATAGCAGCCGCCCTTGTGCGACTGGGCTGGGCGGGGACTGCGCCGGTTGAGTTTGGCCTCCGAGTGGATGGATATACAAGTCCGATGCATTCAGTATGGATGACAGACTGAGCTGGTCGCCTACTTACCTAGGGGAGGTTAGTAGAGCAGATGTTATAGGTTTGCGCGGGCCGCCGAAGAGCTCTGAGCGCTCTTCCCGAGAGGAGTCGAAATTTCATACTCGTTGATCGACATACCTGCGCCGCTCGCTCGGCCCTTGCGATTCCATTCAAGTACGTACTCTGGCGTATTGAAGTTCGTGTCTCCGCCCACGTAGCTATACCGGTACTGGCTGTATTCAACGGGCCATCATCCCCATGCGTGTGTCTACACCGGGTTCATCACCGAAGCGAGGCAAGGACGCAGCGTATCCGACGTGAGAGCCTGGAGTAGCACGAGAATTGACTTCGAGGGCACAATAATCGAATATCAGGATGCAATAAGTCGCCAAGTATAATCGGTCGTAGTTATATACAGACAAGTAAGTGCGTGTATCCATATCCATATCCATATACCCAAATAGTCACTTACCGCGACTTCTCCATCTATCAACCTACCAGCCATCGACGACGGTGGCATGGACATACATGCCATTAGCAGGCCTAGCGGTAACGCCGCCCTTGATCTTGACATTCTTCTCGTCCATCTCCTCCGGATTCTTCAATCGAAAATCAAACCGGCCGACCCAGCCGGCGAGCAGGCAGGCGAACTCGGCCTTGGCGAAGGCGGCGCCGATGCAGCTGCGGGGGCCGTGGAGGAAGGTGAGGAAGGCGTAGTTGGAGCTGGCGCCGCCGTTGCCGTTGGCCTTGGCCTCGCCGCCGTCCAGCCAGCGCCGCGGGTTGAACCGGTCGGCGTCGGGGCCCCAGAGCGACTTGTCGAAGTTGGTGGCCCACGGCGCGATGATGACGCGCGTCCCCTTGGGCACCGCCTGCCCCTGCACCGCGGTGTCGCGCGCCGCGTCCCGGATCGTCATCGGCACCGGCGCGTAGTACCGCAGCACCTCGCTCACCACCGCGTTCAGGTACGGCATGCGGTCGATGTCGAGCGAGGACACCGCCCCGCCGCCTTCGCCGCCGCCGCCGCCGCCGGTGCCGCTGGACGGCGGCGGCAGCTTCTCCCGGACCTCGCGCCGCAGCTCCGCCTGGATGTCCGGGTGCTTGGACAGCACGTAGACGGCCCAGGTCATGGCGGAGGCGGTGGTCTCGTGGCCGGCCGCCAGGAAGGTCATGAGCTGGTCGACGAGGTCGGCGTCGGAGAAGGCGCCGGACTCGAGGGCCACGGTCAGGATGTCGTGGTCGACGGCCTCCTTGCGCGCCATCTGCCCCTTCTTCTCCGCGATCAGGTCGGCGCACACGGCGCGGATGAAGTTGGCCGCGTAGTTGATGTCGTTGTTGCGCTGCACCGGCAGCGCGCTCAGGAACCAGTCGGGCAGGAACAGGCTGAGCAGCGCCAGCCGCTGCGCCTGCGGGTTCGGCGCGAACAGGTTCCGGTACGTCTGGTTCAGCTCCGTGTTGTCGTTCTTGATCGCCCCGAAGTCGCGCCCCAGCCCGGCCACGCCGATGATGTCCAGCGTCACGCGCGAGGCCCAACCGGCCACCTCGATGACCGCGGTCTTCGGCGCCGCGGTCTCGGAGCCAGTCGAGTTCTGCGCTGCCTGCGCGGTGATGTCCTTCGTCATGGCCTGTACCACTTCTTGCGTCTTGTGCCAGAACACCGGGTAGAGGTCCTTGACGTGGCGGAAGGCGAACGCCGGCATGAGGTTCTTGCGCTGGATCTTGTGCTCCTCGCCCTCGGCCAGCAGCACGCCGACGCCCAGGATGCGGCCGATGTTGAAGCGAAGAGCGCTCGGCTTCTCAAAGTCATAGTTGGACGTCACCAGTACCTCGGACAGGGCCTTGGGGCCGGTGACAAGAATCCTTTCCTGGTTGAACAGGCCCAGGTACCGCATGATGCCATTATTGGGTACACTGGAGATCCTAGGATGGCCGTCAGTCACGGGACGCAAAGGTTCGAGGGTGTTAAGGAGAGTACCATTCTCTCATGGGAATACCAGTAGGTTCCCGCGCAATCTTCCAGAACTGGCCAAAGAAAAAGGACCCTGGCGGGGGCTCTGGCAAGTTTCGTAAAGGTGAGAATAACTTGGGCCATAAGACCACGACCCAGACAATCCAGAGAGCGACCTGTGCCGCCGCGATGCCCAAGAAGGTGCGGATGAACTGAGATATCGACCACTCTGGCTGACGGGCGTTAAGGAGATAGGAAGAGATGAGAGCGATGGCAGTGAAGGCCCGTTTCGGAAGCGGGTGTATCATGGCTGGGAGTGCTAGGAGGACGGCTGTCGACTCCTTGGCGTTTTAATTGCGAAGTGATCTTGACAAGGTTGATGGGTTGCGCTCAAACTTGGTGAAAAGGGAAGTGCGCTTGCTTCTGTATAGGCTAGATTGGGCAGTATACAAGCCTCGGATGCTCAGATTGTCCAGAATTTGCAGTTATTAGTGTTACGTGTAGGAAAGACAGGATGAACAGAAGATGTTCTGAACAGGTTGCGCGAGCGGTGATGAAACGAAGTGATGATTCCTGGACTGAACTCGGATGGACGTCCAATGGGAGAGCTCGCATTCGGGGATGCGCGGGTCAGGTTTCAGTGCACTGTTCAGTGGTGGTCCAGCTTGTCCAGTCACTGCCACCGGCAAGATTGTGGGCTTGTTTTGGGGGATGGACCCGTTCGGCGTTCGGGGGCCGGCGCAATAGGTACAGACGTACGTAGAGGACGGGTGGGTGGCTGAGAGGGAGGACGAATGCGAATGCGAACACCGACAATGGCAACGACAGCATTGCAATGTGTTCATATAGTCGAGGTCTATGGCTATACCTCGTCCCATGGAAATCACCTGCTCATAATCTACCCGTGCCCGTTCCTGGCGCGGCGTTGGGAACGTGCCGGCAGGTTGCGCGTAACCCTAACAAGCTGAACGAGAACGAGGGGGAGCGAAAGCGAGCTAATAATACCTTGACCTTAGGCGAAAGAATGTTTCCGATAAACCTCCGCGCATACGCATACAGTTTGACGGGAGAGAGAAGCGTGCAGTTTCAGCAATACGCAAGGACCTTCAATGTGGTCTTATCGCACTCGTCTCAGCCACTAGAACCGGAGTACCTCATGACGTCCTGCGTTTGATGTCTTGCCTGCAGTTAATACTTTCCGGGGGTCCTGCATTTTCATCACTAAGTAAAGTACCCATCATCAATCTACCAACAATCTTCATCGTCCCGCTGCAGAACCCAACGGGCAGGGTCTCGGGTTGCTCCCCTTGCCTTCTTCAATGCTCCTTGGGAGCCAGTATAGTATGTAGTAGTGTCGGGTTTGGCGATCCAGAACCCCTGACGACATCCCCTAATGCGGCGTCGGGCTTACCATTTAAGCCGACTCTAGGTACGTCGCGGATCAACAGCGGAAGCCACTGAAGCGATACATTCTAAACCGGTCAATTAATGAATCACAAATGGAGTCGTGCTTTTTACACGCAAGCCTAGTCATACATCGCCTTGACCTCATTACTCGTCGAGGGAAGCAACGAATCGGTTTCCAAAGAAGGTAAAAATGACGATTGGATGACAACGTCTCGACCTGCAGTGCAGTGAATCCGGGCCCCAGCAGGAACCAGGAACTAGGAACAACGTGCAGAGACCGGCTAAGAGCGGGCGTGTGCGTGTCTTGGGTGCGCGTGGGCGAATTATGAACTTTGGGCCCAACGGGATTATATATCAATATGAAGCCAAAATGCCAGTATCTTTAAATCACGTGTACGTAGAGCGCCAATGTGTACCTACCTAGGTAGGTAGGTAATGGCATTGTGAGCCCGAATGATCCGTACCGGTCCCGGGCGGGCCGCTTCTGGTTGAGCACAGGGCTTAAGAGGGAAAAAACCCCCATTTCAACTAAGCTAACACCTGGTGCGGCTACCTAGCGTAACTGATAAGATATCTGGCCGCGCGCTAGCTCAAGCTAGCGCCGCGCCAAAGGCATAGGCCAAAAACCCGAATAAAGCGAATATCTATTCGTACCACCGTGCTCTTCCTCACCCCGCAATCCAGAAACCTACCCGACAGGAAACCTGGCGGTAATAGCGACCATGGCCTCCCCTCTAACCAAGATCGGCATTATTTCCATGGGAGAGATGGGCGTGGGCATTGCCCGACTGCTCATCGCGAACGGCTTCTCCGTTGCCACGAACTGCAGAGGCAGGAGGTGAGTACGTCAGTCAGTCAGTCAGTCAGTCACGTTATCCCACCCGTCGCACCCCGCGCCCCTCCTTCTTTTCCCCGTCCAGGCAACCTCTCCCTAACACAGCATCAGCGAGGACACCATCGCGCGCGCCAAGGACGCGCAAGTCGAGCTCCTCGCGTCCGACGAGGGCATGGTGCAGTCGTGCGCGACCATCCTGTCGGTAGTGCCACCGCGCGACGCCGTGGCGACGGCGCAGCGGATCCTCGACGCGGCGACGGGGCCGTTCCCGCGGCCCGCCGACGCCGCACCGCTGTACTTCGCGGACCTGAACGCCGTCTCCCCCGCGACGGCGCGGTCCATCGCGGGCCTCTTCGCCGCGGCGCCGCGCGCGAACGTGCGGTTCGTCGACGGGGCCATCATCGGGGCCCCGCCTGCGTCCCCGGCGCCGTCTCCCTCCGGATCCTCTTCCTCCGCTGCCGGCGACGGATGGAGCGTGCCCAGCATCCCCACGAGCGGCCCGCACGGCCTGGACGCCGCGCTGGCCGCGGCCCTGCGGTCCCGCCACCTCGGCCCCGACGTCGGCGCCGCCAGCGCCCTCAAGATGTGCTTCGCGGCGCTGACCAAGGGCTTCACGGCGCTGGCGCTGCAGTCGTTCGGCACCGCGCACCGGGCGGGGGTGCTGGCGGAGCTGCAGGGGGAGCTCGCCGCCCACACGCCCGCGCTGCACGCCGTCGCCGCCCGCGGGGTGGTGAACATGCCGCCTAAGGCCTACCGCTGGGCGGGCGAGATGCGCCACATCGCCGCCACGCTCGCCGAGGACGGCGGCTTCCCGCCCGACGCGTTCGACGCCGCCGCCGAGGTGTACCGTACCGTGGCGGAGGATACCGTGCTGGGCCGGGAGAAGGCGGGGAAGCGCAAGCGCGGCCTGGACGTCCCGGATGTCGCGGCGGCGTTGGCCGAGGGGATGGCGACCAAGCGGAAGAAGAACGATTAGGCAACCCGCCTTGGGCTGTGATGTGGGTGAATAGTCGGCTGCGAGCTGGAGTCGGGGCGTTGCCGCTATAGGGTGATGCGGTGTTATAGCTGACCAGGGTCACGAGCTGCCCACCACCAGCTCGGGACAGCCTTGCTTGCTTATTGAAGCGTACCTGCCTTTGTCACTTGTCCCAACATTCTATTGACCTTCAGAAACCCAAGATGACCTGTATACCTCCCGCAGAACAATATGTACACATATGAGCCTATTCCCGAGAGTCACATACGTGTGGCCGAACTACAGCCCGGCTATCTATATGACGTTTAGTCGTCAGTCAACCTTCGCGTCGAACGCTTCCAAGAAGATAACCCTCCGCAGTACGAGGCCCTGTCGTACGTCTGGGGACCCAGAGCACCACCCAGCTCTATTCGAGTTGCGAACGCCCAAGACGACGTCGTTATCACGCAAAACCTCGACGTTGCCCCCCGACACCTTCGTTATGGTGGTCGGCCACGGTCGCTCTGGGTGGACGCTATCTGCATCGACCAGCACAACGACTCCGAAAAAGGCGAACAAGTCTCCTTCATGGACCACCTGTACGGACTTCTGAGTCTACTACCGCCGTCCGATGCCGCGATTGTAGGACGACCAGACTATACCAAACAGCCGCAATCCATCCTCGCTGATGTGGCTGGCAGATACTTCCGCGAACATCCGCGAAACCAGGAGTCTGGCTCTTTTCGAGGCCTGTAACCTATACATACGGTCAACCAAGTTGGATTCCCAACTGGTCGGCGCCGCATTTACGCCAACGCCGCACTTTGGCCTCGATAGGCTTCACTAGCTTCGCATCAAGCCGTTTCAGTGCAATATTCTCTTTCAGCGATACCGGCACGCTGAACGTCCTCAGAATCTACGTCGGTGCATTGGAAAGCGTCTACAGGCTCGACGTCTCCGAAGACGACATCGCCCAACACGGGGACCACGATATGGCTGTTGCTATTCGCAGGTCGATAACCAGCGAGTATTTGTCCTATGGAAACAGTGCGAAACACGGGATACTGCACGCACTCGCGCGCACTTTCACTTGCGATGAATTCAACCACGTTTTCATCCCCAATCACTTTGACTCGCCACAGCTGGATGAAGCTGTGGATTTTCTGGGAAGTTGATGTCCGATCCCGATCGACTGTCCCAACTTGACCTTGCTTCGAAAGGAGTTTTAAGCAGAGCTCACGCCAGTCAGGTGGGCAAAGCCTGGTTCAAAACTAAGGAAGGGTACTTTGGCCTGGCCTCTGAGCAAGCCGAAGAGGGCGACATCGTGCGCGTTCTTTTCGGCTGTCGCTGTCCAGTGCTGTTGAGGCCCCTCGACGGCCAATATCTCCTGGTAGGCACGGGGTATGTGAGTGGTGCAAGCGAGGGTGAAGCTCTCCTGGGACCCTTTCCACCGCACTTCGATAGGGCGTACTTTTGGAACGAAGAGCGGCAATCCTGGTGTCCGGGGTGCATGAATGGCAAGCCAGGTACGGTACAGCTGGATGATCCCCGACTGCGGGATTGGCCAATTGACCACGAAGCGTATAAGAATAAGATCCAGCGCGGCGGAAATGCATGGCTCAGTCTTGACCGTGAGTCTTTCTCGGGAATGGGTGTCAAGCTCGAGCACTTTACACTCGTATGAAGCCTCTTTTCTCGAGAAAGGAAAAATCTGTTCAGAACAAAAACATGCTGGGCTTATACGGCGTGACCACTTCGTGAGTTCAACTGCCCACTTGAAGCTCCAACAGATCGAACACGAGATGATCAACCCGGCGCCGCACGGACACGTCTGGATGAGAAACGAAAGAGGGCTTCGTTCGGGTACCTCTTCCTAGGAAGCTGTGGTAACCCTGTCGTCTGATAGGGCGCTTCGCCAGGACTCAGAGTCCTGGGTGTTGCAGCAGCGGTGGCGGAGGGTGTGGCCACGAAGCGGGGAAAGCTGGACTAAGCGCCCGTGGAAGCACGCCGTGGTTTTCCTCTCGTTTGATAGGACGCTCGACATGGTCCGTGAGGCCTCGATGTTGCAGCAGCGGTGGTGGAGGGTGTGATCGCGCAGCGGCAATGTCTGGACTGTGTTGGCAGAAGCAGGATCTCACGCTGCTCCCATCCGATAGGGTATTCGACGTGGCGTGACGTCCATCCTGCTGCGGGCCGTGCTGTGAGCGGGAAGTCTCATTGGGTTGCTGTGTAGCAGCCGGTCAACTCGTGGGCGGCCCTTGAATCCTAGATAACCCAAGGTGGTGCTGCTCTTCCCCCTCCGTGTCCCGGGTTTCCCGAGCTTCTAGCACTTCGAATGCCACAAGAGGACCGTTGAATCCTATTCTACAGCACCCAATATCACTACGAATACGGGAAAGAGGCCTTGGAGTTCCTGAAAGAGGACCTTCCGTGAACCGACTTGCACCTCCAGAATGTCTTCGGAGCTGCCCTACACGTTCGATGATCTTCCCGTCCATCACATACGCGTGATGGATCTCCAGCCCGGCAATTTCGACGATGACCTTTACATTACCCTGCGCATCGAGCCATTCGACCAGAATGCACCTCCACACTACGAAGCTCTTTCCTACGCATGGGGAACCACGCTGTCGCCCAAACCCGTCCGAGTTGCAGGCACGCCAGTCAGGGTGATCGAGATCATGGGTAGCCTCGACGAGGCCATGAGGTACCTTCGCTACAGCGACCGACCACGCTCACTCTGGATTGATGCCCTGTGCATTAACCAGGGCGGTCACGCCGAGAAGGGGCACCAGGTAGCCTCCATGGGACACATCTATCGGCTGGCCCTCCGAGTTATCGTATGGTTGGGGCCCGAGAATGACATGACGAATCGAGCAATATCGGTGCTGGAGAACCTGGGCTCCCAAGTCCATCTTAGGGGAGATACTTATACCCTGGAACCCTCCAAGGCCGACTGCGATCCCAAACTCTATGACGAGAGCGCACCACTACCCCTCAGTCTGGCGGACCAACAGAGTCTTCATCACTTACTTTTCCGTCCGTGGTTTGATAGGCTCTGGGTTCGACAGGAGATACTAATGGCAAGCGAAGCAGCCATCGTTTTGTGCGGCCGCCGTGCTGTTCCGTGGCGGAGTTTTCGCAATGGCCTCTGCTATGTAGCCATGAGACCAGGCCCGAATCACCCATCTGCAAACGAATTTCCACTTCGATATGGTATTATATCAGGATTCATCGCGTTGTGGCGATGGCCTTTTCCGTTATCTCACATTCACAAAGTGGGAGTAAGGCATCTAAAGTGCAAGGACCCCAGAGATCGCTTGTACGGATTCCTGAGTCTATTGACACCGGAGGATGCTTCTTTAGTAGGGCCACCGGACTATGGAGAAGAGCCGCGGCTGTTCTTCGAAAGAGTTGTTCGAAACTGGATTGACCGTCATGATAGTTTGTCCATATTGGTGGGATGCGCACTCGACGGATCGCTTGATCAACCAAGCTGGATTCCAAATTGGTCATCACCGAATTTCGAACCGAATACCTATATTGTAAATGTCCTAGCTGCTTCCTCCCACTTTGGCATGCTAAGTTCATTCCCTAATCCTGGCCAACTCAAAGTGATGGGGGTCTCCGTTGGTGAATTAGCAAGTCTTTCTCCGTCCCGCCTCGGTGAATTCGCGACCTTGGACAGCATCGCAAATGCCGTTCGTACTTTTATGTTCAGCGACCTCCTGTCCGATGGGTCCAATCTCTGGAGAGGTTTCCTGGAAGCATTCGCCCGCATACTTGGTGGCGGAAGGTGCTTCAAGGAATTGTACACCAACGGCGGCGCTACTACCTTCCCGAATTTCAACTCAAGTGTACGGTTTTTGGAAGCACTCGCAGCCAGTACTGATGGCCATCTGCTTGTCGGGCCCGAAGAGCAGAAGTTCCTGACCATGGTTCACACTAATCTTCGCAAACGGTCTTTGTTCAAGACCAGAGAAGGATCCATCGGTATCGCTCTTTCTCAAGCTGAACAAGGCGACCGGGTGTGTATCCTTCTCAGCTGTCGCACTCCGATGCTCTTGCGGCCTGTTGGCGGCGACCATTTCCGACTTGATGGACCATGTTATATCTACGGTGCAAGCAATGGAGAGCCTTTGCTAGGGCCATTGCCAGAGGGTTTCATTATGAAGAGCGTATATGACGAGGAACATCGGTACTATTACTCAATTTTCCTCAACGAGGAAACAGGAACAAGCCAACTAGAGGATCCTCGGCTGCGCGGCTGGCCTATTGACCATGAAAGCTATGAACGTAGCTTGAAACGGTACAAATTTGCGAACATCGAGTCCACTGCCGATGAGTGGCTGAAGATGGGCATCAAGCTGGAGAGCTTTACCTTAGTATAGGATCCCATTGCTCGGGGTTGATCAATGATCTCGAGGGCTTTCTCCCGCCGTAAAGCATCCGAGGCATTGTGCACAACGAGCCCGACCTTCCAACTTGGACAAGTTTCACGCCATCGGATCTCCAGCTGAGGCTCAGCTACGTCAAAACACGAGATGATCAGCAACCGCATGGCAGCCTCAGAACCCCACTGACGCGTCGCAAGGAGAAAGAAAAGAGGGCTTCGTTCGAACACCTCTCCCCAGGAGGCTGTGGTGGTCCGGGTGCGAAATCCGGATTGGACCCCTGTTGCACCCTGTTTCCGGATCTCAGTGATACTACTCCACCAGATCTGGTCAGAGATCTTAGTCGCCGCCTCCCCGGTGCCTCATGCGCGCATACACACCCGAGTGCTCTCCCAGCCACAGCCACGTAACCTGTCCATAGTTCAACGAATATAGGTTTTCCAGAAGGCGTCCCTGCGACCGTGCATCCATTTATCCATTTCCTGACGATCAGTCCGTAGATACCTCACCAAAGACGTAATACCAAGGATAATCTTCTCGCCTATATCGAGTTGTATACGATCCCCAACTTCTTCGAACGTTCGTGATAGCTTCATACCTAAGTGCCCAGGCGCGACTCTCTGCTGTTTCACCGATCTCGCATCGATGCCCCCAGCCTATACCTACTACACCCCTCCCAGCTAGCCCACTCGTTCCCAACCACCCCCCCACGCGCCCATGACCGGCTCACCACCAAGACGGCGGCGCCCAAGCACCCTCCTCCCGCGAACATCATCACCCGGCGACGACAGCACCGGAGGAAAGCCCAGCGAGCAGCGGCGCCGCCCCAGCACGCCATCTCCTCCCCCACGCGACAAGGACCTGCGTGACGACGCGGCCCCCAACAGCCCCGGCCCCAGCCTCAACAGCAGCGCCCGGAGCTCGGCGCACATCGTGTGGCTGCAGCCGCAGGCGTACGACAGCCTGCGGCCGCTGTGGCAGGACCAGTACGTGTGGTCGCCGGTGGCGGTGGACGGGACGCTGCCGCCGGCCCAGACCGCCTTCATCAGCACCGACGGCGCCGGCGACGGGGTCGCCCGGACCCCGCCGGCGGCCTACCGGCCCTCCCCGAACCCGCTGGAGGTCCGCGCAGCAAGGAAGGACGAGGAGGAGGAGGAGGAGGACGATGATGGGGAGGAGGACGATGATGGGGAGGAGGACGATGATGGGGAGGAGGAGAGGGAGGAGAAGCGAGAGGATGGGAGGGAGGAGGAGCGGGAGGGCGGGGACGGGGAGGACGGGGAGAAGAGAGAAGGCGTACTACTACCGGTGCCACCACGAGCACAAGCACAGGCACGGGCACGCGCAAGGGCACGCGCAGCAGCAGCAGCAGCAGCAGTAGGAGGGGAGGACGTCGTCGTCAACGAGGCAAAGGCGCACCCGTCGCACCCGCACCCATCGTCAGAAGAAGAAGACGGCGAGCAGGAGGAGTCCGACAGCACCACCAGAACAACTTCTTCACCCTCGCCCTCGCCCTCGCCCTCGCCCTCGCCCTCGCCATCCGAGGGTCCTCCCACCACTTCTACGCGGAGCCGAACACGCAGCAGCAGCAGGGGGGGTCGGCGGCGGGGGCGGGGGCGGAGAGGCAGAGGAAGTCGAAGTAGTCGACGACACCACCAGCAGCAGCAGCAGCAGCAGCGGCAGGTGCCCGAGCTCGTACGCAGCGGCAGCGACAGCGGCAGCGACAGCGGCAGCGAAAGCGAAAGCGATGCCTGGACCACCGGCCCGGCTACTCCGCGACGACACCGCGGCGGGGTGGAGCACCAGCAGCAGCGGCGGCAGCAGAAGCCGAGCTTGACGACCCCAGGGAAGAGGGAGAAGCAGGATCGGGGGCGTCGAGACGAGGTCGGGGGAGGAAGAAGCGGAAACGGCTTCGTTGTGGCGCTGGACCTGGACCTCGAGGTCGAAGTGCAGCTGAAGGCGAGCTTGCACGGGGATATCACCTTGACGCTGGGCACTTGAGCAGTGTTGTGAGCTTTGGAGGTTATGCATAGGGTCATGGGTAGGCGGGGAGACTGCATCGCATGGCGTTTAGGGGATAGGGGTATAGCGAAGAATTCACAAAGGACAAGAGGGGATTATTAGCCAATATGTCCATACGGAACCCGTTTTTCTCTAGAGTGGTTTGTGTTTTGCATTCGTATCGTGTTCGTACTTGAAGGCAGCTTTTCGTGCTGTGTCGAGTTGCGCATGCTGCAAAGAGCACTGCTTTGCCAGGCCATCCCTAGCCTACTCGATCATATCGACATCGTCGCCGGTCGGTGCAGCCTGACCGTTGTCCGCGGCAGCAGTCTCCGCACCTCCACCAGGCTTCCAGTAGTCGTCCATATCAGCATCCAACTCCTCCTGCGTCTTCTTGGGCCTTCCGTCGCGCCCCGTCCGGTTGGAGTCTCTCTCTGATGTGTCGGCTTCACGTCTAGCGCCTGGGCGTCTGCCTCCTCCTCCGCCGCCACCGCCGCCTCGGCCACGTCGAGATCGAGGCGGGACGTAACGATCAATACCTTCGTGATTGGGCGAGCGAGATCGGGGACGGGTGATTCGTTCCGCGAGAGACCTGCTAGACTTCGAAGGCAGGATGCTCAAGTGGATGGGTTGACCTAGAATCTGTCAGGTTTCGGGTCGGGTATCAAGAAATTGGCGGTGTCACGCACCCTTCGCGTTGGCGCCGTCGAACTTCCGGATTGCTTTCTGGGCATCCTGATACTCCGCAACAGTGACATATGCGATACCTTCCGATCGACCGGCTCGGTCGTAGATGAGATCAAGCTCCAACACGCAGCCAGGGCGAATTTGGTCGTCGAAGAGCGTCTAACGCAGGATTAGTCGAAGGCTTCGTATACGAACAAGGCCGTCACCTACAAACAAGCTGTCTTCTGACAGATCGTAGTGCAGGTTTTCCACCTTCAGCTTTGTACCGCCGCTGTGCGATTCCCTATTGCTATCCGTCAGAGGGAGCCGCCAAATAGAAGCTTCAGGTGACTAACTGGTCGCGTCGGGGGGAGCGATCTCGGTACGAGCGTCTACGGGCTGGCGAATGATGAGCGGTCGGTCAGGATCCGGGGAAGGCGATCGTAGCTTACAGCTGGCTCTTTCGTCGAACTTATCGTGGACCCAGTCCCTATTGGCGACGCGGGTCAGCTTCGGTCTCGCACGAATCATGGAGGCTGATCAGAGGTAAGTGGAAGACGTACGAGTGGATGCCTCTGGAGTCGTCTCTGGTGTTCTGTCTCGCAGAACATGGCTGGTTAGCTAGGGCAACATCGACACATATACCATCACCGATCGTAGTCCGTCCGAGGCATCGAGCGCTGGTCGACAGCTTCGCTAGGGGCTCGAGCCCGGGAGGTAGGCAGGTGGCTGGCTAGGAGGGAGGAAAGGAGAAATCCACCTGCAATGCAGTTAGCTCCCGGTGCCTCTTGCAGCTGCAGGATCGAACGGCGGTGGGACGGAATGCATGTGGTCTGCGTACCTTATAGACACCATCTCGGGGCCGTCTCGAGTCTCTGTCTCGGTCGCGACGAGCAGGTTCACGTCGTCGGTTGCCAGCGCCGCCGCCGCGCTGCCTTCCTTGCTGCCGTCCGCTGTCAGCGCTAGAAGAGAGTAGGAGGGATACTGAGTTGGGGAAGGTGTCAAGGCATACCAGAGATTCGGCAACGATCTCTCCGAGGGCTTGGTCCAGCTTCTGGGACATGTTGGTGGTTGCGACAAGAGTAAGATGTTGGTTGTTGAGGTGTAACGAGCCAGGCTTCGAAGCGCGCCAGAGTGATGTAGCAAATGGAGCTGTCGTCCGTTGCGCAGGCTGGAAGGAGGGTTGGGCGCTTTATCGATTGACACATCCCTACCTTATAGTGCGTTGGCGTTTCACGCACGGTACACTGTCCCACTGTAGTTGCACTTGGCTTGCTGGGGCAAGCAGAAGCCTCACTTATTACACCCGCCTTCTAGGGATGCTAAGGATGGAAATGTGTTGTGGAATGCTTGGTTTGCCTGCTGAGATGAAGTTTTATGTCTGCACAGCACTGTGTTTGATGGCATATGCTAAGGACAGCAGCGACTTGTTGCCTTTCTCAAGCACGGCTAACCGAAACGCAGGCCCCTGGAACATCTATCTTCGTAGTGAACGCTCGAGATGCAACGGCAGCATCGTCTTGCTGCCCGATGCTGGCGACATCGGGGATCGTTCTGAGGAAGATCCCCCCGGCCGAACACGCTCCAAAATGGTCTCCCATCACTTCAACGTCGCCTGTTGCCGACGCAGAGCTGCTTTCCGGCTCGATACTTGGTGCCACTCCGACCGCGAGTCCTGCTGTTGACGCCAACGATCGACTCGCGCTGATATCCTTGTCCGTCCATTGCGGCTCAATGCAGTACATGATGTATGACCCTGGGGTTACGACGCCATCAGACGAGTCACCGCTGTCTCGTTCCTGGAAGGACTTGATAAACATCTCGACGTCGTCTTGTTCTGGTACGGAATAGCTCCTCTGAGGGTCCAGTGATAACAGGCCTTGCTTGAGGCCCCAGCCTCCGCCCCCGCCAACTGATACTGATTAGTACTCTCTTCCTCTCGTGAATCAGGGATGGTGGGCAGCATACGAATCTTATGTAACCTGCAGCCGGCAGGTATTAATTCAGAGAAGGTATTCATGACTTCAGCAGCGAGTTCTGCTTCTGGCCGGGCGGACTCAGGCTGAAAGATCGGAAGGCTCAGAAGATTCTTGGTCTTCACTACATGAGGCGGTATGACCCAGCACCACACTCCGATTGGCCCCATGGAAGGCTCGTCTTGTTGTTTGTCTCTGGCTTCGAACACTCTGGGTATCAAAGCTTCTAGTTCCTTGGAAGCAGGTGTGGCCGTACCGTCGACTTCCACTTGCCGAACGATGTTGCCCAAGCCAGCAACGATCTTCCTCGGCGGCGTCAACGGTATCAAGGGTACGGAGGGTGAGGCGTGGTCTACTGAGAAACCACCCGGTGCTATCTTTTGCATAGGAGTTGGATCGACTCTTGTCAGGCCCCAAGATCCCTCGGGACTTTTTTGCCATCTGCTGGCAAGGAGAGTGGATCGCCTCCCATTTTGAAAGACCGTGTTGGCAAGAGGTAAAGTAATCTCCAGTGGTCGAGAATCACCCGCCAGTGGATTTGTCACAAACGAGACAGATGCAGCTGTTTCTTCGCTGACAGCCTGGACTTCATTTTTCTTCCACAGGTCGGGCAGGATATTTGTGGTCGAGCCATAGATGACAGAGAACCCCTGTTGAGGCTCACCCAATAGTTGCCGTGGGCTTAGTCCATCCGTGACCCCGACCAGAAGATCGATATGGTTGGGACTATGCTGGCCTTTTTCCGTGGACTGAAAGAGCTGTTTGAGGATATTAGACATGAAAACCTCGTCGTCGAGCCAGTTTGTGAAGGCATGAGATGCTAAGATGGCAGCACCGGCTTCTGTCCCTTCATGGCCGGACACATCAGGGGCAGTGCTAGAACTTCCTGCATATCGCGCGAGGCTTTCGATAACACTTTTCTTGGGTATCTGTTAGCGGAGAACCATTAGGCGATGCTTCAAGACATACTTTGGACGTTTGAGCAGGTGCTGCAACAGTCAGCCTCCCAGATGCGGCAGCTTGAGCACTAAAACAGCGATAGCGGTATTGGAGGGTACGACATCTTGCTAAGAAGCGACCATTGAGGACTGTGGGACGCATTATCTGGATGCTTGTGGCTCATAGACTCAGAAAAAATGGGCAGACGGGATGAATCGCAGCATGTCAGGTTAAGTAGGTAGGAGTCTATGAGCAACAGAAGTGTCAATAAAGGTGCTGTTACTCTGCAGCGCCAAATGAAGACAAAGTATGTGGGGCGCGCCCATCAGCGTGTGGCTGGTGCCCTCCCTGCCTTATCACCTTCAATTGGATGCACTTCGAATTGTTCAAGAAAAGGCATTCAGCTGGACCTGACGGGATTTCACAAATGGGATTTGGAAAGAACAGCTTCTGACCTCAGGCATTCATGATAGCAAATTCAATTGTTCGAATGTAAGGTCCTCAGTCGGTTAATGACATGATGCCCATGTTAACACCTCGGCGTGGACCTTTAATAGAAGCAGCGATTGTAATGGAAAAGCGACAAAGTCATACTCGATTTTTCCTCTTTTCATCCCACCGGTAAGACTGTCAGGTAGGGAAGGGATAGGTTGAGTCGAAACAGGCAGTACTGAGTTGTCGGGAAAATGAGGATATAGATAGGTAGTTTCTGGCTCCCCCTTTCGTTCCGCCTACGATGAGAAACATTTTGCAGGTATTCCAGAGCCTTGTCTATAACACTCTTGCCTTTGGTAGACATGATTGATTCGAATTCATGACCTGCGTTACGCAAGCAGGTATTGGAGTGGAAATGTTCGAAGTCAAGAGCCACCGGGTGCTTCTGAGTTGCTTTACCAAGGCTTTCAACGTCCTGCAGTGCAGCGGCGCATCGGTGTCGGAGATTTATTACAGTTTGCTACCGCTAAGATACAGGGTCTTCAGGGACTCACTCGTTCTGGACCCTCCTTGCCTCCGTCCCTGGCAGCGGCCACTGGCAGTAAACTGTCAGCTCGCCGCCCCCAACTCCACCCCCTGAAGTGCCGTCCAATAGCGTTGCCACCGCCCTAAAACCACCCAAGCCGCCTTACCTGCAATGGTGTTCCAGGCTACACAAGATGCCCCTTTGCGTAAGGATATACCTCTTCGAAACCTAGGCTTGTTAGGGCTGCTAGGGAATAAGAAGAACTGAAAATGGCCAGAGGCCGGAGCGGTTGTTGCTGCTGCTTTCCGCTCACTTCGAACTATTCTCAACTTACCGCCTCGCAATCGAATGCCATGGCCGATCTTACCATCCGCAACATCACAGCCAACCCCCTGGAGCTGAAGCTGGTGCAGCGTTTCGAAGGACACACTGCCGACAGCGGTGAGAACCCAATCGGCAACCTCACCAGTCGGATCACCGGCCTTCTCAATGCTTCCTCAAAGGTGGCCCCGAATGTGAAGATCCATGGAGACGCCAAACACCGCCGGGATCTATCAATTCCTATCGCCCCGTTCGAGAGCCGTAAGACGGATGTGCACGCTCCAGACCCGGGCCGGGAGGTTGTACGCCTGACCTTTGAGTCCGATGGTCACAGGTACGAGGTGGACGCGCCCAGCTCCTCGCATCGCAGTACAGTAATGAGGAAGCTTGACGGCGCGCCCAAGGAATACACGGTGGTCTACGTCCAAGCAGGCAGCTGCCTGGCCATCTTCAGCTCGGCCAATCTCTCGTGCTGGATGCGAGAGCTGCGGGACGAGTACCCCTTATCGGCATTATCCATACCCGGCACTCACAACAGCCCAACCTGCCATGTTGCCTTACCTTCGGTGCGATGCCAGGCGGTGAGCGTGACAGAACAGCTGCACAATGGCGTGCGGTTCTTCGATGTCCGGGTAAATGTCAACCAAGGCAGCCCGGAGCTTACTCTTGTCCACAGCGCTTTCCCGATTTCTCTTACGGGAAACAAGTACTTCAAGACCATGCTGGACCACGTCTACAAGTTCCTGGACGCCAACCCTTCGGAAACGCTGGTCATGAGTGTGAAGCGTGAAGGGACAGGGCGCGGGACCGATGCTAAGCTGTCCAAGCTGCTTAAGGACAAGTTCTACGGAGACGGGAAGCGGTGGTACACGGAGCCGAGGATCCCCAAGCTGGGGGAAGTCCGGGGCAAGATCGTGCTACTCCGCCGGCACCTGAACCACGACAGCCTCAACGGGGAGTGGGACGGTAGGGGATGGGCACTCGACGGCAGCGCGTGGCCGGACAACTGCGAGGACGGGCGGGTGGGAAGCGGGATCGCGCGGGTGCAGGACTTCTACGAGATCACCCAGTCGACCAACATCAAGAAGAAGCTCGAGCTGGCGCGCAAGCACCTGGAGCGGGCGGGCGAGACGGTGACGCTGCTGCCGGGGGCGGAGGGCTTCCGGGCGGACGCGGCGCCGCACCCGTTCTTCATCAACTTCCTGAGCGCCAGCAACTTCTTCAACGCCAACTGCTGGCCGGAGAAGATCGCGGAGAAGGCCAACCCGGCCATCATCGAGTACTTGTGCCTGCGGCACGGCGAGCACGGCCAGGGCCCGGCCGGGCTGCCGGTAGGCGACGCCGGCACCGGCATCGTCGTCACGGACTGGGTGGGCCAGGACGGCGACTGGGATCTCATACGCTGCATCGTCGGGTGGAACGCGCGGCTGCAGCTGAAGCAATGAGCTGATCGCACGTGTCTCCGCGATGCACTACTGTAGGTGTAGGAATCGGGACACGGCCTGGTGCTCGGCGTCGTATTGGACAGTCTATAGAGGGGCGTTGAAAAATTCGATGGTTCTATACGGGCCTTCTACAATTTCGCGAGAGATTAGAAGTTGACAAGGGAGCATCGTGCCATTTCCTGCATGCCGCGGTATGTCAAGTTGCAAATTTACTTACATCCGAGGCTGCGCAACCAGCCACCAGCCCAACCGAGGATGGAATATGAAGAATGAGAACTGGAAGGTTGGAATGCTATTCTTAGCAGGCCGGATCTACCTATCAAGCCTTATCAGTGGTGGTATTGGGGGGTATCGGCGGTGTTTCACAGACAGCCCAGATCTGCAACGTCATTTCGAGCTGGCTCGTCCCACTGTCCGGCCATCCACTCTGACCCGTCCATCGCCCGTTTCTGGGCGATGCCGCGACAGCCTCGGGTCTCTTAAGGCCCTCTACATCTAACCTCCAGCGCTGCTGACACCGAAGACCTTTTTGCAGGTCTCTTCTACCTGCAAATCGACGTATTTTTCTGTTCTTAGTGTCATTTGTACCGCCAGTTTCTTCCTCTTCTGCCCTCACACGTACTTGTTTCCTTGGTTATTAGCTTGTCCCGAATTCCCTTTTGTCTACAACAAACGACGTCCCGAGTCAAGTAGCCTATCCACCGTCCAGATCGTAGCTACCATCCCGCCTGTGAGCTTCAGATAGAGGGCAACCTACGCACACGCAACATTCTCTAGTCGAGCCTAGACGTCAAACTCTCGGGCCATTAGTCCCCCAGCACTGAAACCTAATCCTGCCTGCGGGAGCGGGAATCAGATTCACAGCCTCCCTAGTTCCATTACTTCTACTGAGGTAAGACCTAGCCCTCTCGGGCCTCTTCTCTCCTTGTTTATCTTTAGCTCTGATCATGTTTTCGACTCCTCTAAACCTTCATATCCGTGTTTCCTACTTTCCTCCACCAGTATCAGCGACCCCGGCTACGAGAATGGGCGACGACCAAGGATCTACTCAGGGAGCTGATCAGGCAGCGCCGGAAGCGCCAGTGGCTTCCAAAGAGCGATCCCGACTGCCACGCCGACATAGGCATCGCTATGACGATATTGAAGAAGCTGACCCTAGTCAAGACTCAGTCGGGCCAGTCTCAGGCCGAAGCTCCAGGTCGGACAGAGACACGAATCTCTACACCGAATCCGACCACAGACGGGAAAGACGCTCTTATCGCACGGCAGAGCGCGAAGAAAGGGAGCAAAGGCACCCGAAACCTACTGAAGCGAGTCCGAAGCGAGATAAAGAGGCAAAGCCCACCGTCGACTTTGAAGAACCACAGAACGTAAAGGCCAAACCCCCCAACGAGCGGAGCGAAAGGAGGCTCAGAGATAGAGACGTCAAGAACAACGAGCCGAACACAGGCAGCCCACAGGGCACGTCTAAACACAAGAGAGAACCGAAGCCAGAGACCAATACAAAGCTCCAGACTGAGAGAGAGGAGAGGCGCCAGAAAGATTACAAGACGCCAAAGTCGGCGCACCGCTCAGAACAGGAACCAAAAAAGGTCAAGCAATCAGTGGAATACGAGGGATCCCCCGAAAGGGACATTAAGCACTCTGGTGCTCGGCAGGAGAAGAAACCCACGAGCTCAAGAGGCCATCGACGAGGCGCCTCTAGCGTTGTACGTTCGGCATACCTTACTTTCTGAGTCCACCGTTACTCATAATTCTGCTGCAGGCAAGCCAGGAGAGCTACGAGCTTCCCAGTCCTCGCACCCCATCTCCCCGCGGCAGGACTCTGCGAACCAAGAGCAGCACACCCCGTATTGTCGAGGACGAAGACGAAGACCTGTCTGTGGTCGAAAGTCCCCCAATACCGCCGGGAAAATCATCCGCAGTCCCCGCCCCAACTAACATTCCTGGCCCAAACCTAGTATCGCAAACTAATCGACCTCCCTCCTTCAAAGGGAGCTTGCCACGTCAAGTCTATAAGCGAAGAAATTCCAGGACCCAGCAAATGCCAAATATGGGAGAAGGCCTGGGTAACAAGCCTTCGAGGGATGGCAAAGTCCCAAAGGCTCAAAAGGAAGATTCGTTTGTGCAGGTGAATGGCCGCGAATCTGATAAGAAGGGGTCCAAGGAGCAGGCTGAGGCAACAGGTGACGTGCAAAGCCAGGTTCAAGAAGGTGTAGACTTCGCTTCCGCTTTGAAGTTCGGCAACACCAGGGAGCAGACCAAGGCAGCGAAGAACGGGGATGACCAACCAAGGCACGGTGACGAGTCCTCGGGCTTAGGAGCTGGAACCGCAGGAGAGCAGGACGCAGAGACTGGAGCGGAGAAGAGCCCAAGCAGAGGCCTTGATTACGCCTCGGCCCTCAAGTCCGGTTTGAGCAGCGACGACGACGGCAGGGCGCGGGACGACGACGAGTCATATCCCGACCTCGATGATATGAGCATGAGTGAGATTCACGTTCCCGACCCGTCGGCGCCAACGATGGGTGGCATCCGATGGGCCCCACGCAACGTGCCCCTTCAACGGCGGATGCAGACGCTCGTAGTGCTCATGCACTCGCTCTGCATAGGAGCATCGGTGTCGCTTTTCTTTGCCTTCTGCGCCAACCCCTTCGCATGGCCCCTGCTGCTTTTGTACTTACTTCACGTACTGAGTTCCAAAGCTGCCACGGATGGCTCGCTCAGAGGCCGTTCGGAATGGATGCGCAGGAGTCGGATCTGGCATCTCTTCGCCGACTATTTCCCTGCCAAGTTGCACAAGACTCATGATCTACCGCCGACGCGGAAGTATATTTTCGGCTACCACCCGCACGGTATCATATCCCACGGCGCCTGGGCCGCGTTCGCGACGGATGCGCTCGGTTTCTCGGAGAAGTTCCCAGGCATCACCAACAGCCTGCTGACGCTGGACTCAAACTTCCGGATTCCGTTCTATCGGGAATACGTGCTAGGGATGGGCGTGCGGTCGGTCTCGAAAGAGAGCATCGTAAACCTGCTGACGAAGGGCGGATCCAACGACGAGGGCATGGGGCGTGGCGTGACCGTTGTGGTAGGCGGCGCGCGCGAGTCCCTGGAGGCACAGCCCGGCACGCTACGACTGGTCCTCAAGGAGCGCAAGGGTTTTGTTAAGATCGCGGTGCGCACTGGTGCCGACCTCGTCCCTGTCCTGGCCTTCGGCGAGAACAACCTGTACGACCAGCTGCGCCCCCGCGAGCACCCCCTCGTCCACCGCATCCAGATGTTCGCCCTCCGCGCCTGGAAGTTCACGCTGCCCTTCCTCCACGGGCGCGGCATCTTCAACTACGACGTCGGCCTCATGCCCTACCGCCGTCCTCTGCACATCGTGGTCGGCCAGCCCATCAAGGTCCGCCAGAGCTCCTCGGTCGACCCCGACGAGATCAACCGCCTCCACGGCTTGTACGTGGCCGAGCTTCAGAAGCTCTGGGATCGTTATAAGGACGAGTTCGCGCCGGACCGCAAGGAGGAGATGCAGATCCTGCCTTGATGGTGGTCAGCGGCGCTGGGGTTGTTGGTCGTCGTGGTCAAAGGTCCGTTCCACTGCCAAACAACAAGGAAGCAAGCAAGCACACTTTGGGGGTATTGTTCCAATAATGCTTTACTGGCTTATCGTTAGAAACACAGAGCTCATCGCGACGTTGTATGTCCCTGCCACTTGTGATACCGGCAATAACCGGTTCGTCGTTGTTGACCTCGGCGATCTGTATGCCCGATAAGTGTACCCAATTGTGTCGGTTCATCATTGCCTATTGGGAAAGTACCCCATCGTCGTCGTTGGTCACAACGTCACAGTACCTTATGCCGTCCGCATTGTTAGATCCTTGCTGCCGTGCCACATCAAGGAAGGAGGTGTCAATGAGCAAGTGATATTCAATAACGACTGGTATCTCTCCTCGAGGTAAGATGCCGCGTACGAGGTTGCGTTCACTGGGGCCCTGGTAGCACTTGACAAGCTATCTTAAGCAACATGATCTTCGGGCATCGCAAGCCCGGGTTACATGGCGAGTCTCGGAGCTATACAAAAACTCCGCGGTCTCGGCTGTCGTGACGCTGTGCTGCTCACTGCCCATTGCAGAAAGATCCGAGAGAGTCTCGACCCTCAGCTAGTCATCGGGATCGACAGTCCTCCTGCAAGGCGAGAGAGAGAAGTCAGACATCCCATCCCCATCCATGCCGTCATGTCACATCAGGGCCGCGGTGTGAGGGAGTGGGCATCCCGCGCTAGCACGAATGCAGAGGGGGGATGGACCCTGTGCCTCAGCCCAATGGAAACCAGCTTCTGCCCGCTGCTGCCTCCGCTGCGCTGGAAGAAGGAAGTTCATCAGTCCAGATCTGGCGCGCTCCGGTCTCCCTTGACTTGACATCATCCTGGGAGACCAGACACGGACGACGTCCATCTCGCGCGTTTCGCTGGTTGGTTCGCCGCTGGCACGCCGCCCGGTCGTCAATAGCGTGCCCATTCAGACGCAAGGGGGGGGCGAGGGGGAAAGCGCAAAGCGCCAGCCCAACTGTAATAAAAGTGCCGGCGAGATGCGATGAGATGAACCCAAAGGCCGATGCATACATACCAGATCTTGGGTGTGATACCTAGGTAGGAATGGGGTTTGTGTCAAGCGGGAAGGTAGTAGTGGTAGTAGTATGTATGTAGAGGTGCGCGCCTCGTTCGTCTGGTGACCACCTACCTACCTCACCTACCTACAGCCAAAGTTGCGGTCAGCTCGACTGGCAGCAGCAGAGAGTGCTGCAAGCAAGCAAGTCAAGGCCCTGCACAACATCTGGGCGCCAGCACGCCCGCCCGGAAGCCGAGAAGCGTCGATGCAGACCGACCGGCACATGGACGACGGACGGGACGAGTCGAGTGCTTCGCTGAGCGACGATCGATCACCCCGGCGGAGCCCAACCCCGGATTTCGTGCGCTGGCGTGAGGTACCTTACCTGTTAGGGTACCACTTTAACTAGCACGATCGGGGAACCGGACGACCCTGCAGCTAGGTAAACTCGCAGTGGAATATGTGCCTTTTAGATGCTGTAAGGTAGACAGACGAGCGACGAGCGGGAGTTGGGTTATTCGCCTGCTGCTGCTGCTGCTGCTGCTGCACCGGAGAACAGGAAGGCAAGCAGGCAGGAGGAGGAGGAGGAGAGGACTGGCAAGACTGGACAGACCGATCCGGGACTGGCCGCAGACGCAATGCAACGATAGCGACGTGCAGCGTGCCAGCGTGCAGACGGTGAGATGTAACCTCCCGCCTTCTGCTCACCTGCCTCGTCCTCTGTCTAATAAGCTTCCCGCTATCCTCCCCCCCCTCGTTCGTCCGTCCAATCCATCCATCCATCCATTGATCAGAGTGTCATAGTCACCCTTCCCCCCCTGCGGATGATATGCAAAAAGGATACCACGAGGAGCACGGGTTTTGTTCGGGCCCAGCCTTCTGGGAAGGCAAGGCGAGACAAGGCAAAGTGAATAGCCACATATTGCCGACTTCCCTACAACCTGCCGGGTTTACCGGGTTCGCTGTCGCACAAGCCGCTTGTTTCTGACATGGCGTTCCAGAGTTTTCTCTTTGTGTGCTTCGCCGCGGTGTCTGAGAGTACACGGGAATCAGGATCCCCACGGCTCGGGCGGCAGCTCTGCTCTGGAAGTTCGGACGAGAGATCGGGGCAGGGAAAAGAAAAAGTCGGAATGCCCAAGGATCTTCTGCTCAGGGCCTCGGGAACAAACAGCGCTCGCCGAAGGGAAAAAATCAAAGAGAAGGCTGACAGCTGACAGCTGACGGCGCAGGACGCACGCGATGAATGGTAGGATGGGGAATGAGATGGCCGCGTCGGTGGCCCGGCCTTTTATTAGTATATCGCACGCGTGAATATACAATATCCTACCTACCTTAAGCAAAGGAAATCAAGCCAGTGAAGAAGCGTAGGTGACCCGGATAGGCAAGACTTCATGCCTGGCGCTTGGATACCTAGCTTGTTCTGATGGAAGTTTGGAAGTTTGGAAGTCTGGATCGGGAACAATCCGGTGGCTCGCGTGGCAATCTGATGCAGCCTGGCAGCGTCGAGAAAGGGGGCAAGCTCCATAGGCTAGCTGAGAGATCGCCGGGAGGTGGGAGAGGAAACGGGTAGAAAACAAAGGTGAGGAAGCAGAGCGGGTCTAGCTAAAGCAAGACGCCCGCCAAGGCCAGGCTCAGCTCAGCGGCAGCGGCATGACTGGCCTGCGAGACTGGCCTTGACGGGCCTGCGACTGCACGACGACGGACAACCAGCAGTTGCAGGAGTAATAACAGCCCCCCACTATTCATCTTGAGGGGAGTCGACGGGCAGAGCAGTCAGTGGCCATCGTAACCTGCGCATGCAGAGGCGCCCAGGCCCAGCAACTGAGCTGCCAGCGCGAAGTTTACGAAGTCCAGTGAGTGTCTTCCACTTGACTGGGGAAAGATTGATGAGAGTGTCCCGGAAAGACGGCCGTGACGGCCCCCAGAATCGAGCCCAGAAAAGCGTGACGGGACGAAGAAGATCCATTCATGCCTTTCGCGGGCCAATCCAACCCCAAGAACCCCATCCATCACCGCTGCCACTTCACCTGCAACCACCGCCTCGCACAACCTGGACAGCTAAGCGCGAGCATAGCAGAGCCCCCCCGCCGAGTCTCCGACTTGGCGCTCGTGATAGTAAAAGTAAGGTAAAGCTACCTTATTCCACAGAAATTGGAGAAACACAGAAACACAAGCGAGGAAATGACAAAGAGAGAGAGAGAGAGAGAGTTGCTTTTTTCGAGAATGTCGGTAGCCCAATAACAGCACTGAATAAGCTACCTGCAGAGATCAGAGTCCAGCCAGATGGTACTTGACACAGGTAGGTCCCAGATCCAAACCAGGCTGTGCCCGACAACTGCTAGCGCTGGACTACCGCCGTCTACCTCACTGGCAAGACAGGCAAGACAGGCACGCGACCACAGGGCAGACACAGGGGCGCCCCCCTCCCCTCCTGTGGGCCACAAACTGGCTCACGGGTGTTAGGGTCCTACAGTACCTGGGCCGGTCCACGGGGCATCGGGTCCCCTCAGTCCCTGGTCCCGCCACAGATCAGAGTGCAGTGCTAGTGCTCCATCGTCCATCATGCTGGCCAGGTTGCCAGGAGGAAGTCAGGCAAGCTTGCTATTACCAACTCGACCAGTTGCAGGACTTGTACCTAATGCAATGGAACTGGAATTGGAAGCACTGTAACTTTGCTTCCCACTTCAGCCAAGCCAGCTTCCCGCTTCCCGTCCGTCTTACCTTGCTTACCTTAGCCTTCATCTTCATCCCGGCCTCGCGCTGCTTCCATTTGCTGCGCCCGCCGCCGCGTGACCAGTGACCAGTGATCTTCCCTTCCAATGCCTCCTATGTTTTCGCTTCACACTCGCTCCTTTGCCCACCTTAACCTTGCACTCCTTGCAACCTACTAGCCTGCTTGCTGCTCTGGCGCTGTCGAGTCTGTTCTTGCCCAGCAGTAGCACTCCCCAAGACTCCCCAACTCCCCCAATGGTTTAGTTCCCTTTAGGTACCTAGACCATGAAATGATGCCGCCTCCTCCTTTGTCCAACCAGCAGCCACCACAACACCACCGCCAGTCCACTCTGACTCCGCTGCCTCACCACCTGCACGGTAGTCAGGGTAGTCACCACAGTCACCACAATAGTCACCACCCGCACACCTTAGCTGTCACGAGCGTCCTCTCCCCCAACCTTGCCAACCGCCCCAACACCGACTTTTCAACCCCTTCCTCTGCCTCTTCCGCCACCACCAGCTTCAAGATCGACTGGCCCTCCGATGCTTCGGCCGCTGCTGCCTCTTCCTCTCTCTCCTCTGCCAAATCCCAAGCAAACCGCCGTCCCGACGACATCGAGATGGACGCAATAGCCCCGGCCGGCCACCGCCGCCGCCGCAGCACCCTGACCGCCAGCGTCAACAACCTGGCCCAAAACAACCCGCGCTCTCCGCGTCCACGCTCCCTCAGCGTCAAGAGCCCGGGTGCCCCGGAGCCCAAGATATCCGAGGAGAGCAGCCCGACCACCGGCGTCTCCAGGGCCGAGAGCAGAGCCGACGACAGCTTCTCGGACGAGGATCTACACGACGACGAGGAGACGGGCTTGACCAAGAAAGACAGACGGAGGAAGCGGGATAAGCGACGGCGGAACACGCGTCTGGACCAGAGGATTGTTCGCGACAAGCTGACCGACGAGGAGCGAAAAGAGGCCGACCAAAATGTCATCCGCAAGATGGGTGTCAATGCCCTCTTGATTGGGCTCTGGTACCTCTTTTCGCTATCTATTTCCTTGGTAAGTGCTAGCCCTGCCATCACGATTTACCTCCTGTCCGTCCGTTTCAGGGGCTCGACTTGGCTAACACACACACCTGCGATCAGTACAACAAGTGGATGTTCGATTCTGGCCAGCTGAACTTCCCATTTCCGCTATTCACGACCTCGATGCATATGTTGGTGCAATTCATCCTAGCCAGCCTCGTCCTATACTTCATCCCCTCCTTTAGACCAAACAATGCACACCATACTTCCGACCAAGGTCGGTCACGACACGAGGTAGAGCCCGACCGGCCACTCATGACCAAACTATTCTACTTGACAAGGATAGGGCCTTGCGGCGCTGCCACCGGCCTGGATATCGGATTGGGGAATACTTCCCTCAAGTTCATTACCCTCACATTCTACAGTATGTTACAAACCACCTCTGGGCACGGCAACAAAAGCTAACCTACATTTAGCCATGTGTAAATCTTCTGCTCTAGCCTTCGTGCTGATCTTTGCCTTCGTTTTCCGTCTCGAGACACCCACGTGGAGGCTAGTTGCTATCATTGGAACCATGACCGCTGGTGTGGTCATGATGGTAGCGGGAGAGGTGGAATTCAAATTGGGCGGCTTCATGCTCGTTATATCCGCCGCCTTCTTCTCCGGGTTCCGTTGGGGACTAACACAGATTCTCTTATTGCGACACCCAGCGACCTCGAACCCGTTCTCCAGCATCTTTTTCCTCGCCCCCGTCATGTTCTTCACTTTGGTGCTCATTGCCCTGCCCGTAGAAGGACCGGTGCAATTAGGAGAAGCCCTGCAGAACCTGGCTCACGAATGGGGTCCTTTCCAAACCCCGATCCTCCTACTGTTTCCCGGAACCATCGCCTTTCTTATGACGGCTTGCGAATTCGCTCTGCTGCAGCGAAGCAGCGTAGTCACCCTATCGATCGCCGGTATTTTCAAAGAGGTGGTTACAATTTCCGCCGCAGCGTTAGTGTTCGACGATACCCTCACGCCCATCAACATCTCGGGTCTTCTCGTGACCATTAGTGCCATTGGAGCATACAATTGGATCAAACTGTCCCAGATGCGGACCGAGGCACAGCAGGACGCCCATTCCAAGTTGCACCAAGGGGCACAATCGTGCTCGTCCAGCGACCATGGAAGTGATATGGATGAGGAAGAAACTGGATTATTGGCCCACGAGGACACCAGTGGCGTCGAGGACAACCTCGTTACGGTCGATGGCGACTTGATCCCGAAAGTCCATACTCCGAAGGGGTTCACTGATGAGAACTGGCAGAATCGGGCAGAACATTCTCGGGAAGACTGAAATCCATCACGTTACAGCTTCCATCGTAACTCCGGCCATTGGACGAATTTCTTCGTCGAGAGAATTCGCTGAGGTTGCTATCTGGAGGACAAGTGCGAGCCTCCAAAAGGGAGAGAAGAATATTACGCACCGCCGGTCGTGGGGGAATTCATTGCCACCAACTCCGAGTATTGGCGGCTCGCGTTGCCGCGTACAGTCGTTTTGCGCGTTGTGCCCGAGCATCAATCCGTCAAAATCAGCGTAAAGGGCGCGCGGCTACAGTACGGAGCATCAGGAGCATTTGCATAACGGATCCCAGAAAGTCAAAATTTTTTTTTTTTCGAAACACTTATGGAGACTCAGCGGCACATCAGAAAACCGTGGTCCTCCGCCGAGCCCCAAACACCATGTAGGGAGACAGAAAACAAGGAAGAGATTGTACGGAATAGGAGAAGATACCCGCCTGCTCGCTCACGCGAGCCTGGCTCCGAGAAGACCGCATAGAGAGTCTGGATAGAGAGGCATGGGTGCCTGCAATCAACGAGATAACGTGTTACGCTATACTGGTCCACTTGCCTGCAAGCAAGTAAGTGAGGACCAAAGATTAGCTAGGGAGCTATATATACGGATCTCAGCTAGCTGAAAATTTCTCTGTTCAATTCTCTGCCTCTGTGAATGTTGGGACTTCAGTGGCACTCAGGCAGATGCCGTCTGCCATTGAGAGTCCATGTACAATACTATTTATCACGATGACGCTGTGTGATCATGACGGAGGCAGATAAGCTTGCGAAGTGGCCTGCCGGACAGATATCTGCAAAGTCGTGACACGAGGACCCCAGCGCAAAACAGTACACCCATGTTTCTATCGATTCCCCCAGATGGACTGAACGGTCGAAACAGAGCCCGTACGTGGAGAGAAGAATGTCACTAACATGTCCGCAATACGCAGATGGGGCGAAGTACGTCTTTCACGACGAAGAAGATGGCTCTTGCCGTGCCTCGAGGGACGGTACTTGTGGTCCAAGCGGGTATGGAATCGAAGTGCGTATATAGATACCGGTAGGTACCTTATAGACAGAAGCGTCGGCTGGTCCTGTGAGTGCGAGGGTGATGATGGGTGACGACCAGCGGGTTGTCAGGATGAGGCAGAGCGTGCTAGGTTCATGTCGCCCGTTTTGGTCTTCACTACGGTTTATTCGGCACCTCGTGTAAACAGCCAGGCACACGGGTTGCGTGAAGCAACCACTGAAGCCGGGGCGGTGGACGTATGGATGCCACCCGCGCGTCGCGTCAGGAGCGCAGCTACGTAGCTAACTTTAGGTACGTTGCGAGGATCGGGACCACAGCTCCGTGGCCGTGTGAGCCGCGAGAGGATGACGGGAGAGTGGACACACGAAGGTTTCGCGGCATTCCCGAGAGTGGTTTATAGACGTCAAAGGGTACGGACAGGATCGCAGGGGTATGTATATATATAGCATCTATCAGCTCTACAATTCTGCGCATGTAGTTACAGCCTCTAGAAAACACAACGCGCTCGAGCAGGCCCCTGGGTCTTCGGAGAAGTTTGTGTGGTGCGTAAAAGCCCTGTCGATCGTCCGGAATCGATCCATTGCCTAGGGTGACGTTGATGCCGAGGCAACGTGAATGAGCTTTCAGCCTCCTGGAGCTAATACTGGCATCGCCCAAGCTCGAGTCCATGCTAATATATAACGCGGGTCATCAATGAGATCCTTTCTCTTCCATGTCCGCTACCCCCTTCGGATGAAGGGCCGGTGTCCGTTCCTGGAAGTGCCTCTTGGTTGATGCAAGACCAGTCAGGACGCGTTCGGTAAACATTCCTGATCCATCTGAGCGTTCAACCCAACAGCTTCAGGCCACCCTTCGTCTTCTGACCAGGCTTGTGGACACCGCCGCCGGTAGGTCCAAGGCTGGGCTCGAAGCTGCCCTCGCGGGCTCCTCCGCCGCCGCCGTCGCCACCAGAGCCGTTGCCGCTCCGGTTCTTGTTCTTGTTGCGGTTCTTGTTGTGGTGGCGGTTGGCGGGGTGGTGCTTGTCCTTGACGGTCTGGGGCTTGATCTCGGTGGTGCTCTTGCGGACGACGACGGGGTGGGACTGGATGTACTTGCCGTTCATCTCCTTGGCGGCGCTGAAGAACTCGTCCGGGTCCGAGAAGCTCACGAACCCGTACCCGCGGCTCTTGCTGGTCACCTTGTCGCGCACGACGCGGGCCTTCTGCAGCGACTTCCAGCGCGAGAAGGCCTTGTACAGCGACTCGTCCGTCGTCTCGCCCGCCAGGTTGCCCACGAACAGCCGCAGGTGCGCCGGGTCCCACTCCAGCAACGTGTCGTCCGTCCACTTCTGCCCGCCACCCGCGCGCACCACCGTCTTCTTCTTGCCGTCACTAGCGGCTGCCGCTGCGTTCGCCGCCGCTGCCTCCGACATCCGGTTCGCAGCCTCGGCCGAGAACCCAGCCGAGGACGAGCCGTTAGCTCCGCGAACGCCGGCCGCGGGGGCCGCAACAGCAGCAGCAGCAGCAGCAGCAGCACCGCCCTCCTTTGCCGGGTCCTTCACGTACGCGCTCTGCCACTGCGCGATCTGCGCCGCCATCTCCGGGTCGTAGTCGTCGCTGCCGCCAGGAGCAGCAGCCTGGCTCGGCACGGGGAAGGGGTTGCGGATGCTGGGAGGCGTGGCATAGGCCGAGGCCGCAGTGCCCGCCGCGCTCGGCGCTGCGCCGCCGTAGTAGTTCGCGCCGTAGGCGCCCGGGGCGGCTGCGTTCGGGTACGACGCGTAGGCGCCTGCCGTCGGATAGCTGCCCGCGCCGCTGCTCATGGCGGCGCCCGGCGGCGCGGCGGCATACGACCCATAGGGCGATGCGCCATACTGCGATGCGGCTGTCGCGGGTGCGCCGGCGTAGCTCGGGTAGGCGGATGCGGCTGGCGGCGGCGCGGCGTACGGGCTGTTGCGCGCGCCGGGGCTCGGGGTGTTCGCGGCCGGCGAGAAGGCGGGCTTGAAGCCGGAGCCGGAGCCGGAGAACTTCGAGGCGGGCGGGCGTGGAGGAAGGGACGAGGAATTCGGGTTCGAGCCTGGAGGACCCGGATAGGACATGATGAATTTGTGCGTCCGACGGCGGGTTTTGCTTGCTTTGTTCGGAACGGCACGTACCTGTGAGCGCGAGTTGGCTGCTGCTCCGCGCGCAACTGTGCTCGTCTGATCCTCTGTCAGGTAACCAGGAAGGCTTTCGCGATTGCTTGCGCAAGGTGGTCGGGTACGCGGGGAAAATGAGGTGTCGTTCTGTTGGTGGAGGAAGGCAGTTAGTTGGGTGTTGGCGATGAAGGAGTTGATGTTGATGAAGTTGACGGAAACCTTCCAGAAATTCCCAGCGTCGTCAGAGCTTCTACCGACTGCCAAGGAATGGGCGGTCTACATGTGGCTGAAGAAGTAACGCTGGGCCGGGGGCGGCGCTAACCACCTACACCCGACTCTACGTTAATATGGCGCAGCACACGTGATATCAGCCTCCCCCCATCCGAAGAACTGCTGTGAGTGCGATCCAGGTATTAACAAGCACAGAGGTTCATGTCATATGGGAACTTCATTTCTCGACCTCCAACGAACCTCGATGTTTGAGTTTGAGATCAGGCAGCCAGGCACTCCCGGAATTCTCTTCGGAATTATCTGCATCGGCATGATTTAAGTCTCTCCCTTACTGAGGATCCCTCTGAGGTGCGTGGACGCTGGTCAATGCCTTATTCGCGCGCCAAGGACCATGCAACACTTGCAACGACCTCGCGCACATGGTCGTTCGAATGGACGTTGACGCTCCTCCCGACTACAAGGGCCGGTCATCCGCTGAAAGGGCCGAGCCACTACGCCGACGTCAGCTACCATTGGTCGGGTGGCATCAGCCTAAGGAATTGCGTCAATTGTCCTGGTAGCCTCGCAGCTCTTTAGATGAAGCGCAAAGCGCAGGTCGGGTCGCCCTCGCCGTACGCTGTCCACTGCCTTGCCGCACGTAGGGCTCTGCGATTTGTTGAAAGCGTCCCACTCTCGAGGCTGCACCGCAAGTCCCTGCCCAGTCTGCCAATGCCCGGCTGCCCCTCCATCCGTCGAGGCTCGTTCGCGTCGACCTAAGACCGCCCTGGCGGGGCACTACTGTCAAATGTTTTGCGACATTTTCGCCGTGCGAATCCGGATCCAGGATCCAGCTCTCCCAAAGAATTGGGAGCCTCGTCATGCGCAATGTGGACTCTGCTGTTTTAATGTTCTGCCACAGCCAGCTAGGCTTCTCTTGGCTGGACCATAAGAGAGTCGCATCCCCCATCTCACATAGGTAACATACATGAGGCTGCTCCAGCTCAGATCCCTGAGGGTGCTGGCAGTGGCGTGAGAGATCTGCGACTGTGGCACGTTGCAACGAACCTATTGGCGGTCTGATTTAAGAGGTTGACTGTTCAACGTCGTCGGGCCCGGCGCCGGCGGCCGTTGTGCTTGCTTATTACCTGATATACGACAACGCTAACTGCCAGGCCTCATCCTCAACACGTCAAGCGTTCTTCTCAACGAGAGTTGTACATAGGCAGTATTATAAATCCTGGGTTCCTCCCACAGAGATCGGCGCTTGTTCCAAAGCTACCGAGGACATGGACATTCTCGAAGAGGCCCGAACCTACCGGCGTAGCCTATTCTGCAGGATGATACAGGAGACTAACAAGGCCCGCCCCGTCCAGGCTTGTCCAATGAACATCAACCGCATTTCTCGATCGGGCGGGAAAATACAACGCCAGACGACACCCAGGCCAGATACGAAACACCAGTGATGCGAGGTAAACAAAGCATGCGCTGTTGGCGGTCCTGACTCCTAGCAAGCCTAGGCTCGTAATACACGAACTACACCTCCAGTGCTTTCCCGGGGGGACAATATCGGGTCGGAGAAGTATCGACGTCCAGAAGTCCCAGGTGCCTGACCAGGTAAGGCCAAATGGCACGAGAACTCTGCTTGCTTAGGGATAAAGTGACCTGCTTCGATTGGAACGGCAAGACAGACAGACAGACGGACAGACGTTGACGAGAAGGGCAAGAAGGGGACTGGATATGCAGGTGGGATGCAGGTGAATCTGCAAGCCCGCAATCCTGGATTCTGCCACGCCCGCGTAACACAGTATCGATGTATCCACGGATGCAGTGCCAGAGCTGGCGAGTACCTAGGTGAGCTGGCTGCACTTGCGGACGTGAGTAAGCCCGACAGCCCCGCCAGCCGCTGCGCGATGTGTGTTTCCTTCCGTCATGGGCCATTCTCTGGCTGTCTGCTGGCGTCTGGCGACTCTGGCAGCCTCCACGGTCGACGCTACCCGGGATGCCTGGGTGCCGGAGAGGCCAGTGCCAGCCCAGTGCCAATTGTCAATGCCGCCCAGGTGCGCTTTCTTACTCACGCCCACTGCCCAGGCGAGCAGGCTCCCCCTCCGGGTCCCTCCTTCGGGTTTACCCCTCCATCATAGAAAAGTAATAACCTCGCTGCCCCGTCCCGTCACCACGCTCTTCTCCCATCCTCCCATTCTCCCATCACCTCCCAATCTTTACCTCACTCCCATCTTCCACGCAGTTGCTTCGCCTCTGCTGGTCACCCATCAATCAGCAATTCAGCTCTTCGTCATTGAGAATCTCCTGCAAACACCGCCATCATGTCTGGTGCCGTGTAAGTCCCGTCTCCTAGGTTAACTACCCCTCGCACGCAAGCGTCGACTACCCCCACCATCCCGCCGTCGCTTCCGGCCCTTCTCTTCTTCCCTACCCCAAAATGCCCTCAACACTCTGTGACTGAGATGGTAGCTTTGGTCTTTTAGAGCCCGTCTGGCCAGTATCACCAGTTCGCTGGGGGGAGGAAGGCGAGCTTGTTTTCGTTGTTTCGCTCTGCGCGCTCCTAGCTGCCTACGTGAAGCCATGCTAACTGTCCCCAAGCGCTGATCTCGGCCTCATCGGCCTGGCCGTCATGTAAGTTGCCATGCAATCCTTCGCTGCCGCACGCCGGCTCCAGGACTGACCTCTCGACAGGGGCCAGAACCTGATCCTCAACATGGCGGATCACGGATTCACTATCTGTGCCTACAACCGAACCGTCTCCAAGGTCGACCGCTTCTTGGACAACGAGGCCAAGGGCAAGTCCATCGTCGGTGCCCACTCCAACGAGGAGTTCGTCTCCAAGCTCAAGACGCCCCGCCGTATAATGCTCCTTGTCCAGGCCGGCAAGGCCGTCGACGACTGGATCGAGACCCTCCTCCCCCTCCTCGAGAAGGGCGACATCATCATCGACGGTGGCAACTCTCACTTCCCCGACTCCAACCGTCGAACTCAGTACCTCAACACCAAGGGCATCCGCTTCGTCGGCTCTGGTGTCTCCGGTGGCGAGGAGGGCGCGCGATACGGGCCCTCGATCATGCCGGGTGGTAACGAGGAGGCCTGGCCCTTCATCAAGGACATCTTCCAGGGCATCTCTGCTAAGAGCGGCGACGAGCCCTGCTGTGAGTGGGTTGGTGACGAGGGTGCTGGCCACTACGTCAAGATGGTCCACAACGGTATCGAGTACGGTGACATGCAGCTGATCTGCGAGGTTCGTGAAGAGGCATTCGATCGCATTGCTGCTAAATGGTGTTGCTGACCTGCTCGCAATAGGCCTACGACATCATGAAGCGTGGCCTCGGGATGTCGAACAAGGAGATGGGTGACACGTTTGCCAAGTGGAACAAGGGTGTCTTGGACTCTTTCTTGATCGAAATCACCCGCGACATCATGTACTTCAACGACGACGACGGAACGCCTCTCGTCGAGAAGATTCTCGACTCGGCTGGCCAGAAGGGAACTGGCAAGTGGACTGCCATCAACGCTCTGGACCTGGGCATGCCCGTTACCCTGATTGGCGAGGCCGTGTTTGCCCGTTGCCTGTCGTCGCTCAAGGCCGAGCGAATTACCGCCTCCAAGAAGCTCGAGTATGTTGGTCGTTCCAACAAGTTCGAGGGTAACAAGGAGCAGTTCCTTGACGACCTCGAGCAAGCTCTGTACGCTTCGAAGATCATCTCGTATGCTCAGGGTTTCATGCTGATGCAGGAGGTAAGACGTGATCTGCTCTCTCATGTTTCGTAAAGCTGACAAAAGGATTGTAGGCCGCCAAGGAGTTCGGCTGGAAGCTGAACAAGCCTTCGATTGCTCTGATGTGGCGAGGAGGCTGCATTATCCGATCCGTCTTCTTGAAGGATATCACTGCTGCGTACCGCAACAACCCCGACCTGGAGAACCTGTTGTTCGACGATTTCTTCAACAAGGCCATCCACAAGGCGCAGCCTGGCTGGAGAGACGTTGTTGCCAAGGCCGCCATGCTTGGTATCCCGACACCGGCTTTCTCGACGGCCCTTTCGTGGTTCGACGGCTACCGCACCCAGGACTTGCCTGCCAACCTTCTGCAGGCCCAGCGTGACTACTTCGGTGCCCACACTTTCCAGATCAAGCCTGAGTGCGCCAACGACAAGTACCCCAAGGGCCAGTACAATCACGTCAACTGGACTGGCCGTGGCGGTAACGTCTCGGCTTCCACATACCAGGCTTAAGTTATGGAAGAAAAACAAAGAGCTAGCGATTAGCTGCAAAACTAAAGGCGGTTTCCATCTCCGCCAGAATTGCATAGTTAGGATAGACGATTAAGCTGCCAAGTGTGCCACGGCGCTGTTTTACAGGGCTTCCAGGCGGGCGGTGTATAACATTGAGAGGTGGAGTTAGATACCAAATCCGGTGCACCGTAGATGCCTATGGTGAATAACGCATGTAGAATGAAAATTATGCATATTCAACAACGATCATCAGCTCATCAAAAGACGTGACTATGGTGATCATCTTGTAGAGCAGCTTGGGATGTGTTGTTCTTACAATTGACCTGTGTCACGTGCATGGCAAGCCCACGCCATATCAGTGATCCAAGCAAGGGTGGCCCAAGCGCCCTGCTAGCTTCCCCAGCCAGTGGATCAAGCTTACCTTATCTGTCGGGCCAGGCGCCCAGGCGACCAGGGCAGCCGCAACAAAACCCAGCACTTCTACGAAGCTCAGCTTGGTCGCGCCTCTTTCGCGACCATCGAAACTGGCAACCTTGCGCGCAGCCTCGCCAGATTGTCGCCGTTTGCGCCGTGCACATCACAACAACCACCAACCCCCGCAACCACTCCACATTCCCTCGGTAGTCAACAGCGCCCATTCCCATCTTTCCGTGATTGTACTGTTTCCACGACCGGCGACGGGAAACAGAGCTAAGCCTACGCCAATCCAGGCTGCTGTGGGCTTCCACGATGGCTATGACGATGAACGACCCCAGCCAAGGGGTCCATCGGGATCTCCTCCCGCATGTCCACCTTGTCTCTACGTTTCGGTACACCTTCAAGGCTCATGTGCAGCCACAGGAAGTCACCTCTTGGCTGATGCAGGCCCCCAAGATCGCTCGCGATACCGCACCCTTCTTCTGGTCATACTTGGATAGACCCGAGAACGGACAGATCTTCTTGACATGGCAGCCGCTGAACCAGTTGGGGACCAGCTTTGCCAGCGACGGTTATGTCTGGCCGCCCCAGGAGCAGTACTTCCAGCAGGAAGTCGGAAATGGTGTCGTACGTGGCCACCCATCCCCGTTCCCTCTCTTTTCCCACGAGGTCTCAACTAACTCGAGCAGATTCTAGAAATGTACTATCACAAGGCTGGCTTTGCGTACGGGGAAAACATGGCAACTCACTCTCGACGACGATTCCGGCTGATACCCTCGAATGCTCCGAACCCGAATATTCCCCAGGTCGATCCCTCGCTTTTCATTGTCCACTACGGCCCAACCGAGCCGAACGAGCGGGTTCCGGCCCAGATGCTCCCGCGCGACAATCGCATGCCCTCTGTTCTGGAGACCCGCGCCTATCTCCAGCGTTGCGGGCAGATACAACGCAAGGAATTTATCCTGAGTGATCGGGTCAACTGGCCCCAAATCCCATGGCCCAGAGAGCAAGCCCGGCAACCGATGTACGCTCCTCCGCGCGGCGTTCCCCAAGCCATGGCGTACCCGCCTCATGCTACCGCAGCTGCCGGCCCGCCGTCCAAGCGCCCCAGAACACAAGCTGCGCACGGCCAAATGGCTCCGGCCATAGCTGGGATGGCTCAATCAGATGCTGCGTATGACGATGACGAGGATACTTCTCGCGGAGATCTCTTTGATCATTTAACCCCTCGTGAAGTGAGCTTGGGTCGGTACAAACAGAACCACGAGTGGATGGAAGAGATCTTGTCCTCCCCGTACCGAATGGGGCAGATTGGATTCGCCGACTTGGGGCTGGGTCTGAAGGGCGAGCTCTCAGGTCTAACTGATGGCATATTCGAAGCGCAGGGCCCTAATTCAGTTGCCCAGCCGCAGACGAAACCTGCCACCACGCATCTGGACCCGGAGCAAGCCGCCGAATTCAAAAAGCGGGTTGCCGACCGAATTGATTCCACCAAGTCAGAAATAGAGAAGATGAAAGCCGAGCACGCGAAGAAAATGGCCAAGTTCAAGCAAAATTCTCTGCTGACAACTGCCGAGAGAGAACTCCGTTCTGCCACAGATAAGTCAGATACGGACATGTTGCATCTGGAGGGTCGATCGGAGGATACCGAAGACGGAACCAGTCGTTGGACGTCGAAGCACAACAAGAAAGTCGACGATATTGTCTCCCAAGTTGAGGCCCACCTAGGTCGCCGGGCTGAGGTCATACATGACCTGAAAAGGATCAACGCAGGTGGCTACCAAGAGCCCGAGCCCACCCCTGAGCCTCCCCAAGGCGCATCCGTTCCGCGGTCTGGTGCTGAAGCTCCTCAGAATACTACTGGCAACGGGGACAGTACAACCTCTAGGCCGCCATCACATGGTGGTTCTCACCAAAGTGGCTCGGGGGCCGGAGACTCGGACATTGACATGGGCGGTACTGCCGCAGGGCTATTGGATCAAATGCATACAGGTGCCTCTTCGACTTCGACGCCACAGCAGCCTGTACAGTCAAGCTCCGGTACGCCGGCGAATGGCAACATAGCGTCACCCCAGCCTCCCCCTCAGCAAGCTGGGACGGCAGGAAAGCAGGACAACGACGTGAATATGGATGGCACCGGTGCCACCGAACAACCATCCACAACTGCCCCTGATCAGGGAACAGGTAGCGGGGATTGGGTGGTTGTGCCTAAGGGCGGAGCTACACCTGATGCCAGCGGCAACAGCGCCTCAGCCAATGGTTCTCAGCAAGCTCCGGGAGCTCAGGAGTCTACAAGCAAACAAGCCTCTGCGGCAGGAACACCATCAGTGGGATTCGGCGGTGATCAAAACGACTTCGGCTCGCTGGATGATCTGAACAGCGCCGGCGACGCCATGGCCGGATACGGTGGCACACCCGGCGGCATGAGCGAAGGCCTCGATCTGAACATGGAGGATTCGGCTTTCGGTGATGCTTTCCATGGGGTGGAGGCTGAAGGTGGAGCCGACACTCCGGCCGACAACAATATGTAGAATGTGGGCAAGAACTTCCACAGAGCACAAAGACACGCCCCGAACCAGAGCCATCCAGGATAATCCATCGACTGTGGCAGAGCAGATTCCGCACGGAACTCAGAGGCTACCGATCGATTTGGCATCAGAGATGATGGTGTATTTATATATGATTTGGAAGCAGGGTGATTTCCAAGTGTAGCAACTAGGTCTGTCGGATTCCGTGAAGGCTCCAGACTGGTTTCCTTGCGATGTTGAGATCTGTAGGCTGAGTTGTCGAAAGACCAATGGCGTTTTCTGGCTAGGTTGGAAGGCTAATGTCGTCGTCCGTTTGCAACCGGGGAGTCCGAGAGTTCAAAATCACCAATCTCAACAATCTCCTAGCCGCCCGAGGTCTGCAAACCAGCTCAGTCCATCTTTGTACCTAATAACACTACTACCCTGCGTACCTTATGCTGATGGCCTTTCCAGGGTAATGGTTAGGTAAGCTCATACCCTCAAGAGCATCCGAATTTGCCATACTCTGGCACTTCAGCGTAAACCTTCTCAACAGAGCAAGATGACTCCCCAATCGCATCGTCTTCGAAGCTTGTTGGCTGAATTCATATAGCAACACCTTTACAACCCGGCCCTGGAGAAGGTCTTGTAGGCCGCATGCAGCTGTGCGTGGAAAGCATCCAAAGGTAAAACACGAGGCAGCCCCTACAGAGCCGTCAGCACGAGGGTTTTTCGTGCACCACCTAAGATGTTGAATGAAGCTAAGGTCAGATGCCAAGGGCGATCTGACGATGGTCGAGACGCGATGTTGGGCGGCGGTGCGCCTGCAACTCTTTACCCGAAGAGGCCAAGTTTCAGATGAGGCAGGGGTCGACGTGACATTCGTGTCAGAAGTCTTCCCCCCTTCAGCTGTCTCGAACTCCAAGAGCTGTCAATGTCACCCCAATGACAGACCCTGCCCGCATTGGCGGAGACGACTTCAGCCGGGCTCCCGACCCGAACTGCCTCCCTGCGTGGGCTGGGAACACCAAGTCCCGACTCCCGGCTGGGTTCTTGAGCCTCAACGGCCGGGACCCTGGTCGGGTCGCGCGCTCAGATGCACTCCGCAAAGCTTATTGTCCCTGTGGTCGTCTGGGCTCACTACCCGCTCAGCTCATGAGCGGCTTGAGTGGTATTGTTTTGCTCGAGGCCCTCGGTGGCCCAGGGTGGCCAGGCCGACATGCGGCCGTGCCCCGTATACTGGTTAAGCTTGTCTCGTTTCCGCATGCCTTCATGGTGGCCCAAGAAACCCCTACGTGTTTCCCTGCCCCGATCTCGACGACAGGGGATATGTTGCTCTGGTGCGAACCGTGCCCAACTACACGGCTAGCTCGGCTTGGACCATTGTGAGTTGGCGCCTGGGTGCTCCCGGGCCTGCATCGGAGAAGATGAGTGGCCAGTTGCTCGATCTCGAGATGGGACGATGCCACCGAGCTCAGACTCCGAACTCCCGCAGATCAAGTTCAAGGAGGCGGCGACAAGGTCTCGACTAAGCCGCCGCACACCATGAGGTGGCATGGTATACCACCACGCATATACATAACGGATCTATGCGTGACGACTCGCTCCCGGGTTTCCTGCCGATATATTCCTGCCTTAGCAGCGGTCCACTACTCCAGATCCCACATCTCCCTCCCCGCGTGGTGATCTTCTTTCTTCCTTCCTTTTCTCCCATCAGAGTATTTTTCTTCTTTCGCTTCACTGACGTCGTTTCTGCATAGTGCTTTCTTACGCACGCCCTCACTTTCCTCGCCTGCCGGTCAGCTAATCCCACTGTTGAGCAGTCATTCCTTTCGCTACACTCCCTAATTTCGTAATACTTGTCGGAGTTTATTCAACTTATACCTTTCTGATACCCCGAGTGAGCCGGCTGCTCTGTTACTGTTGCTTCTGTTCTAAAACATACGCAACAATATCATCACAAACCAAAACTGCCGAAAACATGGGACACACCAGCCTAACCACGGCCCTCTCGGCCACCCTCCTCCTCCTCCTCTCCGCCTCCGGCGCCACCGCGCGTCCCGCCCACGGCAGCGGCAACGTCAAGTTCTACTACGGCCGCAACGCCCTCGACGCCTTCCAGAACAACTTCGACCACGGCCAGTTCAACGCCGTCGCGGGAGGAGGCGCAGCGGCAGTCTCCTCCGCGCCGCCCGCGGCTTACACGGAAGAATCTACTTCTGGCGGCTTGGCCCCACTGCCCGGCGCCGGTGGTGCCGGCGCAGGCGGCGGCGGCGGCCTCCTCCCGCTTCCCGGCATCCAGGCTACCACCGGCGCCCTCGTCGCCCTGCCCGGCGCCGCTGCGGGCAACACCCAGGCCGCCACCAGCGTTGCGGCCACCAGCGTGGCGGCCACGACGACGTCGGCGGCGGCGGTCATCGCCACGAGCTCGGTGGTGAGTTTCTCCTCCTCCTCCTCCTCCTCCTCCCCCGTCCCGAGCATACTTAGCGTACCTATCCACCCCTCCTCCCTCACTGACACGACCCCCCCCCATCCAGGCGCCCCCCGTCAACACCATCGTCGCGAGCAGCGCCACCTCGCTCGTCCAGCTCCCCACCAGCGCAGCCCCGGCGCTGGTCTCCGCGCCTCCTCCACCACCCCCTGCAGCCGGCGGCGGCGGCGGCTTCGTGACCGTCAGCCCGCCCGTCGCCGCGGCGCCCGCGGTCTCCTCCTCCTCGCAAACCGCCCCCGCCGCCCCCGACGTCGTCGCCACCACCCTGCAAGCGCTCCCGAGCGGCGGCGGGATGGCGGCGTCCGGCGCGCTGAAGCCCCTGCCGGCGGCTTCTACCACCGCCGTCGCCGGCGTCGGATCCGGAGCCGGAGCCGGAGCCGGATCCAGCAGCGGTTCCGGGGCGAGCGCATCCACCGGCGGCAGCAGCAGCAGCGTGCTCGCTTCGGCCTCCAGCGCCCAGCAGCAGCTGCTGCAACCCCTCCCCACCAACGCCGACGCGGCCGCGTCGTCGTCATCGTCGGGACCCCTGCGCGCGCTCCCCGGCACCATGGTGACGTCGGCGAGCGGCAGGCTGGCGCCGTCGCGCGCCCCCGCCGCGTCCAGTGGCCCCGCCGCGTCCAGCGGCGCCGTCGCGACCACGGGCACGGCGTTGGGGGCCGTCGCCAGTGCCACGGCGGGCGCGCAGGCGGATACCGTCGGGGCGGTCACGCCGGGCAGCGGGGCGGCGAGGTCGGCTGGGTCCGCCCGGGCGTTGCTGGGGGTGGTGGTTGGGGTGGTGGGGATGGTGGTGGTTTTGTAGAGAGAGAGAGACAGAGAGAGACAGAGAACGGTTGTACGTGGGTCCTTTGCGCTGGGGTCGGCGTATACGTAAGGTACGGAAAATACCTGACGGGACGGGTGGGCGGATGAAAGGAGGGAGGGATGGAAAGTTACCTGGGACGTGCCTCTTGGTTCAGGCGCCGGAAGGGCTGGGAACTGGTTCTTCTTACTGATTACCGACATGGTTACTGGTTCTTGGGAGCTAGAAGATGAAGCGAGTAGATTCATGATTACGTGTTTGTCTTACGATTACCTCGAAGTATCTGTCAAGGTGGAACGTACATCTCGTTGCCTCTTGAATTGGAGTGGACGTAACTCTGAGGTCCGCCTGTCAAGGAGGAATCCTGACCCAGAGTCGGGAGGATACGTGCTGCTGGCAAGAAAGGACGCTCCATAACTACTACGGGACACATCTTCCGCCAGGCCGTCGTCCACCAAGGCCACCAGGTTCCTTCTTGGGCTCTCATGTCATAGTCGTTAAAATGGAAACGTAAGCACTTGACTGGGTGGCCGGCATACCATGCTTATATGTACGGCCACCACTCATCAAACATTGAAGCTCAGGGTGCAAATTAATTCATAATTCGTCGCATTCATGGAACCTGGCCGTCGTAAGCTACCAGTTTAGCCTCTAACCGTTTTGCGCCTCATGCAGCCAATCCTAATCGAGAGTGGGATATCTAAAGTAGACAATCCATCGTATTACACCACTGTGCCCGCCCCTTAACCGTTGACAATAGCACCGCCGTTGCAGTGGATGGTCTGTCCACTAATGGATGAGCTGTCCTTGGATGCCAGGAAGACCACGCACGTGGCAATCTCGCTGGGCTGCGACGGTCGGCCCATGGGGGCGGAGAAGGACTTCTGCGCCTCGTCGTTCATGGTGGCAGGGATCAGGGGCGTCCAGACAGGGCCGGGAGCGACGGCGTTCACACGGATGCCCTTGTGGACGAACTGGTTGCTGAGACCGCGGGTGAAAGAGACAACAGCGCCCTTGGTGGAGGTGTAGTCCAGGAGATCAGGGCGGCCAATATAGGCGTTGATGCTTGCGTTGTTGATGATGGTGTCACCGGCCTTCATGTGAGGAAGGGTGTGCTTGGCCAGGTAGAAGAAGGGGTGGATGTTGACGTTGAAGGTGTGTTCCCATTGCTCCCTGGAGCTCATGTTAGCCTGCTGCTCTCATCCGAAAAAGGGTGAGGTGTGAGGTGACTTACTCCGAGAGGTCGTGGATGTCGTTGACCATCATCTGGTAGGCAGCATTGTTGAAGAGGATGTTGACGCGGCCCATGAGCTTGACGGCTTCGGCCACGGCGTTCTTGCAGTTGGCCTTGTCAGTCAGGTCGGTGGGGTAGAGATGGCACTTCTGGCCGTTCTCTTCGACCATCCTCTTGGTCTCCTCGGCATCCTTCTGCTCGTCGGGAAGGTAGATGATGAAGGAGTCGGCGCCCTCCATGGCAAAGAGAATGGCAGTGGCACGGCCAATACCGGAGTCACCACCGGTGATGATGGCCTTCTTGCCCTCGAGCTTGCCAGCGGGTCTGTACTTCTGGTAGCCACCGTCATCGGTGGGCAGCTTGTCATACTGAGCCTCGATGGGCAGCTTGTGCTCCTTGCCAGGGAACTCCTGGTGGGTGACCGGGACAGAGTGTCCTTGATGGGGCTTCGGGTTAGCATTTCTTGGGCCATGTCTTGTATCATTCGATTGACGGAATACTCACCACTCTCGAATTGCGACTTGTCAGTCATCTTGGCAGCTTGAATATGTGTAGGAGTGGTGTTGAGCGAGTTGGTATGGTGAGGGAGAGGACAGGGAGAGGGGGTTGTCGTGGTGGTGGTGATGGCAGGAGTTGTGAGAGCGATGATTGATTTCAGAGGCCAACGAAGAATTAACAGAATGGCTACCTCCGCTATCTATCACAAGTAGTAGGTAGTAATATCTAATAATCGCGTTGCGCAGTTCGAGTCGCAGGCGTGACGACAGTGTACCTCAGTAACCGCATCAACGAGAAGCAGTCATGACATCACCACAGCCGATTGCTCGGGCATCTCGACCGCGAACCGCTTTTCTTGTGCAGCGCAAGAGGAGAGGTCCGGGCCTGCTTGCCCATCAGAATGACGATGCAATGGAGCAAACTCTCCGCAGTCCGCTGCAGCTCCAATCAACGGTTGCAGGTGCAGCAGCTGTTTTTCTTTCTCCTTGCAGGTGCCGAGGGTGCTTGAGAACGTTCAACACCCAAGCCTCCTCCAGCTCCTTCCCTATCAGGCCGCCCGGTCCCTGGGCTGCCACTGCCAAAATGTGGCTAAGGCAGTGGACACGGCGGCGGAAACAGCTAGAGGTGCCCTCGAAGCTCCCGTCCCCTCCATACAGGACCTTCCTCCACCACGTGGGCTTAGTCTAAAGTACGAACTGACTCCGTCCGCTCAATCCGGTCCGAGCCGCTGCCACTACAATTCCACCTCGGATTCGACGATCCTCCCCAACTTCGTCCTTACCTGATACTGTATACACGGCTATCTTCCGCCTCAATTAAGGTGCTGGACGGAGCTGCCTTGCGGCGCCGTGGACCTCAACTCCTCGGCTTGAGCTCGGGGTTTTCATAGGGGCGACCAGTTGTCTGCTGACGCCCTTCATCCAGACCATCAGGTGCTTTGCGCCTCCACAGATCCTCCAACCTCGAGGCTTTCTTGGATCCGGGTCTAATAAGTAAGGTACTTAGGTTAGACACCATACCAGCACTCCTACCAACACCTTCCGGACTGATACAGTCGTACCGGCCTTCAGCCTAGCCACTCCCCCCTTGGAGTCAATACCACCTTATTCATCCTTCCAGTTTCAACATCAGCAATACGAACTGCGCGCTCTGATTGATCGATCCTTCTTTTTCCAGCCACATCATTTCCGTCCAGGGCGCAGCAGCTCTCACACCTCCGTCAGCTACACCAGCAGCAGTCCAGGCACATGACTTTCTAGGACTCTGCCGGCCAGTGAGAAAAGTGCCTTACAGCTGCAGCGCCCACAATGTAACCGCATCCTAAACTTAGGGCTCGACACAAATCGAGACTCTCCGTGTAACGGATCCGCGCGGCCGCCGCGCTTCGCTCGTCTGTTTCAGCGCGAGAAGCCTCCTTAGGTACTCCCTAAGAAGGGGCCTACTCAGCTTCAGATGCCTCCAATGGGACTGTATCGTTGGCGTTCGGGCTGTCTAAATGTATATGTTCAGATACCCGCCTGCGATCGAAGTCCTCACTCCGGACTAGGCTCAGCCGAAACCAGTGAATCGAGCACCTGGGCAATTACCACCACTAACCAATTATGCGGAAAAGGGGACGGGAACACCACAATGGATGCAGCGCTGATGTTTGCAAGCGGACCCTTATGATTTGGGATACTTGAACCAGCAAAAGTTGCTACCTAAAGACCGCCCCCGTAAGTCTGGCTTACACGGCTGCAGGTATCACATTCCGTCGCGCAAGACTTCAACGCCAGCTCGTGAGGCAAAGTCGCCTTTACCTTCCCCAAACTCAATGAGGCGGGCCAACCGTTCGTGCCACCAACCCTTCGCGCCGTACCCATGAGATCCTCCAAGCCCAGATGTAACCCAAGCACCTCCAAGACCGGAATGCTTCGGCCTTGATATGGCCTGTCAACCTAAGGGGCCGGTCCCGACCTCAAAAGGTGTGCTGCCGCACGAAATCTGCGGCTCGTCTAAGCATACCTGGAGGAACGCGTTTGCAGTCACATGGGGCACAACCCCGTGGCAGCCTGGAATCTCACGTTGCGGCGTGAGAAGGCATGCGATCCCTGAGGCATCTAGCCTGACATATCCATCCCGCGACTACTCTTAACGATCTCTTGTGAAACGGTGCTCTGGAAGAGCGAAACAGATAACACTTGAGTGACCCTCCCTCTTCTGTTAACCTGTTTCCCTTCGAGAGGATATTCTCCGCACATCGTTTACCTACCAGACGGACCATGCATTCTGGGCTACCTCGAGAGCTCGCTCATCCCTTTCCTTAACCCATAGGATGGCGGCACCGTCGAACTTTGGGTTCGATGTCAATACCAAGGGAACCAATTTGTTTCTTGTCCAAGTGATCTTTCTTTCCCTTGCCTGGATAAGCGCTTCATTGCGAGCGTACACCAAAGTATGCATCCTACGCAAAGTCACAGTAGATGACTACTTCCTGTTAGCGGCACTGGTAAGCATTTTCCAGCAACACCGTGAATCGTTGGACACAAGGACTAATAAAGCTTTGCAGCTGGGATACAGTGCTACTGCCTTTTTCGTTTTCGTGTCGGTCCTAGAGGGAGGCATGGGCAGGACCGATCGTGATGCTACACCTAGACAGATCGAACTGCTACTTCGGAGCGAATTCTTGAATGAGACTCTCTATGCGCCCGTATCAGCAGCGATTCGAATCGCCATTTCCGTTATGATTCTGAGGATATCTGTCAGAACATGGCACCGATGGACCATATTCACTCTGATCGGCGTGGTTGCTACGTCGTCCATCGCCTATTTCTTCGTCATTCTGCTACAGTGCACCCCACCATCGCGTTTCTGGGAGCAGATGCCGGGCACACCAGGGTCCTGTCTTCCACACCAGGTAGTTCCCATAGCTACCCTCTCCTTTGGTGCTATCAATATCGCCGTGGATTGGATCGTGGGGCTTCTTCCGATTGCTATTATCTGGAATGCGCCCATCCATTGGCGTTCGAAAGCGAGCATCGCAGCGCTGTTGAGTTTAGGGATCCTGTAAGCATTTGGAAACCCCATTTCGCCCATTGGACCTCGAACTTCTCATAGATGAAACAACTGACTCGACTACTCTACTAGTGCTGGAGTAGCCCTGCTCATCCGTATCCTATTTACCAATATGGAAGGTTCTAGTAGATTTGACATAGCGTTCGCTACTACGTGAGTTCTATCCCACTATGCTCAGGCAGACCCATGTCACTGAACAAGTCACAATAGCACTGTGGCCATGGCAGCAGTTATTGAACTTTCGCTTGGTATCCTTGCCGCTTGTCTCGCCACGATGCCCCCTTTATTCAAGTCGGTCGGAACCAGCCTCAGGCGCAGACAGCAGCATCGCTTGTCGAGCGACTCCGATTGTCTCCCCTGGCAGGCTGAGCCAACGCCTCGAATCCGACCTATTGGATTGACAGATGGGCGAATATCAAAACTATCCAAGTACTTAAGCATGAGTCCCGAACCGTACGACGAAAAGCCTGGCCTCCGCAGTCCGGAGCCGTTCACACCGACAATGTCGGCTTTGACGTTGGCATCGACTGGTGAAAGAATATCGAGACTATCCAAACTCTCTCGGGGTCCCGGTGATTCTGTCGGAGACCGATTGGACCTTCGCAGTTCAGAACCTGGAACCCCAACCCATGGCGTTACACTTACACATTGTGATGTCGATAGGGGGAGCCATGGTTCCTGGGCCGACCCTTCAAAGAAAGGCATTGAAATCCACACACTGATCAATGTCATCTCTGTGCCTTCAGATGAAACGCTCATCTTCCCTCCGATGCCATCGTACGCATCTATCGACAGGCGCGATACACCAGTCTATTCGCGTCCAACATCACCATTGACCCGTCGCCCTTGATCTTCGAATTACAGCTGGATTAGATGGGTTAGCTGGCTCAGAATTATCCTCGTTATAAGGAAAGAAATTTCATGGACGAACAGGGGCGTTGCCATCATAGAAGATATATCGGATTCATGCTGTACTTCGGCTGCCCTTCTCGGGGGTGCTACATTTACCCTCAGTAGCTTTGCCGTGCTTACTATCATTTACTTGTAAATAGTAATTTTTCTACCTCTTTCCTGTAAAGGTTCTATTCCAGAGGTCACCGGAGTCTTTCTTTTTTTTCGGGTTATAACACTTGCTGGCAACTCCCTTCAATCAGATAGGTTCGCTTCCACTCACAACGTTTTTACATTCTGCCTCACTTTTTTTTCTTCGAAAAGGCAATCCCGTCAATATTCTATTCATATTGAATCACTTCGGCGACTCTTTATTTGGGGCGCGCGGGTCTCTGTGAAGATGTCTAGATCGGCATACGATGTCTTGAAACACTCCGGATTGACCGATTTAGTGTGAGCAAACAACAGATCAGCCTCAATGGTGACTGTCTCTGATATTTTAGACATGGGAACACAAGAGCCCCGCGAAGAAGATGCTATCGTGCTCTTCCACGCCAGCATCAATAGACTACGCCTATCCAACACCGTCGCTTCGAATCTATAACCCTCATTCGCAGCCATCGCTTATTTCAAGGAAATAAAATCCTACTTCGCTGCCAAGCGTATTGCCTGAAGAGGATGCTCGAGCGTTATCCATCATCCCAAGCACCAAGCTCCTGTGCGGGAGTCTGTGGTGTTATGCCACTCACCGTACGTAGCGGCTGTAAAAACCACATCTACGAGATTAGAGTACTACTATAATTATGCCACTGGATAATTAAGTGCAAAACAAATCGTCCAATGCACTTATCATGATAGAGTAATCGCCAACAACGCAGTTATTCCACTGTAGGTTTTGACAGCCACCTTGTATCGAAGCGCAAACCCATGGGCGAGACGTATAGTAGGCGTGCTGGTTCACGATTGTCTAATAACTCACGGCTCGCGAGGTAGACCCAGTACACAAGTCAATATATTTTCGAATCGCAGGCTTTATTTGGATGTTGTACATGATGCTTCGGATAATCAGACAGTGACTTGGGTCTGCGCCCGGTACTGGCAACCACGTGCCTCCTCTCGTAAGAGACTGTTCGTCTATCTTCGTCACCCAATGGTAATGCGAGCACGTCGCCAGGCGCTCTGACGGACTGCTCGCCGGGAGCCAGACAGGACTCGGAAGTATGTATAGTTCGCAAGGGAGCATGCGTACGTGTCGCGTGGTTTCGTCTCGCCTTCCATTATGTTGCAACCGTCGTGCAAATGGTGCCATGTTTCTTCGAACCACAGCTTTGTAACCGAACGGCAGATGGGATATATCGTCGGGGCCCTACCGGAGGGCAATAGCACCGCGTCGGCTCTGGCGAACGTGTAGCAGGCCCTGCAGACCGCAGAAGACAAGGAAAGCCTGGGAGCGGATTCACAGTCAGCCGGCGCCTCTCGATCTGGTCTCGAGGTGCCCATCCAAATCGTGGACGGAAATGATTGTTCGAGGGTCTCGGACTCGGATCGGACTCACAGCATAGACAATGACCGCGACGAAGATGGTACCAGCAACCTCACCGCCGTTGTCCGGGTCGCCCGTGCCGCCCACGAACTCCTCGTGGCCGCTTCGGTAAAGGCCGCCGAGGATGGAGAGGATTATGATGGCGAACACGGAGATCACCACGCTACAGTGGGCGATAGAGCATCAGCGATCACGATACCGGAGGTAGACGAGTTGGTGATAGCTCTGGACATACCAAGACCATGCTTGCATCGCACCTACGAGGGGCTTCATGATGGCTGATGGGGGTAGTGAGCGGTAGTCTGTCAGAAAGCTACGGTACAGCTTAGGGAGCTGCTTTCGGCGTCGTCGATGATGCCAGCGTCGGTGTTCGGCGTCACGGGTTGCGAGATCGATGGTACGTTGAAGCTGTCGTCACAGCACTGCGAGCCAGCTGACAGCCTTGCTAGGGTACCTACCTTCTAGGTAGCTTGCCTGCAGCTTGGAGCTGCTACCATCAGGCTGTATGGGCTTATCATGATAGATAAGATAGAGGGACCATCACGGTTGATAAGATAGGCAGTCGGCATCGGCGATAAGAAAGATCAACTGTCCGGCCAAGCTTCCAAGTTCCTTCCAAGCAAGCCAAGGTTCAAGCCGTCATCCCAAGTTGCCTGACGTTAGCATGCCTTCCATGCACGCCTCTCCAGCAACCTGGAAGCGACCGGAACACTCGGCTTCGCGACAACTTGCGAAAGTCTTTCTCTGCTGCCGCTGCTGCTGCTCAGTGCTCAGTCAGCCGTGCCGAGGACGATGCTCAGCCAGTGTTTTCCCTTTCGAGCAACGGTATCAATGCAAGCTGAGATAGGAATGGGCAAGATTGACGAAGCACCGCTTGCCAAGTTCACTGCCCCAGTGCTTTCAGCTCGACAGGCCCCTATTCTCAGTATTCTCATCACTTGACACTGCCATCCCATCCCGCCAACCCACTTGCCCGCCTCCCACGAAGAAGAGAGAGCTCACGGCGGAACAAAGATAAGGTATCGGTGGAAAACCCCACGCACCACTCGCACCACTCGCACCACTCGCACCACTCGCACCCGCAGATTGAGTGATCCTGCATGGCAATTTCCCACCTTGCCATCTCGACTGCCTGCGAATCTACCAAATCTGCTATACGACACGATCCAACGGCCTAATGCAAGACAGCAGAATAGCATCTCCACTAAAAAGACATCCGGATATCGGCATGCCGCGAGGAGTTTGTCAGTGTCAGTGTCATGACATGGTTCGGTTCGGACGCGCGCAAGTGTGTTGCAGCATACGGAGTACAAGGCCAATTATTAATGCTTGATCCTAACCGGGCTATTAGAACACGCCAATGAATCCAACCACTTGGCTTCTCTCTCTTCGCCGCCCTGGACTGTGCCCGGGAGCCCTGCACCAGCGTGATATCGGTCCCGTCCTCATGCGGGCTGGGGGCGCGTAGGGGAATAGGCAACTGGGCATCCCCCTCCCCCCTGGGCCCTACCTACCTGGGTACACAGTGAGTGGTCTGGCAGCAGTCTGGCCAAGCCGGCCGCAAAGTACCTAACCCTGGCCCCCGCCCAACCCTCCCAGGGACAGCAGATCCATCAGATTGCACCTCCAAAGTCCCAGGTACCTCAGGTACCTCATGTACCTCGGAGCAGTGGGGTTACGAATGTGCAGATGCTCCGGCGTGGGCATGGCCTTGTCCATGGCAAGCACCGTCTTTGGTGGCAAGCAGACGGGAATCGGTAATCTACTAGGTATACGATCCATCACCTCTACTCCAGTCCGGCTGGCCTTTTTTTTTTGTGACTTCCAAGTTCTGATGTAGCATACCCTTCCGTCATTCGCTTCTTGTTACTTTGCGCTGGTCTTCTGAGGCGGCAACCGGTACTATGGCGCGTGAAAGCTGGTTGCACTCGACCGCTGATTATGACTTCGGCTCTGATAAGCCGAAGAATGCTTCTCGTCTAGCCTTTTTGTCTTCTGTACCGCGGCGGGCCAAGCTTATCGGCCTGTCTATATTTGCTGTCATCAATGTTTTGCTCTTGGGCGCACTTCTTGTAAGCAATCCCCTTCGAGGAAACGGGCGTTCAAGTGTCTCGTCCTCATCGACTAACACATCATACCTTATAGCACTCGGGACTCCCAACCCTGAAAAGCATAGGGAAGCCGAGCTTCCTCTTCGGAGGGAGTTCAGAACCAGCACTATCCACACCTAGAAACACCAAACTCCACGTCGTCTTACCAGCCAACAACAAAGAAGTCAACCTCTGCAAGCTGCTCCTCGGCTCTTCTTTACTGGGTTATCCTACCCCGACTCTTCTGGGGTGGGAGGAGACCTTCGACCAAGATGGTATACTAGGTGGTGGCAGCCACCTTGCCAAGGTGTCGCGTGTATTGGAGTACTTGCAGTCTCTGGACGCGTCCCAGGATGACGAGTTGGTGCTGATGCTCGACGCCTACGATATCCAGCTGCAACTTCCGGCCTCCGTTTTGATAGACCGTTACTACGAGACCCGTGAAGCCACGCAGAAGCGTGCCATCGATTTTGCTGGAGCGGCGGCTGTCACGGGCGAAGGCATACAGCAGCTTGTCATGTTCGGCGCTGGTAAGAGATGCGCGCCGAACCAACCACACACCATTGCCTGCTATCCTCTCCCCGAGTCTCCCTTACCCATGGATCTGTATGGGCCCAACACCGATACCGTCGTGGGGCATAACCATTACTACTCGGTTCGCCAGCGTTACCTCAACTCGGGCTACATCCTGGGCCCGGCCAAGGATATGCGACGCGTCTTCGCCGAGGCTTGGAGGATAATCGAGGACCATCCGGAGCGGGACCCCCTCGACGACGGTTCGCACGGCAGCGACTCCATGTACCACGGCTCCGACCAGAGCATCTTCGCCACCATGTTCGGGCGACAGGAGTGGTGCCGGGAGAAGCTGCGGCTGAAGCACGCGCCGCGGGGCACGAAGCCGCGCAGCTCGCAGATCTTCTTCTCGCCGATCGACAACGTGCTGAACCCGTCCTTCACGCACGAGGTGGTGGACTTCGACCTGAGCGAGGGCAACCCGCACGAGTACGGCATCTTCCTCGACTACTTCAGCGACTTCGGCCACCAGACCATCAACTCCGAGGAGGACGCCAAGTGGCTGCGGTACGCCGCCGACGCCCCGCCCTTCGACGAGCAGGTCGGCCCCCGCATGCCCGGCTTCGACTGCCCGGTGCACGCCCCCGAGCAGCCGCCGGCCGACATCCTGCGCTCCGTCATCCCCAACGACGCCAACACCACCGCCGACGTGGCCGAGCTCGAGGCCCTCTGGTTCGACCGCGCGCTCTACACGCACCTCTGCTCCGGCCGCATCCCCGTCCTGCGCCACATGAACGGCGACAAGGGCCACCGCGAGTTCCACTGGCCGCTCATCTGGTACCAGCCCCGGGCCCGGGAGATGCTGGCCCGCCTCGGTGACGTGCTCGCCCAGCGCCCGCCCCCCGTCGAGAACACCTGGGAGCAGCACAAGGCCGACCCCCGCCTCGCGGCCGCCGGCGGCGTGTGGACCGACAAGGGCGCGCTGCTGCAGTGGGGCGACGTGTGCCTGCCCGAGTGGGACGGCGAGATATTCAGAGATGTGTAACTGAAAGGCGCAGGTGACGGGGTTCGTACTCGCGGTAATGAATGGATTATGAAGCACAGAACACACAACATACAACACACACACACACACACATACACACACACATTTATACCCATCCAACGTCTTGTCAAGATAGCATATTTAGTTTTGGAAAATTTCGTCATGCTGTTAATGTACTACTACTACTACCCAATGCAAAGCAAGATATGGAAAATACTGTCGTGACGCCCGTTCCCATGCATACTAAACTATACAATCAAGCCGTTCTAAGGTAAATGACATCTAGCTGGACCAAACTTATCGTCCTTGTGTGTAAATGTGTGTGGTGTGTGTGTGTGTGTGTGTTTGTACGGCCCAATCCCCCTCCTTCCCTTTTATACTAGAACTCCCCAATTAAGCCGCCGCCGCCGCCGCCACTACTAACCAAGCGGGCGACTCATCCAACTCCAGCCCCCTCACAGGTCCTCGTAGTTCGGACGCCCGTACATCTCGCGCCAGCGACGGAAGGCGTCGTCCTGGTTATCCCAGGGCAGGAGGGCGACGGGGTTCTGCCAGCCGCCGCGGCCGTCGGCGAGCACGGCGTCGGCGACGACGTCGGGGTTGCCGCAGACGGCGGGGTCGTCCCACGGGCGCCAGTCGCCGGGCTGGCTGCCGATCTCGACGCGCGCGCCGCCGCGCTCGTCGATGGTGCCCCAGAAGTCGGTCTTGGCGCCGTGGGGGCCCGAGGCCAGGACCGCGACGGGCGCGCGCGGGGCGCCGGGCTTGGTCTCGAGCAGGGCCCGCAGGTAGGGGGCGGTGAAGAGGTCGCGCCACGCGCCCGGCTGGTGCGCCTTGATGGGCTGCAGGTGGCCGGCGTGCCGGCGGTGGCGCGGCGCGTGCAGGGCGATGGCCGGCGTCACGCGCGTCAGCGTGTTGGTCAGCAGCGGGACGTCGGCCCAGGGCGTGCCGGGCGCGGGGAGCTGGCCGTCGCGCGCCCGGTCCCCCGTGTAGTCCGCCGTCCAGTACGGCGGCGTGGCGTGCGCGATGTCGCGCGCCAGCTGCGCCGCCGTGAAGCCCGCGTCCCCGCCGTCGCTGTAGGTGACGTACCGCATCACCTCGTCCTCGCGGTCGTCGTCCGCCAGCCGCGACAGCGACGACGGCTGCGCGATCTCGCCGCCGTAGTCCAGGCCGATGCCCAGCTCGCGGCTGGCGTCGTCCGGGTTGGAGCCGGTGTCGAAGGCGCCCTCGCGGGCCTGGATCGTGTTGCCGCTGCCGTCGCCGTTGCGGTTCTTGTTGCGCTCGGCGACGGCCTGGCGGTAGCGCTCCTGCTGCCAGAAGAGGTAGGCGAAGATGACCTGCTCCGAGTCGTTCGGGCGGTCGATCAGGCGGAAGGTGGCGGCCTCGTACAGCGGCTTTAGGTCCTTGACGTAGCCGATGATGACGCCCGGGTGCAGGTAGCGGCGCCCGTCGATGGGCAGGTCCGGGGCCCCGTCCTCGTACCCCGGCGCCACGTAGCACAGCTCCTTGCCCTCGATCTTGAAGTTGCCGTCGGCCTCCGGGGCGCCGCCCTTGCCGCACTGCGCCGCCGCCGAGAATACCACCCGCTGCGATATGTCGCCGCCCTCCGACGAGGCGTCATTGATGTTCAGACGCTGCCGCAGCCGTGCGTTTGCCCGTACGTTCATCGCGTAGAACCGCTCGATCACCGTGGACGGCCGCAGCTGGAACCAAGCGCCGTCGGCACCGTCGGTGCCGGCAACGATCAGCATCAGCTCATCGCCCGCCCAGTCGCCGAGCTGGGTCAGGTAGTCGCGGACGCCGAAGATGCGGCGGGCGTCCGGGCGCTGGAAGTTGATCAGACGCGGGGTCGGGTAGTCGAGCGCGGCGGAGCTGAAGAGGGTCTGGCAGAAGTCTGGGCTGGTGTTTTCGTCGATCATGGGCAACATCAGGTGCATGTACAGGGATCGCGAGGTCGCTATGGGATACGTGGGCTGCGACGCCGCGGGCACGATGGCCGGCATGGACGAGAAGTCCTGTCCCATGCTCGAGAGGCGGAAGAGCCCGATGAGGAACAGCCAGACTGCGAATAGAGCGCCGCCTAGCCGCACCCAGGGGCTCTTTGTCCACGAGGCCTCGGTCGAGGAGGAGGGGGAGGAGGAGGAGGAGGAGGAAGTCGGTTGTTGGCCATCTTCGATCTGCGCGTTCGCGTTGTCGACGGGCTCGTACTTGGTGCTCTTCTCGCTGAAGACACTCAGATAGCTGCGAAGGCTACCTTCCCAACTGCTGTTATTGGGGGACATGACGACATCGCCCGATGGTTGGCAGTATGGAACATCTGAATGGGTGACAGACGCAAACCAAAAAAAAGGATACGGATACCTTGCCCACTCGATGGCGAGCCTTGTTGAGCTCACACTCGCAGCAGCCCTGCCGCCTGTTCTTTCAGGTCTTTCAGGTGGAGATAGGGGTCATCAGCCTCGCTGCCCGGTCCAAGCCGGTTACGAACAAAGGGTCCCTAGGTACTCCGTATATGCATACCCACGATACAACACTCAGGAAGGATTCCAGGATTTTCCTGCCAAGAGGTGGTGACCCCCGGTCCTTGCAGTAGTCTGCTTAGAGCTGCGAATGGTTCGGAAGCGAGCTGAACAGGGGCAACAGGCTTGAACTCGGATGCTGAATTAAAATTTCCAGACCGCCGGCCAGGCACGGGCTGGACGGAAGATCGTGGTTTATTAATTGGGTTTGACTGATCGAGTGGATGCTCCTGGATTTGGCGTCGACAATAGACGCATGCCTGTGGTATTATTACAGGTGCAATACGCTCTCGTGACAGCGTGACAGACGCGGTGATGCCTGCATTCATGACTCGCCTGCGAAGGGACATTTCCCGAGGAGCTGTGAAGGTTCGTTTTGTTAAGCTCCCTCTACTCTCTGGCTTCGCTTGACCGGCGAAACGGTTTGAACGGTGTGGATGTCGCCACGCTGTAGAGGCAAACTTTGCTTTCGTTCGCAACGAGACTCTAGTATGTCCACCAGTCAAGCCCGTCAGCGCCATGATGGACGGCCACGCTATGGTGGTCTCGGGTGGCTTTCGGGAGAATGATAGGGGGCTTCCATTTGCTATGGACCGTTGCTAGACAGTCCCACCCACTTGGGTTGGAGTGAAAATGCATTCACCGTCCTCCCGTTTGCCCGTCGAGATAGCAAATGATGGAAGGATGATGAGGATTGCTGTCGCTCCGTGCGGATGCGATGGGAATTTCGAAAGCGCAAAGCAGCGCTCTCATCTAGAACACTCGCAAGGTAAGCTTTTAGGTTAGGTTGTCGTATTGTTGTCGTATTGAAGACGTGACGAGATGATCAGGCCCGAACCCGGCACAGCGTCCCCGTACTCTGTTCGTGTTCACTGACTGTACCACTCCATAAGCCGCATTGCTGGGCCTTGTCTCGCGATAGACGGCACGAGGCGAATCGGGAGATTGCTTCTGCCACATACAAGGCGGATCCGGTAAGATGGCACGCTGTTGTGTTATAGTGAACCAAGAAGAAGCCATCGCCAATAGGTTCATTAGTAGCACACCTGTGGCGAATGCGCATCTGGTGGTGAGTGGTCTTGGAGGCATTCGAGCGACGGAGCGACGGAGTGGGCTTTTGGGTGGAGACTCCACCTATGCTTATCCGCTTGCGTCTCCGCGTTGCGCACCTTTACCTGCATATTTGTCGATGGTCTGCCAACTGCCTTCCCGATATGTAATATGCAGGATCTTGCATGGAAAGGCCAATTTTGGTGTCAGCTGAGGCTTAGCGTCTGCAAGGATCGCCAAAGGACGGCGGGACACGGACAAAGGGGGCGACGGCGGTTTGTACCCAATGCGCTGGGAGACGAATTTTTACCTGCCGTCTCATCAGCATTTCATACCCACGCTAGTCTGGCTTGTCTGGCAGTTTTGGTAGGCAGGGACCGACTTGAGACTCGACGCCCGGCTGTCATTTCAACGGGACGAGGCTGGCTATCATTCTGGTCCGGCCACGCGATCTTTTATACATAAGGTACAGCCTAACTGCGGGCTGCAAGACAGTGGGGAGAAAGACCCCCGAAGTCCCGACCCCTACCCCTATCCTGCTCTGCTGGACCTTGGGGGAACGGTACGGTACCTACTACGGATACATCACATGCTCTGACGTGCGAGCCTCCTCAGCAACGCGTCGTCGGGCTGCATCACCTCGCCATGGTCTTGAACGCGCTGCCCAAGAGGTTTACGAAGGCCCTCGGCGCGGTTGTCGCCCTTGCCCTGCTGGCCTTCGTCTTCCACCGCTCATACCAAAGCGATGTGACCCTCATTCCGCTGAAGGGATACAAGCCTGCCGGGGGAGTCCCTCCTGCTGGGCCAAGCACATACAACGACAAGCGTTTACATCTACTGGTCCCGGCCACGAGCACCAACTATCACCTGTGCCAGTTGCTGATTTCAGCGGCCATCCTGGGCTATCCAGCACCCGTCCTGATCAACTGGGGCCTGCCCGAGGATGCGGACGAGTACGTGCAGCACCTGGCCAAGGTCGAGGGCGTGCTGAACTACACGAACTCGCTGCCGCCCGAGCAGCAGGACGACCTGATCTTCATGCTGGACGGGTACGATGCGTGGTTCCAGCTGCCGGCCGACGTTATGGTGAAGCGGTACTACGATGTGGTGGCCGAGGCTGCGCGTCGGCACGTGGTCGACTTCGGGGCCGAGTACGTTCAGGCCCACGGCATCCGGGACACAGTCCTCTTCGGGCCGGACAAGCTATGCTGGCCCGTGGACCCGAACCGCGCCGCCTGCTGGGCGGTGCCCGACGCCCACCTGCCTGAGCGTGCCTTCGGCCCGGACACCGACCACGGCATCATCGAGCACCACCGCGCGCGCTGGCTGAACTCGGGCACCATTATGGGCCCCGTCCGCGAGGTGCGCGACGTGTTCGCCGCGACGCTGGCCCGCATCCACGACAACTTCTCCACCAACTCGGATCAGTTCTACTTCGCCGAGGTGTTTGCGGCCCAGTCATACCGGCGGAAGCTGCTTAAGCTGCAGCGTGACCGCGAACTGGGACTCGACGTGACGCAGGAGGAGCAGGAGACGCTGCCGCACCTGAACGACGAGCGCGAGTTCCCGTCCGTCGACCTGGCGCACGAGGAGGAGGAGGGCGGCGAAGTCGAGAAGGCGCGGTACGAGTACTTCATCGGCCTCGATGTGGACTCGGTCATGTGGCAGACGGTGGCCTTCTACGAGGACTACCTGACGTGGGTGCGCCACAACGTGTCGACGCAGTACGTACTGCAAGACAGCCGGGCCATCAACCCGCACCACCACTTCGTGCTGCCCGAGGACCTGGTGCGCGGCTCGCCGCTGGCCGCCGGCGTCCCGCAAACCGCGGCCGGCAACGACGCCGAGGCGGAGGCCGACGCCAACAACCTGCCCCCGGAGCTCGCCACCTGGGCCGACCTCCCCCTCCTCACCAACACCGTCACCAAGACCGTGCCACCCGTCGTCCACTTCACCGGCAAGAAGGCCTACCGCGACATGTGGTGGCCCAAGAACTGGTTCTTCCCCTACCAGAAGCAGCTGCTGGCCCGCCTGCGCGGCCGCGGCCTGCACCAGGTCCCCGGCGACGCCCAGGACCCGGCTGCTCCCCCGCCGACTACGGCTTCGTCCCAGGACCGCTTGGCTATCGCCGGCGGTTGGACGTTCTACGAGAATAAGTTGGGCTGGGTCAGCTGGGACACCGGCCTCTGCGCACGATACGAGACGGGCCTGCAGTTCTAATCTGGTCGGATCGAGAAGTTCCCGAGAGTCCGGTTTATATCTTGTCTACTATTTATTGGCTTTGGTTCTGGGCCACATCGTGTTGGGGCAACGGAGTCACATAGATGCGTGTATGCTATAGCTCATGACTCTGGCGAGCGTAGATGGTTTTTGCATATCAATCAATTGCATTGGAATTCGAACTTACCTAACCTACCTCTGATGTCGTGCTTGCTGTGACTGATGTGAGGCGCCATCGAGAATCCTCACATGCACATATCCATCCATCCGTCTATATGGAGCCCCAATGTGCGGGAAAAGGGGGTTCGGGAACCGAACGACGTCCGTACCTGTCTCGCCCTGGCAGCCAGTCACATGATAGATCATCTAACGTTGCATCTGAGCGCCCGCGCCGCTTACCTACCCTACCGTCCCTTGCTCTGCTTCTTGCATGTACAGCATGTACCCTCTACCTGAGCGGATAGATCGGGTCCTCGGCAGCAGCCAGGCAGCCACCAACTACACATCGCAGCGGGTTTTTTTTTTTTTTTTTTTTGGCTTGGCGGTGGCGTTGGCGGGCTGATGATATGCTGCATTGCTACAGGTTGCTTGCTTGCTTGCTTGCTTACTGACACCGCCCAACCGTCATTTCCACCGCCCACGATCATCATTACCTACCGACCGCGAGACACGGGGATGCGATCACGCGCGCTAATCTAAATACTGTAGGTATCTACTTCAGGTACCTACTACTAGGCTACGGATACTACCTAGGTACTTGACCTAACCACTGCTGCATGGGAAAAAGGCACGCGAGATATGCGATCGGGAAACCGGCTACGCGGGTCCCGACACCCGCCTTGCACAACTTTCCGAGCCGTCGGGCGGCGGCGAGGTCGTACCTATTGTGCCATGCCAACGAGGCTTACGCCCAGATATGTACCGGGAACTTGGCGCGACATGGTAGCGCATAAACGACGGGGAGGGGCGGGGATGAGCCAACGACGGCCGACCACGCGAAAGAAGGCCGCTTCTTCCCTGCAGGCAGTCAGCCCGACAGGGATTGACGGGGGGAAGGTTTGACCCGGACGGGCGAGTCGAGCGTTTCCGAAAATGAATACCTTATTGTTCATCGTTATGCACACGCACTATACACGTACGCACGCGCTGGAGAAGTGTTCGTCTCCTGCTCGTCGTCAAAGTTTTGCTCGTCGTTGTTGACGTGGTTGTTGGCATTCCATGACACCGACAAAAGCTCCAACTGCTGACTGACTGACATTATGCTCCGGAGGCGGGCCGGTAAGAGGCTGTGATACTAGGAAGCCCCCCGTCTCACGCCATGCCCGTCCCCCGAGTTCCCCGAAACTCAATGTGGAAGGCCTCTCTACAAGGTACCTTATCACCTCATCTCGCGTCTTCGTATGACAGCGCAGCGGGGCTCGCAGCTCGTGTGGTGAGGTAACCCAGCAGGTCACGCTATGTCTTGAATCTTAATTGTTCTTTATGCAAGGTACTAGTTATTAAGTTGTATATACATTGGCGTCCGTCTTGCATCGTAACACGTCTAAAACTTTACTTTATCCTTGTGCCCTGGGTATATCCTACGCTTGACAATGAAAAAGGTGACCTAACAGGTCGCATGTGTATAGTCCCGGTCCATTGGGGACTGGGACGTCGCGTGCGAGTCGATTGACAAAGCTCGCGGCGTGAATTCCAGGTCGGGGTGGGGGCGCGAACCCAGGGCCGACACTAACCAGCCCGGAGCGCGCATCGCGTCACCCATCTGCTCTCTGCCAAGCAGACCGGTGTGCAGGATGGTGTAGCCTACCAGTTCTATGATGCGAGTGCTGCGCGCAGTTGTATGCTCAAGGCCGCTAGCCACCGGTGCCGTGTGATCCGGATGATTGTATTGTTGTAATGTTTCCCCCATCATAGCCCGTTTCACCGCCGAGGCCCGTCAGCAACACCAGCAGCAGCAGTAGTGGCATCACGATCCATAGGAAGGTGTGCTGACGTAGCGGCAGCGACAGCAGCAGCAGCCGCCGCTTTCTTGTTCTTGCGCTTGCTGTCGAGCTCGACGTACGAGTAGGCTGCGCCGCCGGCGAGGGTAATGAGGATGCCCGTGACGTTGGTGACGTCGAGAGTGACGTTGAAGAGCACGGTGCCCAGGACGATGGTCATGCACTGCTTGATGTTGGCGCAGACGGTCATGGTAAGCGCACCGGCAATGCGGTTCGTGCTGAAGCTGGACACGTTGAGGGCGAAGGCGAGTGCACCATTGCCCGCGAGGATAATGCCGAATTTCCACGGCGATGTCGTCGCGCTGGGGCCGACGAGCTCCGTGGCAATGAACTGCCGGAAGGCTGCTAGCTCACCGGTAAGTGCCGCGTAAACTATCGACTGCACAAACGCCAGCGGAGACATGCGCAGCAGCACCTCCCAGAAGGACAGGGCCAGGCTTCCGCGCATAATGCGGTTGGTGACGATGGTCTTGAAGGCGGCAAGTATTACGCCGGCGAAGGTGAGTACAAGGCCCAGGTTGGTGAAGGCCAACTCGCCGTAGACGGCCAAAAAGACGCCGAAGATGATGGGCACCAGTGAGAGGTAGGTCTCGCGCGAGAACGTACGGCCGAAGAGAAAGCGGAACAGCAGGGTCGTAAACAGCGGTGTCGTCGCCCGCACAATCTGGTGGAAGGGGACCGACACCATCGCCAATGACACGTTCGATACCGCGATGTTGATCGTGAACAGGAACGAGAACGCCACCAGCACCAGGTGCTCCCGCCGCCCCAGCTTCGACACCCGGAAGACCCCGAGGTGGAGCATCACCAGACATCCTATCGACGAACATCCGGCGTGGAGGGCTGTCAGTAGCCACGGAAACCGAAACTATCCCAGTGGTCAGTTTTGTTTGTTCCGATGACGAGGGGCCTGTGAGGGGACGGTACCGATCCGAGAACAGCCTTGTTGTAGATTGTAAGGCCGATATTGCAGATGAAGTAGCCTGCCAGAGCAAGCAACTTCGTCCGCAATGGCACGGTGTCCTCGTAGTTAGCCGGTTCCGGCAGAACCTTCTCTTCGATGGCCTGTCGCTCGAGATCGCCCTCGAGGAAGCCGTCGCGCTCGGTGGCCTCCTTCTCGAGCTCGAAGCTCTCATGCTCCGAGTGGAAGCTGTCGCGCACGCCACTGCTGAGGCGCGGTGAGGAGGAAGACATCGCGATGGTGACAATGACGTCAATTGAGCGAGCGGACAGCGGGAGGCAACGTTAAGCTCACGCGGCGGACAGGTGAGGAAAGGGGGGAGGAGGGTTGGTCGTTCGAGTCTCGGGCCTAAAAACCGAAAGCGACGCGAATTTTAACGCCGAGCGACTCCTTCTTCTGCTCCAGCACTGGCCAGGGCCTTGTAAAGTGGCAATTCGGGGTTGGGCCGAGAGTTGGTAGGCCGGCGGTAGGCTAGGTACGGTACCTTCGATAGGAAGCTCGCACCTTGGCTCGGCATGGACCGGGATATAGGGGGGCTCGTGGACTTGGCCTACCAGGCACTACCTAGGTACCTAAGGTACGGAGTATCAAGGGGCTACTGGTTGGTTCGCTTGGTTCGCTTGGTTCGGGCTACTGCTCCAGTACGTGCGGTTCCTGGGCACGCAGTAGGTAGTTATTAGGTAAGTAGGTAGGTAGGTAAATAATCGAACTGGTCGAACTGGTCGAGAAGGCCGCGGAAGGACTGGGAGGAAGGACAGATGGACATGGCCCTAATAATAGTCCTCAGCATGCAGCGACTATGCAGCGACTGATGAGGTTCCTGATCTGACTCTGGCTGCCCGGGCCTGTGCCGAGTGCCGGTCAGGCCTGGACTTTACATCAACGGTGTCGCCTTCGCGCAATCTGAATGGACGAGCGGGCGAGGCAGTGTGTCTGCAGGATGCAAGGCAGCCAGCAGAGCGGGAGAGGCTATGCGCCCTTGGTCCTAAGGTAGGCGCCGAGGTATCGTTGTCTGATTGCCCATGCACTTGCCATGGAGTTGTCGAACCTTGGCCGGCGGGCCGGCGGGGTGAGGGACGGGGTGAGGGACGAGGATGGATGGCAACCCTGGTAATGGCGAATGGATTATGCTTATCTCTGTCCGCAGCGCAGTACCTTCCATATGTCCTTGTTGTTACCGTAATAAGTAATGGAAAGAGCTGTGCGGCTTCCATGGCTGGCGATAATGTCAAATCGAACCTTCCATCTCTGCGAGGAGAGCCCACTAGCCTATTCGATTAGGTACCTAAGCCTATTACACTCGGACTGTCACTGGACACGGTTGGGGAATATGAGCACATGCACAAGGACTGCCTCGTTTCGATACATAAGGTACATACATACCTCCCTATACCCTAACCAGCTCTCCGTCTCCGTGCTCGGGCTCCGTCCTCTTGTTGGTAGGTCTGCTCATCCGCATCGTATCATGAGAGAGTAATTACCCAGGACCCTAACTTCTATCCCAATACAGAATCCCATGCCGGCTAGATCGGATATTGCTGACCAGGGTTGCCCCTTGTGCCCATTCTTTTTGCTCCTGACCCACCCGTGCGGCCTGCTGCGAGCACTGGCAGTGTACAGTACGGAGGATAGTTTGACAGTACCTACCTAGGTAAGTAGGTAGTGACTGGTACCTGCTTGCCTGCCAGCCTACTGTAGCTTACCCGCTGGCAACTGGAGTCTGTCTGCCCGATCCTCCAGGCCCGTCAAGCCCGTCCCTCGGCTCCGTCCAGGCGAGCCTGGCTAGAAAGGCTTAAGGCTAGGGGCGGGTTGGAAGGATACTTCCCACGCCAGGCAAGGTTGCCAGGCCCAAGGGGCAAACACGAACGGCTAATGCGAGGAAATCCGGGTTCTCAAAAGGTAAATGATGTGGGTCGCCAGCCTTGCCCCCTACACCCATCCTCGGCTCGAATTGTTGGTCTTGGTTCCTGAGGAGGAGGCAGAGGGCTTCTCTCGGCGAATGGCCATCCACCATCCCGCGCGTACGAGAGTGAGATGCGCGGTGCCCCCCCGTCCGTACGATGCTCACTCGCATAGTCGTATGTACAGTACCCGGACGCAGACCTCGTACAGAAAGGTAGGGACAAAGGGACCTCCCGGCCAGGGCTGTGCCGTTGTATCGATCTACAGTTGACAGCTGCCCCGGCGAGGCGATGGCCCTGGACAGTGGACGGCAAGACCACCAAGGGCCACCTGCAGCCTGCGCCCACATCCTGACTCTCGAATCTGGATATCGCCTCTTGGCGCTCGTGAAGAAAGCCTCTGGGTCTCGCGAGCCCGTCTTGTCCGTCCTACTAAGACCCTGTAAAATGGGGTTCCTGGCCGTGTTCCGATTGCCGGGCACGCCAGTCCTCCGCTTCATATCTTCGTCTCTTTCCCTTTTATTGCACTTATCGTCATCTGGTGCCCCTAGTTTCCTCGGTCTATTTGCTGTTTTCCTGGTCGGCGTGAACTTCGCGTGAGCTCATCAGTCGAACGCATCCTGCTCTGTCGTTGCCGTGTCTCCCGTCTCATTGCGCGCCAGCCATTACTCTTTTTGGGACTTCCATGGCTGCTCTGTCCTGCACTGTTGCTACCCACTGATCTTGCTTAAAATATCTTGGGTTTTCCGAAGCAAAGCATATTCCTCACGGTCCCTTCCTCGGCTTTCAGATAACATGTCCGGCATCATGGCGCAACCAAAGTTCATGGAGAACCGGGAGATCAAGAAGATATGCTGTGTGGGCGCCGGTTACGTTGTAGGTTGCTCCCACGCTCCCATCCCGGTGCCTTGCTGACCGTGAAAGGGCGGACCGAGCGCTGCGGTCATTGCGAACAAGGCGCCGCACTTGCAGGTCACCGTCGTCGATATGGATGCTCGTCGCATAGCAGCATGGAACTCGGGTGTCTTGCCCGTCTATGAGCCGCACCTCCTAGAGATGGTGCTTCCCGCGCGTGACGGTTCGGCGGATCGCGAACCCAACCTCTTCTTCTCTACCGCGATCGACGAGGAAATAAGAGCGGCGGATATTGTTTTCATCGGCGTCAACACGCCGACCAAGACTACTGGTCTCGGGGCCGGCAAGGCGTCCGACTTGAGCTGGTTGGAGTCTGCAACCCGGCGCGTCGCGAAAGCTGCGACGAGGGACACCATAGTGGTGGAAAAGAGCACAGTCCCTTGCGGAACGGCGGATATGATGCGACAGATCCTTGAGGCCAACGCACGACCGGGTGTCAACTTCGTCGTGCTCTCCAACCCCGAGTTCCTTGCTGAGGGCACTGCCGTCAACAATCTGCTTAGCCCGGACCGGATCCTTATCGGTTGCCTGGAAAAGGAGTCCGGCTACATTGCGGCCGAAGCATTGGTCAACGTCTATGCCAATTGGGTTCCGCGCGAGAAGTTGATCACGATCAACCTATGGTCGTCCGAGTTGTCTAAATTGGCGGCCAACGCGATGCTGGCGCAGAAGATCTCCAGCATCAACGCCCTTTCGTCCATCTGCGAGGCCGTTGACGCCAACATCCAGGATGTATCCTATGCTGTCGGTCTTGACACGCGTATTGGATCGAAGATGATGAACGCATCTGTGGGCTTCGGCGGCAGCTGCTTCAAGAAGGATGTCATGAACCTGGTGTATATCGCCGAGAGTTTGAACCTTCCCGAAGTCGCCTCGTATTTCCAGGGTATCATCGAAGTCAACGAGTACCAAATGGCTCGCTTCGTACGAAGGATCGTCCAGTCAATGCACAGCACTCTGTGCAACAAGAAACTGGCGATTCTCGGTTTCGCGTACAAGAAAGACACTGGCGATACTCGAGAAAGTCCGGCGATCACAGTGGTCAAGAGACTTCTTGACGAGAACGCGATCATCCACATCTATGATCCCGAGGTGCGCAGGGACCAGATCTTCTCCGACTTACACACAACTTCGGACGACCCGCGGGTCACTGTATGCGACAATCCGTACGATGCCTGCGAGGATGCGCACGCTGTGGTTGTCTTGACGGAATGGGATATGTTCAGCAACAAGACAACCAAAGGCCCCAGGGTCTTCCCCCCGAAATCGTCCAGGAACAACAGCATCAGCTCGATGGACAGCAGGTCAGAGCAGAACGGAGAGATTTCTGCCAGCAGCTCGGTGACTGACCTGACCAACGCCAGTTCCATCACGACGCGGACCAAGAAGCCCCTCCTGTCCAAATCAGACAAACTTGACTGGAGCCTGGTGGCGCAGTTGATGGACAAGCCCGCATACGTGTTTGACGGGCGGAATACGATTGACTCGGGTCGTCTGCAGAAACTTGGCTTCACGGTAGAAGCCATCGGTGTGGCATCGTCTAAGCGGTCCTTCAGGTTCTGAGCGATGGGATCGTGAGGATACGCATCGCATGGCTTGCTTGTCTTTCGCATTGTTAATGATACCACTGGATGTCGGGTTCTTGTAATTTTGAACATGAAGGAGAACTGGGGAGGTAATATGAGGATGCCGGCCAGCGCCGTCCGTCTCTGAAGTGGGGGAATTCGGAAGACTGGACCGGCTGCCCTGGCCACGGAGCTTTGAACGGAGGGGAACCCTGCCGATGCCGATTCGGCCATATATTCCAAGAGGGCGCGCCTCTGCATGGTAATGCTGTCGATTACGAGAACTCGATGCGATGTATATATTGTAGCCCTCGCTGTACAAAAGAACCCATTTGACTCGGAAGCTCTTTTTGCCGTTGCCTGCTGGCGGTGGTTATATATACCCCATCCCTCCTCGTACGTCGATCCAGTTCACCCCAATATGTTGGTTTCTTGGTAGAGAGCGCTCTCGCCCATGGGGGATAGGGTAGAGGACGTGGGGTCTGCGAGGAAGTACCGTGCCCGCAGACGTGGGGGATTGTTGCAATATATGAACCCTACGTGGACGGGTACATCCCCTCGCAGCTATAACGGTGGTCGTATTGGGGTCAGTGCAACTTTCAGGTTTTTCTGTTTAACCGACGAGCTTGCGGGTCTTCGAGTGAGGAGGGACAGGGACATAGACGCCTGACTGATCATACAGCAAAAGAGACTACGAGCTGAAGACTGGACATCACAGAGCGGAAGAAGCTGTAGCCGGGGATGAAGTCGCTGTTGTAAGCGCCGGGGCAAACACGGGGGCTGACGACGGGCGAGTTGCGGCGGGGGTGGGCAGTCGACAATTTTAGAAGCGAAGACCTACGCACCCCGCGGCCAGCTCTCGGGGCCACGGAGAAGGCTGTGCCTGTGCGACGCGCTGTGGGCCACGCATTCCCATTCCCGCCCAGGTTGCCAGGCGATGCTGTTCATCCGAGCCGGTCAGGCGGTTGAGGTCCATCCAAGCAGATGCAGCTCGGGTCCAGCACTAAAACTCCGGCCTCGCTCCGCCTGCTCGACGGCCGCAGCGCTTGTGATGGCAGAGATGAGAACAAATGAGAAAGGGATGAGCTAGCATGTCGGCAGCCTGCCTACAGAAGCAGCCAACATACCGAAAGCACAGGCTGACAGGGATCCATCCAGGCAGCCTACCTTTACTAGGTACCTATGTATAGTATCATGGTTTGCTGGCCCTCCGGAAACAAACAGCAGAGGTTGGCATGCTGGTCCGACGCTGTGTGACGGTGTGACCACAGACCAGAACGTTGAAACATCAAATCTTGTCCTTTGATTGATGACTCTTCTTCTACAGACTGTTTGCCCGATGATGAGACCCTGTGTGGAAAGCAAGAGATGCCGTCATCGACAGGCTGAGGGGATGTTTCGTTGGTTTCGTTTGTTTCGTTCCCCCCAGCCGCCGGGTAAAACCAGTCGAGCTGGCTCGAGCAAGCTGTCGCACCGGTGCCTATTTGGGACGATGTTGGCTGCAGCTCGGCCGTTGATTCGCTGTGGAGGGAAGCATCATTTCAAGGTTGCTGGCCTTAACGCTGAGCTGCTCAGCTGAGGGGGGCGGGGAATGAATGACTGGTTCCTGGATGGCTCGCGCGTATGCGGTTGCTAGTCCCGGCGCCGGCACTGCCACTGCCAGATTCCAGCGGTGTCCATGGCGAGGCTCGCGCTCGCAGAACAAAGCGACACAAGGGAGTACCGCCCTTGACCGGTAGATTGGGGGCATTACCTTCATAAACAGTACTGCGCGGAACCGTTGGTGCCGGTGCCACCGTCAAGGCTGTCCTGGTGTCACTGTTGGTTGAATGCGCACAAAGATGCCAGTGAATGAGCGGGAGACGATGGGATGAACGGGTGGATGTGACAAAGACTGCCCTATAAGGCCCTTCTATCCCGCCTTCTCCATTGCGCTTGCCCTGGTCTTTGTCACTTCCTCGGTGCATCTTCCCTAGCCATCGCGGATCCGTCTCAACAGTCACTCCCTCTCGCTTGCGAAATCATTCACTGCCTCCCCTGACGCTTATAGTACCTAGTCCTTACTTAAGGAGCTGCTAATCACAAAGGCTCGGTGTCTCTCCCGAGTACTAAGACGCACGCCTTCTTATATCAATCCGCCTTGCCCCCTTGACTCCTGCTTGACTGCGCTGCCGACCAACTACATCTTTCACCACCACCACCAACAACGTATATCACTAATAAAATCACACATCTGCAAACGACCTACGACTACGTCCGAAAATGCGTACATCAGGCCTCCTCACCATCGCTGCCATCGGTGCTTCAAGTGCCCTTGCCCAGAACGTCACCACAGGAGTAAGTACCATCACTGCATGACTTGGCATCCACCCGCCGAATCACCGCTGACGTCCAACCATAGAAGCTCGGCAATGCGCTTGTGACGAAGAACAACCCGATCGGTCGGGTAGCAGAGGCCACTCTACCCGAAGAGCCTTTCTTTACCGAAGGGAGCTTGAACGGCAACGTCAAGGGCTCGGTCAAGGCCAAGTCGGGCGCCAACGGCGTCGGCGTCGACTACGAAGTGACCTTCTCTAACATCCCAGTCGGGGAGTCTCTCTGTATGTGTATTCCCTGGTAGGATTGTGAATGCAATACTAACCCGCGGCCGCAGCGTACCACATCCACGTCGCCCCGGTGCCGGAGGACGGGAACTGCACCAGCACGCTGGCGCACCTGGACCCGTTCCTGCGCGGCGAGGACCCGACGTGCGACTCCTCGAAGCCCGAGACGTGCCAGGTCGGCGACCTCAGCGGCAAGCATGGCAAGGTGACCTCGGACCCCTTCACCGCCACCTACCACGACGACTTCGCGTCCCTGGCCGATGGCGTCGGCAGCTACTTCGCCAACCGCTCCTTCGTCCTCCACTTCGCCAACAAGACTCGCATCTCCTGCGCCAACTTCCAGATCACCACTCCCGGTATCGCTTCCAACGGCTCCTACACCCCCACCCCGACTGGTAGCTCCAAGGGCGGTGCCTCCACGCCCTCCGCCTCCTCCACCGACTCCCCCGTCCCCATCGGCGCGGCTCCCAAGGTCCTCGCTGCCGTCAAGGGTCTGGCTGTCGCCCCTCTGATGGCTCTCCTGCTCGCGCTATAGGTGCGGATGGGTGTATGACTTGACCCTGCGGGCTGGAGCCTTGCCGGGAGTGGGAGAGGACTCTGGTCGTGACGAAATCATAGATTGCATTGTTCGGAGTTCCGGTTATTGGACGAGGTAGAACCCATAGGCTGAAGACTGACGACGCATCTGCCTCAATAGACATTAATAATGCCTTGACCGTTCCGTCGGCAAACATCTGCGTAAAGCCCAGTAGCGAGACTGGGGCAACCTAGATGTGAGCCTGATGCCCTCGTAATTCGTTATCGCTTGCATCTTTTGCATCTCAAAATCCCCTTCGCTTGGCCCGCTCGTCTGGGATGTGCGGATATTTGACTTGCTGTATCCAGTTGGCTCGAGACTGGAGTATCCCGACATGTTTCTGGTGGTATGCTTACCACGCATTAGTCCAAACATGGCCCCGCGGTGTACAGAGTCTTGTGCGGCATCACTGTGTTTCCTGCGTCTCGGATTTCCCTCACCTCGCGTTCTGGCTCGTGGAGAGGTATGTCTAATCCGCACCCTACATGGGCAGTAGTGTGTAGTAAAGTCAAGTTGGTACACATCACACAGCTTTAGGAGTAGCCAACTGAGTTTATGCGGATGTCTGACCTTAAGATACCTTACCTTACCTAGGTAGGTAGGTACCTACCGTCATGCCAGGCACGGAATAGAGTTATTCCAACGCGATCATGGTGCGGTCCCAGGAGGTCCGGCCCGGCCCAATAGGCATTAGGTCCATCTGCTCCAGGGCTTCGGCCAAGGGAGGTGCATCTGAGACACTCACGTTCGCTCCGATTGCATTGCAACCAATACGCGCCATGAGTACGTCGGGAGTAATGACGGATCAGGCTCTGAGGAGTCCTCAACGGACGTCTAGACCCGTGGACCCTTTTCCAACGTCACCCACGAGGCCATTCGGCTTTTTGGCGCTTTCGAAGAGTAGTGCCGGTAGCTCGACCAGTCCCGGGTGAAACAACCGACCAACACTCGCAACAAAATCCCAATTGCGGACTCGTACAATCGGACGGTTGCAACGAATAGATGCAAGGACGGCCTTGCCGATCTTTGGCTTCGAGCTTGCCAAGCTACGTGGAGTACGCGACACCACCGTAGCTCGGACACTGTAGTTCTCAACGAATACCTTACCTAGGTACGCTTCAGGTGGACTTGGGTGGCCGACGTCACTCTTTCGTGCCTCGAAATTGCCCCTATCAACGTCCGCCTTGCCTGCGCTTGGGGTAGGTAACGGTTTTGGGTCACGGGAAGGGAACACGGCACTTCCCTAAATAACTTGCATTCTCCAGCAGCCTGCCTTGTGGTACCTCATAGGCCAAGCTGTCCAACCTCGTCATCACGAGTTGGCTGTACGAACTCCATACCTATCGCAACTGGATGCGCCCCCACCGAAGAGCGTAGGGCCTCAGAACCCCAGCTCGGAGATGCAGAGCATTTCCTGCCTATCCTACAAATGAGGGCGCAGAGACCAGCCAGTGCCAGACACGTTCACCGTATTTCCTGAGCCTGCAACGTGTGGCGCATCCAGGGCCTCCTTGGGGCCTCGTTACATCGAGAGACTCCCACTGGCGTGACCTGCCCACGTTCCGAAATACGGACTGGCGAAGTCACGATAGCAGCTCCCAATTGGAGGAGACGACGGGCGAGGTGACACGCACGTTCTGCAGGTCGATATCGCTCTCAAGCTGAGAAGATCAGATCCCAGGACTCCAATGCAAGATGCAATCGGCAGCCAGCACATCCTTTCGTCCCTAGAGGGCGGAAGTTCGGCTCGATGCAACCCACCTGCAGATTTTCATCGAGGCTACGCTTCCACCATTATTCGAGGCCGCCAGATGCTCTTCGATTCGCCCGGATCCAGGAAATGCCCTGGGCGCCTACCAAGCGCTGGCATCACAGTTCCGCCGAACGAAAACGCTCAACTCAGCAGCGGACTGTTCGCGGGTGCAGTGCGCCAGACCCAGACTCACAGGCTCAAGAAGATGAACGTCACCGTGGTGTTTGCGGATGTCACTGGTTCCTGGTGGCTGTCTGTGAGCACACTATTGGCTACTGCGGCGTTGAAGAGGCTGGCGGGCTGATATTGCCAGGGAAGTCGATCTTATACACCTGTCAAACTGAGTATCCCGACTGCATGCATTTCCTGGGAACGCTCTTACCAGGCATGCAAGCTCGGCAGACCCAGATCCGGTTGTGAAATGTTGAGGTCACCGATACTTCGCTTTCCCACTACGAGGCTGCTCAGCATCTGCGGGATGGCGGGACCGAAGTGGGAGGGTTACCGTCCACCTGTTCTTTGTACAAGCCAGTGAAAGCTTCGTCACTTCCAGCTCCACTCAACTCTCAGCCTCCTTTTTCGGCCACTACATGTCTTTCTTTGGCTACGGATATTGGGTTTCTATCTGGGGCTGGTGTCCTAATATAATGGTCATGAAGAAACGTACTCGACGTTCCGCAGCACGGCAAGAAGGTGTACCAGTGAAGAGGAATCTTCCCCGCGGTCTTCGAAGCCCACTCGTATGCGGCCGCAGGCCTTCGTGACTGATGAATGAATGGGAGCTTCAGGCACAGCAATGCCGAGCCTTGCTCATCAGCTGCAGGGATCGACAGCATCAGCAACTGCCAGCACCAGCGACTGCCAGCATCGGCCTCTTTCCCCGACTCTTTGTGAGACGAGGACGAATCCTAGAATCCTCACGGGCAACATCTACCGCTCTACCATCCAGTATACGACGTAACTCGCATCTCTTGGCTGGCGCTTGGCGGCATGCTATGCGCCATGTTCGCCTTGTTCACCTCGACTCCACTTCTGCAGGATGCTATTGCCCGTGCGACTTCATTCGCGACCACCACCATGGCCTCGAAGAGGGCCTTCAGGCCTCCAAGAAACATTGACCTCGCTCTACAACGGCAGATGAGCGTCAAATGGGAAGCCTGCCTGGCCTACGAGGCGGTATCCCCGAGCACCTGCGCACGGAAGCCAACGGAGTTGTCCATCCTGAAATAGATTCCGCTGCCAAGGGAAGTTACCAAGGCATCAACATAGACGACGTCGGATTTATCTCTCGGTTTTCGAAACCCCACAAAGAGTTGATAGCTTGATCCTTCGGAAGGGTCACGCCCCGGTTATTCTGCGCCCCCAAACCGCTGGCAGGCTGGTACTAGCCCAAGGAAGGAAGAATCTCTCTGCGTCCTATTACCCTATTAGACGACGGAGCAGAGAGGGTCTTTTAGGGCTGGCTGGCATCTTTGCGCGATATTTTGGAACGGGAGTCCGCAAGATCCAGCCAGCCGGCATCTGTATATCCACTTGGTCAATTCCTTGCATGAGCCTCGCTGACCCGCTATCTCCGCTGTTGCCACAACGTCGGCGACCTTCGGCACCGAATGGTGAAAAGGGGGGAAGTCCCCGAAGTTCTACTTGAACAATTAGACTACATACTTACTTCCGCGCTGGCTTGGCCCAGAAAGTCTTCGGGCTGGGGCGGCTTTGCTAATGATCCGCGACGGTGCACAGCTGGGATCCTTGACTGGGTCGATGTCTCGGCTCCAGATCACACATAGGCACGTCAACGGACAACTGCGCAGCCGTAATGGAACCCGGCGCAGGTGAATCTGCAATTGGCCTCTGTTCCAGGAAGGGAAAACCAATACGGCCGCGTCTTTCCGTTTTCCCAAGTTGATGTGCGCATTGGTAAGGGTAGCAATGTTACCACTAGCCGCCCTACCTCCAGGCAACCAATCCTCCACGCCGCGAGACCACGTCGCCGAGCTCTTCCCTTCCGGTCCTTTGACCGAGCCAACACACATCTCAACCTCGAGTACTCCGTAGGTAGCGCCCGCGCTCAGCACAGTGCAGACCCTAATGAGCTGTGGCGAGGTGTATGTCGCACTTCGTGGAGCTGCGATTCCATGGCCATGGGGAGATCCTTCGGATGGGGGCAGAACACATGTTACCCCATCTTGGTCTTTGACGCAATAGGGGTCGAGGTCTGTAGGGTTTGTAGACCCTTGTCAGCTGGATCCATGCGGCTGCTATCCAGGGCCCTGCCCGATGTTCGAGACTTCGGTGCTGTCTTATAACAAGACGCTTGCTCTCTGCTCTGGTCCTGCTTACTTCCGTCAGACAAAACATCTTCCAAGCAACTATAGCGGTTGACAGACTGGAAGATACCGCCGAGCACTCCATCGTCTACTCAAGCATACTGATGATGGAATTCCCCCCTACTACCGGGGGCTACAACCCCAATATTGACGACCTGCGGCAGAAGGAGTATCCCCATATGAAAGATGGTAATCAGAGCTCCTCCAAACGCATCTGAAATTTACTAAAAATGGAGCAGGCATCTACCTCGACCACGGCGGCGCGACCATCTACGCAAGGTCTCTCGTGGACTCGTTCGCTACCAAGATGGTGACGAACCTATATGGAAACCCTCACTCCGAGAACTCGCCTGCACGGCTTTCGGGAGACGTTGTTGACCAGGTCCGCGAGAAGACTCTCAACTTCCTGGGTGCAAGTCCTGACGAGTTCGATCTCATATTCGTCGCGAACGCCACGGCGGCTATCAAGCTGGTTGCGGATTCCTTCCGAGACATTGCCGAGAAAACAAGAGAACGAAGGTTCTGGTACGGATACCACAAGGACGCCCATACAAGCATCGTCGGAGTCAGGGAGTTCACCCGCGGGCAGTCACATTGCTTCGAGAGTGACAGAGAAGTTGAAGCCTGGCTTCGCGCTCCGGGTTCAGCTTCCATCAACCGATACAACCCCCGGAGCCTAGGTTTATTTGCCTATCCCGGGCAATCTAACATGACGGGGAGAAGGCTGCCGCTTTCTTGGTCCGCCCAGGCTCGTCAATCAGAGCACCTACAGACCACCTACACACTGCTCGATGCCGCAGCTCTCGCCATGACATTCCCCATGGAGAACGTGTTCAAGGACCCCGAACGAGCGCCTGATTTCACCTGTCTTTCGCTCTACAAGATCTTTGGCTTTCCCGACCTCGGTGCTCTTGTTGTCCGGAGGGACTCTGGCCACATCTTGACACTAAGGAAGTACTTCGGCGGGGGCACAGTATCGATGGTCGCGACCCTGGGTGAGCCCTGGCACCGGTCCAAGGGTTTGCAGGCACCGACGTATAAGCTGCATGAAGGCTTGGAGGACGGAACGCTGCCTTTCCACAGCATTCTCGCGCTAGGAGAGGCCATCGACGTCCATAGACGGCTCTATGGTTCGATGAGCAGGATCTCCGGCCACACTTCGTACCTGGTCGCCAGGTTGTACCGGCGAATGAGCTCGCTCTGCCACGCGAATGGGAGACCCCTATGCCGCATCTACAACGAAAACAGGGACTTCGGCCGCCCAGACAAGCAGGGCTCAGCTATCGCCTTCAATATCCTGCGCGCGGACGGCCACTACGTGCCATACTCGGATGTCGAAAGGTCGGCTAATGCTGCTGGTATCTACATCAGATCTGGAGGTAAGAAGCACTGCCCCTAGACGTCTTTACCCCAAACGGCTTACGAAGCGGGCAATAGGTGTCTGCAACCCCGGCGGCATCTTCACGTCGCTGGGCTACGAGCCTTGGATGACCGAGCGGGCCCTGTCCGCCGGGCACCACTGCGGTTCCCATGGCATCTCGATCCTTCATAGGATGCCGACCGGGTAAGCTAGCTGCATGGTCCCCCGCCCGCCTGAAATGCCCTCACAGGAATCCTAGACTAACTTGAGTGTCTGCCTGGAAGCATCGTGCGCGCCAGCCTAGGGGCGATGTCGACCAAGCACGAGGTTGACGCATTCGTGGACTTCCTGCGCACGACTTTTCTCCTCCTCGAAGCGGACAGAGACAGAGGCTGCTACCCGGCATCCGTAGCATCCACGCTATATTCCGAAACCCAAGAACCACCCGACGTCCTCCCCATGGACAGTTGTGCCGCGCGCAGCTTTCCCCTTGTTGGTCGAAGCGAACCATCTTATCCACCACCACCACCACCACCACCACCAGCACAACAACAACAACCCTTATTGCCCTACCATGTCAAGGCCAGCAGCCCGGAGCCGATGCGCCCGATGTCGCCCTGGCCTATCAAAGACGTGGTCCAGGGTCAGCACGGCTTCACGACCGTCAGGTAAGCAAGATGGGTGCGGCTGGATTCGACTCCGAAGAGAAGCGCGAGAAGCAAACGACGGGGGCCCTGGTGGTTCTCAGCTGGGTTGCTGGGGTCTGGGGTAGCAAGCAAGGCTTCTTCCGGCTGGCCATTCAAGTCCCCCGGCCTATCGATACAGTCAGATGTGGCGTCAGGGAACGAAAGGCGATGGCGGTGATGGAATGCAAGGGATTTCTACGAATCGACGTGAAGCAGGCAGCGGTTGTTGAGGAGTTTGCCGATTTGTTGTACGTACTCTCGGTCCCAAGCGATGCGGGCGCAGGCGCACGTCCAGACAGGACAGGTACCGCACACTCGAAGTCAGAAGGTGACAAGGGGTGGTTGGGTGGTTGGGTGGTATTTCGATAACCTTCGGTACATGATCGGTAGGATGTACGGAACTCCAATCGAGCAATGCAGATACGTATGTACCTTAGGTACCGCCCGTCGCGCCATACAGACCTTCGGATCATAGCGGAAGGACCCCCCGCGTAACCATTCACCTCGCGAATGTAACGGCGGCTGACGGATCTCAGTCTATAAACAGAACGCAGAGCTTGGTAACGAAGGATCCAGACCCGGCTCAGCCTTAACACGTGAGTGAGTTGCACCGCAGCACTGTCCCTTCATGCCTAGGTAGGAAGACATGGGACGGTTAAAAACGAGAAGACACACAACCGGGGAGGGAAGGGAGGAGAGGGGCGAAGGTAAAAGAAGAGAGAGAAGAAAAGAGAGAGGAAGGTGGGGGAAACAGCCAGAGAGAAAAAGAGCCAAAGGGAAAAAGAGCCAAAGGGGAAAAAAAAAGGAAAAAAAAAGAAAAGTTGCCCGCATCACCACTGGAACCCCAGCTTCGAGGTGCCAAGTTCAGGTATAGCGGATTAGATTACTACCGGCCATCGAATCGGTTTCCCGACTGTGCAGCTGCAACTAACCACTAGACCATCGTTACTTGGCGGGTGTTACTGACTGCGCTCTTTTTTTATCTTATAAAGTCTGGGCCAGGTCAGGACAGTCGCCGCCAGCAGCGAGCATGGACGCCTCCACCACCCACACACTGGCCTGGTATCATACCTACCTAAGGTACCATATCAACTTCAACCAAAAGAGGTACGGTAGATGCACATGACACGTCCGAGAGGCTGCGGCTCAGCCGACGACGGCGCAGATTCCGAAGCCAAGCTCAACGCTCGCTCGCTCGCTCGCTCGTCTTGCCCCTTCTTCGCTGGCCAACCAAGCTTCCGCGCAGTAAAACGACGCCGTCCGTCCTCGTCCTCTCACATGCCATCGTCATTCGTCCACCACTTACCTACCTACCTAAGTACTTACCTACTCCGGGAGTGCAGAAGTGCGCTGCAGACACGAGGGGACGGAGTTATAAATAGGCGCGCCAATCGATAACGCAGAGACCGTTCCCGCGGAATATGCTTGCGACTTTATGTACTTGCTAGGTATGTCGTGCCCCCCTCCCCGCTCCCCCATGCCGTGCTTGTGCCACGCGCGACGGATGACGTTATCCAGCCACACACAAACGCGAACCGCGGATGCCCCGTCCCACGGCGAATTTGGCTGCACGCACTTATTACATGCCCGGTACACGGATGGACGATTACTTACACAGCAGCAGCAGCAGTATCGTATCGGTCGGCGCTGCGGCCCTCGGAGAGAGCTATCCCAGGTTTGTCCACGTGTAACGGCTCCCGGGTTTCTAACGCCAAGGAGACCGATGATGGACGGAAGGCGTCCACTCATCACGCGCACGCACACGCGCACGAGTCACCACCACCACCGCTTGCTTCCTTGCTTGCTTGCTGGCCTTCGTATTCGACGGAGAGAGGCGTGAGGGGAGTGGGAGCGGAGGATTTCATACATCCATCCATACATACATACGTACATCCATACATCGTCACCACCAGTAGCCGGCACACCTACAGCGCCGCCGGCTCGCGTTCTTGGGGGGTTTAATTCCTCCGGGCTCGTGATCGATCACCGCTCGCGGGGCAATAGGTAGGTAGCCAACACCACGCGCACCCGGTCGACATCTTCCGTTTTCCCACCCCTCGCAGCGGCGGCGGCGGCGGCCCCCGTTCCGTACCGAACCGCAGTCTCGGGTGCGGTGCCAGCCCGCCAGCCCGCCCAGCTTCTCGGGTCGGTCCCGCCCCCCGCCCCCCTTACGTACTTACCTACCTTTACTCTGGCCCGTGGTCGACGGCAGACGGTTGTGGGTAACGGTCCGCGCACGCTGTCGCTACCAAAGCCCGAGTTCTGCCCCTCGATGGATTAACTGTTGTCTCGTGGTGATCAAGCCTCGTGCTCGCGACTTCGCGGCGCTCGATGCTGCTGTGCCGTGGTCTCGCGCGCGCGCGTGTGCCGCATGTGTCGGTCCCGAGGATCTGGGTTGCCCTGCTGCCACTGAAGCCGGACGCCAGCCCACCGTGGTCTCTCACCCCCCTTCAAGGTGTGGTGACTGAGTCAGGGCCCAGGCTAGTCCAGTGCCACTTCGAACGAGCGGGGGCCTCGCACCGGAGAGGATCCCGGAGTCGGGTTGCGAGGCTTATCTGGGGGCGCGAAAGAGAGTTGGATTGTCTGTCGAGATCAGTTGACTCGTGGAAACGTGAGTGACGGGAGGGTGTCGAATGGTTCGTGCAAGTGCGAGTGCTCACTAAGCCCCACTGGATCCCCGTACCGACATCGTAAGTTAGCTGGACGAGAGTACCTCCGAGGCACGGCTGGCGGTATGATGGGATGTTGGCGAAGACCAATGCTCCTGTACCCAGTGCATTCCACGCCGCAGAGTACTTGGCTGTGACAGAGGGTAAGCAAGGACTGGTATCACTGCCATTCTCTGGATCTAAGCAGTCCGGACAGTTGATAGGGAGGGCAGACATGTGGCATGCTCGAACCCCGAATACGTGTGTTGACTACCCCCAAGGAAGTGGCCCACGCCCTTTCCTTGTCCTGCTAACCTTTGGGATTGACATACCAGAGTACCTTGAGCTGGAATGCCGGTTTCCGATCCATCACTCGACATCAGGAGGCCTTCTCCTCTGGAGAGCCTTTTGTGCCCATGTGCCGACGACTCAACAAGATGGCTCGTTTCTCTGACGTAGAAGCTGGATGTGCCACCGTCCGCGCATCAACGGCGCTTTCCAAGAGCGTCATTGTGAGTATCCCAGATACGGTATGTATGATCGGCACCGTAGCTTTTCCGGGCCCGTTGCTTCGATGCCCTCTTGGTTGAAGTGTTGGGAATTGGTCATAACATGCCACTCTGGGAAATGTCAGTGGGCGCGTCTCGGTCGGAGAGCAAAGGAAGTGAGATCTTCGGGCTACAGAATCTCTGACCTTGGTCGTCTATCAAGGGACTCGCGGGGAGGGCTCGAGAGATGCCACGGGGCGCAGCAGCAGAAGTCAGAATATATGCCCTGGTGTGTGCTCCATGATAACTAGGAGTAGACTCCATGCTGTAGGATCATGGAGGCCCATCGAGGATTCGAGGTCCAGGTGGTGGAAAGCTAGTATCAGACTCTGGTGATAACGACCGCGGCCATTGACAGACCTTGCAAGTTGCCGTTCTCGCACTGCTGCCTAACCCAAGATGAACCTGGGAGAGATAGTTGGGCATACATAGTCATGAGACAGCCTCGCGACCATTCATCCTCTTGTCTCTTACGCAAGGCAAGTGAGACCTTCCCCTTCGAGAACCTTAATCTGCCCGACTCAGAAGGGACCCAAAGAACAATGGAATGTGCTGACCACCCAGATGCTCGCCTTCTCGCTCACCAGAAGCAAGAATAGGCAGTCTTCCATGAAGCCCGTATCGAAGGCACTCTCTGGATCACCCACACCCCCCGTCCAATCTGTAACATGGGCTTCTTGAAACTGGTTTCCCTATGTCGTGCCTGCGTCCTGGCATTGTTTCTCAAGGCGACGCGATCCCCACTATGGGAGGCAGTGCTGGGTAGAGAGCTCCCGAGTTCTAGAGCTGGAAAGCGGTCGGGTTCATAGCACTCCTGTGAAGATAGCGAAGCGCCACTGCTCTCGGTGGCATGACAGACAGCAACACGCAACCCCCTTTCCAGAATCTCGCAATACTTTTCGTGGCTGCTGTCGTCAATGACCGGTGGCGGCGCGACGTCACTGTGACGAGCCAGTCTAAGCTACGGCTCACTCGTCCACGAAAGCAGCCACCATCTGCGATCTCGTAGACCAGATGAGCCAGCAAGCGATAGCGAGCGCTTGTTTCCTGGCCGCAACCTATGGGGAGTAACGCACATGACTAGTTAGACGTATATCAGCTTAGATCATGTGAAGAGCTCAGAGAGGAAGCCGGATCACCCATGATAGGGGACAGCGTTTCGCAAACGAGATGAAGAAACAAGTGCACTGCCTTACTATAGTGCTTCTGTCCTGCCGCATCCTGATCTAGCCGCCTGGCCGAATAGGAATCCCGAGATGGTCCAGAAGGCAGACCTTCAAGGTCCCTCCTCGCATTTTGAGCACGATATCGCATCCCTCAGGCTTCAACGCATAGATGATCAGCGCTCTGCGTCGCATTCACATGGTGTAGTGTCCTCGGCGACAGCGTGATGCGCTCTGCTGTAGTCCAGGCAGGCGGGCGCAAGGCTTCGGTGGGCGACTGTATCCGTCGCATTCCCATGCATGTTCGGCCTTGGCTGTCATCATTGGGGAGTGTTGCGCAAGCTCCGGGAGGGTGTGGCTTCGGGACTCTGCGCGCATGTGTAAGGTAAGGTAGGTATATGTAGCTGAATGTTTCATGATCTCGCTGCGGTCGACAACATGGATCCCCTGGGGAGTTTTTCATACCTGTACCGGGGGGGGCGCTCAGCGCGGGGGGAAGGGGGGGAAACGTCGTCCGTCGCCGGTCGCCCGTCACCCCAGAGGAAAAAAAAAAAGGGCTTACGTGCATTCCGCGAATCCCCGCATCCTACCTATTGTTAGATCCCGTGGACCCGTGGACCCTGATCCCTGGGTTCGAGTCGCACGCAATGCATTCTCCGCAAGAAACGATCGTCATCGCGGCAGACGCCCGTTGGGGCGACGCCACGGGAGCACAGAGCATCCCCCCTCCTCCTCCTCCTCCTCTCCCCCCACGGCGCCGACGTCGTGATGAAGAAGATCGACAGCTGCAGAGGCTGGACTACTGCGTTCCTTGACGGGGAGAGCCTTTTCAGAAGCTCGAAAGTCGAACGATTGCCGTGATAGAGCTTGGGCGACCGGTCCCTGCTTCGCCAATTTATATCCAACAGAAACTCAGCCTCAGCTGTCTGGCCAGCGAAGATCGACGTTTGCGGTCACACCACATCCCCGCCGGTCGTTGGGCTACCTGCGGTGTTGCCCTCGTTGAAGGCAAGATACTGGATGCCGGTTGCGATGGTGTCGTCATCTGTGAAGGCTGGCATGACAAGCCCAAGGAGGCCGGCGAGAGGAGGGCCGCGGGTCTGGGTGTGCGAAGGGTATAAAGATCCTCCTGAGATCAGACGACAAGAACTCTACTCTTACGAGATACCTCATCCTATCCCGAAAAGACCAGATACCTACTATAACGACTGAGTGGCTCGTTAAGAGTGAGCATCAAACCGATCAACAGTATCAACCTGAACACTTTCATCATCGTCCACGATCACCATGGAGTCAGCGCAGCTTGGAAATAGCGTCCGCATGCCTTGGGAGAGGCCGAACCCTCCCTTGAGTAAGTGCAATCTTGTCTCGAACCAGAGTGTCTGGAAGCACTGGTTCGGGGTCTCGGGCCTCTCCGTACACCCCTATCTCTGAAGAAGACAGCAGGCACTGACACTCTGTATCACAGTCCGGCAGCAGACCAACTATGCTCAGCAGGGCAACTATGTACGCCCCAGCATGGGTCCTCGGAAGACCAGCATGGCGCAATCCATCAAGCAGAAGCGGATCGAGTTCCTGAACTTCCTGCCTCTGACCTTCAAGAACCACGTCGTGGCCGTAGCGAGCGAGTTCGCCGGCACCTTCATGTTCCTGTTGTTCGCCTACGGCGGCACCAATGCCGTGAGTTTCCCGTCCAGCGATCGCATCTGTTAACCTTGCTCTGTCTGACTGCATGTCCACCAGGTAAACACCGCACCGGACGAAGGGCAACCGGAGAACCTTGCGGCCAACCCTGCCAAGCTGCTGTTCATCAGCCTCTGCTTCGGCATGAGCCTGGCCGTCAACGCGTGGGTGTTCTTCCGCATCAGCGGTGGGCTCTTCAACCCCGCGGTCACCATCGGCATGATGATCGTCGGCGCCCTGCCTTACCTCCGCGGTGTGCTTGTCATTATCAGCCAGATCGGTGGCGGTATCGCAGCGTCTGCGGTCGTGCTGGCGATCCAACCAGGCCCTTTGAAGATTGCGACGTCGCTTGGTGGTGGTACCTCGGTGGTGCAGGTTAGTCCATCACTTTCCAAGATACGTAAACCTCAAGCAAAACTTTCGCTGACAGAGCCGCTTCCGATAGGGTCTGTTCATCGAGATGTTCCTCACCGCCCAGCTAGTCTTTACGATCTTCATGTTGGCCGCTGAGAAGCACAGGGCAACCTTCATTGCCCCTATCGGTATTGGCTTGTCCCTGTTCATTGCCGAGTTGATGTGAGCAACCCCCCCGAGTAGGTATCTTTCTTGCTGGGAGTGACTAACAACTCTCAGGGGAGTCTATTACACGGGCGGGAGTCTGAACCCAGCGCGATCGTTCGGTCCCAATGTTGTACTTGGCTCATTCGAGTCTTACCACTGGATCTACTGGGTCGGTCCTATCTGTAAGTCGCCAGATCAGCATCATACATACAAGACGGCTGGTGAGTCTATCGCTGACCATATGGATGCAGTGGGAGCACTTGTAGCCTCAGCCTTCTACATCACCATCAAGGCTCTGGAGTACGAGACCGTCAATCCTGAACAGGACCACGCAGGAGAAGCAGACCCCGTCAGGCCTACAATGAGTAGACTCAACTCGGCAGCGCCCCCGACGCGTGAGAAGCCAGAGGTCGAACATCTCGAGCACCCGAACATGGAAGGTATCGCTACGCGAGACACCGTCCCTCGAAGGAACACGAACGAACGTCGCGTTACCATCAGCCGGACCAACACTAATGTCGACTCCAATACCTACAACGGGGGTCCCAACCTCGAGGCCGGTCATTATTAGCCAAATGACCCGGCCTGGTCGATGCGGACGACCCCAAGTCGCGAAGCATCCTTCCACATACGTCTTTGGCCTCGGCTGTTTCATATCCGCTTACTATTGCCACGAAGTTATGAACCACGAAGACGGAAGACTGCTTTCTTTCTCATGCTGTTCACCTTTCCTTTGCTCCACACCCTCACCCTGCGCGGACCGAAGATACGGTTGGGAACGACGATGCATGGAACGGTCTGCACGAGCTGCCAGCACCGTACACCGTCGGATCCCGGTGAGGACGGAACTATATTCGCGATTTCCTTAGTACATTCCCCTTGTATCTAGTTCATGCAGAGTTTCATATCATACCCCGATAGCTTCAATACTGTCAACATTGCCAGCTCCAACACCGGGGTCGCGGGGTCTACTGTGATGATCGTCCGTCGACGACGGTGGTTGGTTTGAAGGAATGATAAAACGGACGTTAATATGCAGTGGCACATACACGGGTGGCCTTGCTTGGGGGCTAGATCAGAGAAAGCCGGGCATATGTGCGTCTCGATGAGGGAAGGAGCAGTCCTAGGGGTTAACTAGTGCTTGTCAACACTTGGAGTCAGGGCTAGGCCTCCATGTTAGGTACCTAACAAGTCATGAGGACACCAATATCTTCTTTCCAGATAAACATAGTAACTTTGTTACAGTGTCTGCTTTCCGGTGTTTGTCTGTCAGGGTCCAAGGTGGTTAGTACTTGTGCGCTAAGGCAAAGCCGTCAGCTTTCCGGGAGCATTGGGGATGTGGGAATCAAGACAGATCAGATCTGTCGATGCGACCATGCTGGCCAAGAAGGCTCACTGGGGGTACAGAGATGAACTGTCATGGTTGGGCGTTTATCACGCATGGCCACGTCGAAAGAGGGGTCAGGTCAGCATCAGGGGCCACGCTCGCCCATCAGAGAGTACCCGGCTCAGGCACTCGACACCGTCAACATCTCACACTTTACCAACTGCGGTATCCAGTAAGAGGCTGTACAATGTACTGTGAGGGAACGGTGCGAGCTGTGGCGATGCAATGGGCTGGTTGGAGCTGGAATGGGGAGTGACGGTTACCGAACAGGGTGGTCTCACCCGCCCAGCAGGCGCGGGAGATACTCAAGAATCAAGCATCGAATCTTTACAGTACGCTCGAAGCGAGTCCATAGAACACCACGCGTGTATTGACCTTCCAAACTAACCAACTTCAGCCGAACTTCCGTAAGGCCTCGCCCAAGCAGACCCAGGTCGGGCGGTAGATCATCGCTCGATCAACACTTTCCCCTGGCACCTCTTTTGTCATCCAGTTCGGATCTGGGGCTGGTTAACATGATACGGGAAACCTTAGCCTCGTAGAAGAGCCACCAGATCGCCGGATGAAGGGGTCGTGGAGTGCCTTCGCTAACACGTCAAGGTGGTTTCGGGCCCAAGGTACCTCGTGGCGAGGCAAGATCAGTGCTGGAGCAGGGCGTTCCATACCGTGACAGAGAAAAGTCTCCATGCATTAGAAGGCAGTTCGCTTGGCCTTGAATGGAATACATATCGGCCAGAGGTACCTCCAAGCGGGTGCGGGAGCCCCTTGACCCCGACTCAGGCTTATCCTGGATGAGCGGGCGGATCATGCAAGCGACTCGACCGGTGTCCCGCCCAGTTCCTACTATAAGCGCTGGGGACATATCACAGGCGACGTTCGCGCCGCGTATTCGATGCCGAGGCCAAGCTTCTACGCGAGCACATAGTTCGGACCGAGCAGATACTACGTATTCATCTCGTGCAGCCCCAGACAAGTGGCATTGACCCAGATCTGTCCCGAGCATCACCATCGCGTTCAGGCTCCCGTCACTCGACCATGGACGGGCTTGGGGGACAGGTATCATCGAAGAGTACCGCAGAGATACGGTTGGAAGACCCTGTCTGGTTATTCGTCACGTATGATGGCCTCGCGCCTCAGGGGATCAACTCGTAATCGAGTGACGGTTTATGACCACTGGCGGAGCCATTAGGGAATCCAGATTGGACTACCGTCAGAGAAACCCCAATTTTGACAAGCATGGCTTGGAACTCTGTAGTGAAGTCTCCATGACGAAGCTGTTGGGGCCGGAGAGCATCAGTGCCCTGGAGGCTCGAAGACGGGAAGCCTGGAGGCTTACAGAAATGCCCCATTGGGCGTCTCTGAGCAATGACAGCACAGGAGAATGCCATGTTTTCGCCCCCTTTTCATATCTCCAATTGCCACACCACCGCGTCGCTTGTATTGGGCGTGGATGTATGACTGTCCGAGGTTTTTTCGCTTGATGACCTAGTTTCCTAATGGGGACGATTGGGATTTGTCGAACGTGGACCAAATTGGCACGACGAGGCGGCAGGTAAGAACGACGTTGCCTGGCTGGCCTAGCTTGGATGCGAGACCGGAGAAATCAGCGCCACAAGCTGCGTGATAGCTCGGCCTGAGAGAAGGAAAAGCAACCACTAGAAGCCACTCCAGTAATAGCAACCACTTGCCATACGATCGCGGTCTTCGACATCACTCGGAAAGTGCCGACCCTCTGGACGTCCGCCGAGCTGAGGCTTGGTGCTAACGGTGTTGTAGTTCATCATGTAGATCCTTCCGGGCATTCAGAGCATGTGGCGTCCAGTTTGGCCCATCCGTCGGAGGGAGCTTTCTACCAGTCGGCTGGGACGCAGTCCATAGGTCGCCGAGATCTCATAGAGTGGACGCCCAACTGCCACCAAGCGAAGCCAAGTGTAGGATACCACGAACAAGGCCCATAACCGCCGTAAGTTTGGTTGCGTCAACCCGATGAAATGGAAATCTGGTGATATCCGTGCTACTTCGAGCCCACCTGTGCCATCCACAGCCTTAGGCACGGTCACTCTGGGGGACAAGGCGCATACGGGGTATGTCTAGGTAGGTACGCATGAATCTGCCTCGAACGCGGCTCCATACTCGAGGTTCACACGACCAAGCGTGTGAAAGGGGCGGTCCCGAGGATGGTCTATTGAGGTGGTTGATTGGGCATCTGCTTCAAACCCGGAACTACCCCCGGATAGACTAAGGACCTAAAGGAGCATAAAGCTCGCGGGACGGGTATCGTGTTCCCCCAGCAGACTCCCCAAGTGGATAGCATGCTGACGTTACTGTGTCTCAGAACTCTCGCGGGAGATCCTCCTGGCGGCTCTTTCTCAGCAGTGGGACGGTCTCCTCTTGATCCTTTTCAGCTTGGGCGTGGCCCAGGTTCCTCATGCTTTGCGGACTTGGCTTACGGCGGTTTGTGGCTGAGAAGCTCACGGAGAGAAGGAATATTGGAAAGGCTAAGTCGAAGTACTGTATGGGCGGGGTTTAGTGCCTGCTGTCAGTCGTGGTCCAATGCCAGCCTACCTAGGTACGTACGTTAGGCGCGTATCCCGACTGCCATCCAATAGTCTGCGGATTCGGGTATGGACTCGAGCGCCCCAGAAGTGAGCACTTCTCCAGAGAGCTACAGATCTACTGGATTGAAATACCGCAGATCCTGATCTCAGTGCTGGAGTAGCACGAGAAGGATACGAGGTCGATGCCTCCGTTGCGCGACTCAGCGGAGATCTCGGAGTGGGATGTTGGTGTCGTGATCCCCACGCTGTGCACATCCGCTGCCTTGACCGAGGAGCAGGATCTCTGAACCGAGGATTGATTGTTGCCAGGTTGTAGAATGCAAGGCCTGGCCAATCCGGGCCGTTCACCGATTTTCCAGACTGCTGAGGTCCCGTACGCCGCCATGCCTAAGGCAGACGAGCGCGCTCGTGGCATTCTGGCTAAAGGAAGATCAAACGAGACAGTTATTGGCATGGCTCTCTTTTGGGGCGGCGGCTGGGCTGCCCGGCGTTCGTCCACAGCTCCTGATGACGCGCCTACCTTTGCGGTGTTGAGGCGAGTCTGTCTGTATCTTATGCGAGGACGAGTTCAGACGAAGACGGGATGGACCGATGTGCCAGGATCTCCTGGAGGGTCATTCCGAGGAGCCGAAGCCGAGCTAGGCGGGCGCATCGACAAGAAGCGCGGACGGTTATGCGGTCGAGACGATTGCAGGTCAGCGCATGATTTCTAATCGCCGGAGGTGATGGGCAGCGGTTACGTATCTGGTAGGTAAGGTTAGAGACTTCTTGGAAGAGAGGCGAGAGACGGAGTGCGATTTGGTCTAGGTCAGGTCGTCTCTGGTCTAACGAAGACAGGCGTGGCTGGACCGGCCTGACTTTGGCCTGAGCGCTCTAGGTACCTACCTAGGTACTTTACCTAGCCTTAAGTTACCTAGAAGGGCCCCGTCCACCCCTGTCCGGGACCGAGTTCAGCAAAGCATTGGAAGTCCCAGTGGGTGTCCACTGTCTGGGCAGTCCCCAAAGCACCAAGAGGCAAGAGCACGCACCCGTGGACCCAACCCAGGCTACCCACCGGGCAGGCATCCATCCGCGGGGCCACGGGATTCCGAGTTCGGCGCTGCATGGCTGCGGATGGCAGGGCTGACACGTACAATCTCCCGGGCTCTCACGGAAGCCACGGCCAAGAGGGGAAAGGCCCCCATTGTTCTTTAGCAGGGCCTGCCACGAAATGATTTATCGCCCGAAAGATGAGATCTCATCTTGATCTACCACAAAACCACGCTCGGAACCGTCCCCTCAAACGCCTCCCCCAACCAGACCCCCTGTCGACCAGCATGAAAGGTGCCATTGGAGCGCCAGAGATGCTGACAGCCAGGACAGGGCCGGCTGGGACGCCAGAGGGCTTCCGAGTGCTGATCGCTGGCGGCCCGCTCCTCGAAAGACGGCCGGCGAGGTCTCTGCGGAGGAGTTCGCATAAGGTATGCAATGTGACCGTGATGGCGCGTCCTCGAATACCTACTGGACTTTGCGAACGTCTTGATGCCCGAGGACGATAGCTGTTCACGCCAGCAGCTGCCATCTTCTGGACTTCACAACCTTCCAATCACCAAGCTGACCGTTTTCGTCTCATCTTCACACGACCTCGCGGTACTCTCGCTTCCTGGCCTTCGCACAATTGCTTGTCGCCGTCTTGATCTGCGCTGGGGCGACATATGCGCTCCCGAGAGCATAGACAATCCGTCTGAATAAGGTGAACAGTTCGGCCTCCCTCGGTTCATCTGATGTTTTCGGCTGAAAGCACCAAGGAACGACATGCCTCTGCAACATCGTCCCTCAATGGGCAGTGCAAATCATACGAGAGTGAGGTAATAAGTTCTTCCGACATCAGCGGAGCCTCATCGAGTCATTCACATGTCACAAGGCAACATATTGTAGCCTTGTGCACGGCGACTGGGGGCGGGCGACCTGCAGTATCGGACACATGGGACCAGTCCCAAGGGAACTCATCCTGTGTTCTAATGAAAGCCACGACATTGCAGCGTTGCATGCTGCTCCGTCTGGACGCCCGCACACTCCCTCCCGCTGCACTGGCATCTACCAAATTGCTGGATCTGCTCGAGTTCGGCCACGACGTACCCAGGGCGCCATCAGGTATCAACAGGCGCCTCACCTCTGGAAAGAACCGTATCACATGAACATACCGCCTCTCTGGGGACGGCGCTGTGACGCCTCATGTGCATCGTGTCACAGACACCCTGATGCTCTTCTGAGAATCTTCAGCAAATGGCATGCGGTGAACCGCAGCCAGCAGCCTACTACAGCCCAGCACGGGCATAACCCCCATGTAGGGGTTAGCCTGCACTGGCAGATTTGAGGCTTAGCAGTGGGAAACAAACATCCAGACAGCTGGGACCTCGTAGCCACTCACCGCAAGCCTGTCACTTCGAAGCCAATTTCATGGTGTAAGAGAGGTGTCAGCTTCAGGAGAACCAGCCACCAGCGACCGCCACACGCATTAGCCGGCGTCTGTTCAGGCCCCCGACGCTCCAACACATCCAACGCGCTTGGCATGAGCCTGGCTTCTCCTGACCTTGACGCCATTGTCTCCAAGTGGTTTAATTCAGAGCCTGGCCTACGTGGCTAAGAAGGGAAAAAGAACAAGATGATGAAATGGCCAACCCTCCCCAGGCACACACCGCACATCGGCATCAGGCCTCTCGGCGGCCCCTGCAGGCTTTCGTCCCATCTGTGTATGTGCTTGGACACATCTGGCACCGGGATCAACGATCCTGACAGGCGGTTGCAGGGGTGGGTTGCAGATGGGATGGGGCGCATCGATGGATTCAAAATGTCCTGCAGAGCACGCAACAGGCCCTCCGGGCATAGCAGATATCTGGAAAAAGGAGGGCTTAATAACTCAGTCGTCCGCCAAGGAGCCGATGTGCCTGGCTGTTACCGACGACCCTGGTTCTGGCATTGGCGCATTAGCACCGACCTCCATCGCACAGTTCCAGAGAGTCGGTCGAACTGTTCCATCTCAACAATGCTACCCTGGCCGGCTCTGATCTTTCGGGTGCGGATCGCGCCAGCTCTGTACCTAGGCCGCCAGGGCTCAGGGCTCGGACGAACACCATGGTTAGGGGATCGCGCACTTCCGGACAACTACGCTTCATCAATCCCCACGTTTACTGCGACGCATATCCAGGCATTGACGCCTGCTGTCCCTTGCACTGCGTCGAACCTCACCTGGACCTAACGGGACTAGCCGGTGTCCAGCTGGCTATTCTGGGAGATCCGGATGGGTTCGAACAGGTAGTCTGATAGCCGTGGGGATTATCCCATGGCTCACCGGAGACACTGCTGCTGCTGCTGCTGCATAGCAGAGTCGGTTAATACCTGAATCCCATTGATTGCCCGACCATGTGTAATGAAGGGTCGTCCCTGAAGCAAAGCAATAATCGGGACCGCAATACGATGAACGACGTGTGTGGCAGACCCTTGATTCTCGAGGCGAGTGGGTAATAGGAAACATTGATACGATTCCCAGACAGCACAGCATTTTGCCAATAGCCCGATATCTCATTCCCTGCTCCTCATTGATTGACTTCTGTGGTCCATCTAAGCCATCTATGGCTTTTCTTCTCTCGCTGTCGCTCAATTCAGGCGTAACTACCCTGCCTCCTACTACACGTGTACAGGGAAAAAGAAAGAAATAAGAACGCGACGTGTCATATGAATTTAAGGCACACTTCCTGTACATCTCCCGGCAAGCTCAACGTCACGCCAGCCAGAACCCACGTACAGGTTCTTCCTGCTCAGTGCCATTTTTAGGCCAGCTGCCTCCCGCGACCTTATTTCCTGGCTGGACCAAGAAACTTCCTTGAAGGTACTGCGTGAGTTGGGGAACCCAACCGCGAGTTTTCACTGACGGAAAAGAAACACGGCAGGTTCGATCACCCAGCCCCAGGTTCTACTTGCCTACGCCATCGGGATACCTCACAGGGTCTACTCCCGTCCGCTCCCAACTAGAGCGAGTGAGTGGCGTCCGGCTATCCTCGTTCTCGCCCCTGTCTATCTGCTACACCCTATCGAGTGAAGTCGGATCTTCAACGGCCACAGATCACCAATCTGCAACTGCCCTTTAAGCATAACTTCGAGTCCGCCGCTAGTGTTTGCTTCAACCCCCCTGCCATTTTCAAAAGCCAGAGCTCCGTGCTTCAGGTGTTACAAACAGTTAACTACCCCAGTTGTGTTCAGTCTACGATCAGCAACTATCAACATATAAGCTCGGGACGGTCGCTCTGGCCACTTAGGCGAGGAGGTACCCAAATCCAGGCACTTACGACACCCTTGCTACCACTCGATCACCACTTCAGGTACGGTGCTGTACCCGGCTGTGGGCTTCGCTGTGCGCTGTCGTATCAGATACTGCGCTTAAGCCGTGTTAACAATCCTTGCCGCTGCAATCCTCGAATGAGATCCAGGTCCTTCTGCCTGGCTGCTGTACAAGTCTTGGGACTAGGACCATAAGCGACACACGGATTGGATTGGCCCGCCACAGCTGTCTCTCCACCATCTTTTGCCTCCTTGCCACGACAGTTATCATACTGCTGCAACCCGGTATAGCCAGGAAGAGTTGCATTCTCCGGGGAGAGCGGAATTCACATTTCGACGGCCATCTTCTGCCAGGAACTGGGGCTTCCATACGACCAAAAGGTCCCCAGACAGCACTGAACGGCCTCTTTGAGGGTGCTGGGGGTTTGCAAAGACGTAACGTGCCTCTTGCTGCCAACTGCATCTCGTTGGGGAACGACCACGTTGATGGCCATCGGATCCCACCTTTCTCTGCAGAGCACCTTGTCTGCGTGGAGCTATAAACCCCAAACAAACAACAACTCGCACCTCCCCTGGCTCGACACCGCAGTAATGCCTTATACATATCCTCCTCCGTCACGCGACGACGACGACGACGGTGACGAAGAAGAAGAAGATTTCTTACCACACCCCGGTTATATGGGACACTATTCGACCTCGACGGCTTCCTCGATGGAGGTAAGACCTGCCCAGCAAGTCCTTCCAGCACCACCTCCTCCCGCACAACTTCCAGCACAACTTCCTCTACCACTTTCTGCCTACCCAGTCCAGGCAACCCACTTGCACCTCGCGCAACGTCGCGAGTCCTTAAAAGCTGCCAAGTTGAAGAGAACCCTCCCAAGCCCTAACGTGAGGCAACAGGGGATGCACGGTGCCAACCACGGGGCTCTCGACCTCAACGGCGAGAAGAAGCCGCGAGGCAAGCTGGGCTATCAGCGGACTACCATTGCCTGCAGTAAGTTCGCAATCACATCCATCCGAGAAAAAGCCAGCAGACAAGGCTTAGGGCATCCACCCATGCCCCCTCCCCCTCCCCCTCCCCCTTTCCCCAACACCACGAACGAAGACTACTACTCGGGTACTAAAGCGTCTGCCTGGTGAAGAACATTGCCGAAAACGCAAAATGCGTTGCGAAAGAGACAAGAAAGACCCCCACGGCCGCTGTATCTCCTGCATCAAGCTGAAGCGCGACTGCGAGTACGTGCCGAACAACTCCCAGCCCGGCGGCGGCCCGGGCGGGACCGCCGGGATGCCGGGCGTCGTCGGCGGTAGCGGCGGCATCCGCGCCACGGGCACCACGAGCAGCAGCAGGCTGGCGTCAACCTCGTCATCCTCGGCAGCATCGCCCGCGCAGCTAGTCGCCGGCGGGATGCATCCGCACCCGCACCACCAGCACCACGTGCCACCGCCGCCGCCGTATCAGACAATGCCGTCGATCCACCACCACCACCCTATGGGCCCGCCGGCCCCGGCCCTCCACCACGCCGCTGAGGAGCAGCAGCAGCAGCAGCACAAGGGTAAGTCAGCTCCCTTTTCCTCTCAGGCAAAGAGTGAAGAACAGGAAACGCTAACTGGCAACGTCGAGGAGAAGTCTCGCCCATCCCCCCACGCGGCCTCCCGGGCTACTGGGAGCAACCACCCGCACCCGCACTACCGCCAGTATCGACGACTACGAGCCCCAGCAGGTCGGAGCTGGCACCGGCCTGGCGCGGCGGCAGCAGTTACGCGGAGTACGGCGGCTACGCGGCGCCGACGCCGGCGCAGACGCAGTGGGGCGCGCCCGTGTACGACGAGCGCCGCGCATCACTGGTCCCGGTGCCCACGGAAATGTTCCCGGCGGCACCCGCAACCGCGGCGTATCCGGCCGGATGGCAGCAGCAGGGCCACCAAGGCCAGTATCCTGGCTGGTACGGCGAGCACCAGCCGCCGGATCACGGCGCCGGGGGTGGTGGTGGTGGTGGGGGCATGTACTGAGGAATGGATGGATGGATGTAGGGAGAGGGGAGGGGGGGAATACAGAGACGCCAGAAGAAGAAGAAGAGTCGGCTGCGCAGAAGGACGGAAACAACGAAGGAACAAACCTCACAAATCGCAGTCCCCGGGACTCGCCCGGGTTGATATATCCCCCTTCTCGGAAACCGCCCAACTGGAGGGCCCCTGATCTCCGACGCTGGCCGGGACGACTGGAGTTCGACTGGCAATCGTCCGTTTTTATACATTGTTTTTCTATTCCATTTTTATTGTCTTTTCCTCGTATGCTGCTTGGGCGCAGAGGCAGAATCACAAAATCTGGAGAGGACATCAGTCGGTGGGGAAGAGGCCACGAAAAGGGGTGATTAACGGACCCGGGTGCCCGCACGAGGTCGCATATGCGTTCCGGGTGGCGAAGACGACATGCGGACGATGCTTCAATTGCGGATGCTCGACTTCCATCGATTCTGCGCGAACGAATCTGCGCTCCTTGCGCCGTCGACATTTCCGGTCCGAATCCATTTTGCCTTGTCCGTCCTCGAGACGCGAAAACCCGCAGCCTTCTCTCCCCATGCAAAAAGACCCAACCGACCCGACAGCAAATCGCGCGGTCTCGAGTCAAGCTCGCGATAATCAAAGTCAAAACCTGGGGCGATTGACGGTAGCCCTCGTTTGCTCGAGTAGCAGCGGCCATTCACAAACCCATCTCGCGGCGGAGCGACCCGAGGACGATGCTCGCTACCTTATATACACTTGCGGGGTGGCATCCCGAGATATCCGCCGTGCTACGAGGGCGTTCGCTGTTCATGCAGTCCTAATGTGCGATCCCGTGCCGTGCCGTGCCTCGCCTCCTGCTGCAAGCCACCCGGAGCGCGGGGTTTTCGACGAGTAGGATCAGATCAGACTGACAGATCAAATCACGGCACGGGATGGATGGAGAAGGAGGAGGAACACAATCGGCTACGCTAGGAAACGCGGCACGGCACGGCACGGCCTCGAGTCCGTGGAGTGGGGAGTGGGGAGGGTAGGTGTGGGAGGGGGTTTCCCGGTTGCATCTTCGCCTCTTTCATACCCGGGCCTGTTCTCTCTTTCATTGCCATCTCGTCTCGTCTTCATCTTGTCTCTACTCCATGCCATTCCGGGTCACGAATGGGACCAATGGATATGGTCTGGAGGAAGCGATGGAAAAGTTGAGCTGCTTTCGGTTGGGTACATTCGCAGCGTGTGTTTTGCTTTCATAACCTCGAGCCCAGTTGTACTTGATGCTTGTTGCTCTATGCGCAGCATTGGTGATCAGCTTCACGACGGTATCAAAAGATTATCGAAGTCATTGTTTGAAAACTGTCTCACTTGATCAGCTCGGTTTATTCTCCCGCAAAGTGTGGTGCGCCCGGCTTATTTGGTATTCGCCGGCAAAAACGACCTATACGATATAAGATATAGAGTCTCATGCTGCCAATATAAAGACACTGGTAATTGGACGAATGTTTTTCAATGTGTCAAGTTGCCAAATGCCGCATCCCACGCCCTCCTCGACAACGTAAATGTTTATGCGAAACTCCGTACGCCTAGGTCTGACCCTACATCAGGTCAATTAAAAAAGTGTACAAGGTTCCGCTCAAGAGCCTCCCGTTGCCACCATGTTAGCTCTCGTGCTCCCATGGTCTCATAAATAGGGGTATTGCCTTCGACGAGAAGATCAAAGCCATCTGCGATGACTTCACGTACGGGACGATGTGGTACCCTACGCCATACGGCTTATGGATGACACCGGACGGCGCCTTGGATGGTGCAGACCCAACCCATTCCTATATCTTGGCCACGTTCATGAAGTCAACTCCCATGTCAAGATCAGCAGGCCGATATAGGCACCTGTGCTCAAGAGCGTGAGAATGAGGACGCTGTTGCCACTGGTGCGAAACTTGTGGGTAGCAACGCCGCTGTCATCGTCGTGGTCAACGAAGAACTGACGATTTCCCTGGTAACGGCGGTAGAGGGCACACAGCAAGACAGCGGCTCCGTAGACAGCAAAGAGCGCACCGATGGCATAAAACTCGGAGGTGAAGATCTTGAGAATGATGAGCGCAAAGCTGAACTGCGACAGCGCAGTGCGCATGTAGGCGCCTTCAAAAGTCCGCTGTGCCGCCCGGATTTCGACGAGCCTGTTCAGGGGGTGAAGGCGTGAAGTCAGCATCGAGGCTTTGCTATCGCGAACAGGCACTCCAATAAGAATCTTTGATCAGCAAGGGCTGCCGAACTGGATGCAGCCCCCGTGAATTACAATTCCATACGAGGGATGGGAAGAACCGAGGCAAAGACATGTTGCCCCTGGCGGTCCAATGGCAGACAGATATACAGGACGTCACCTTACTCTTGAGCGGTCAGTACCACGGAGCGGGCGCGATGCAGGCGCAGATGCAAGCGGTCCTCCGGATATGGCTGGGTGGTCACTCGCGGTCAGCCAGGTCGTCGAAGGAGACGACGGGAAGTTGAAGAAGCGGACCAACCTGAAACATGGCTGCTGCTGGATGCGTCAATTTGGTGCTGCTTCTCGTTGCTCTTCTCCAAGTCGTGAACAGAGTCCCACCGCGACGCAATTGTCGGCAGGCTTCACAACCTTCTCGATCCGGTGAGGCTATGGCGCTGTACGAGTGGACTTCCGATAGAGCACCCCGGAACAGGACGGCGTTGCGTTGCGGTAGATTGATGTGGAGGAGGAAGCCCCCGAGCAAGCTTAGCTCCTCTCTAGCTCATCCGACCCATGGAGTTTCCCCATGCTGGCAGGTCATTGGCCACGGGAAGTGTAGCCGCGTTCTTTTGCCCCGTCTTGCCCGCGCGGGACTTGACACCGTTTGTATTGATATTTCATACTGTACCGCACCAACATATGAACGCGGAGAAAGGCACTTGCCTTGCGGGTTTGCTGTCACCGTCCCGGGCAGTGCACTGTGGAGGTCGTCTCTCCTGCCCTGTCACCTCCAGTATTCGTAAGGTAGGCTGTGTGCCTGCCAAACCCGAACCTGTCAAGCCTGTTTGACTGTCTTGCCTGTGCCCCTCACTGCCGTAATTGCCAGATGGCTAAAGATGTCCACCATTCCTTGCTTTGCGGCCCGCCCTGCCGTTCCCGCCCGCCAGCTCAGATCTGTTTCGTTTCACTGCCCCCGCCGGACCTGATGGCAACTGGTTGACTGGTATGTGCAAACGACCACTCTCAACTCTGGAGGACATCGGGAGCGGAGATGTGAGGTAAGCCACTGCGGCACAGCACATCGATCATCGTCTCGAGCGAGCATGACAAGTTGGCAGTCGGATCAGCACCGCCTTCCGACACCCTCGAGGCAGGCATTTCACCACGTGCAGCCAACCTTGCAACCCGGCTGGCAAGTCCCGGATCTTCTCCTTCTCCTTCTTCTTTTTCTTCTATACAGGCTCTTATGCCGAATCACTGGAAGTCCGCAATGCTTTCTCCTCGCAGAGGTGTTTGTGGCCTCGTACTGGCTTGACTGCTTTCAGGTCCTATTATGCCTGAGAGCCCTCCGTGCCACGTTCCCGTAGCCCAGCCGAGCCGGGCTGCTCCGCGATGGTGGCCGTGGCCGTGGCCGTTTCCCCTTCTAACCTACATCCTACGGAGCACAGGTTGCGCATTAACGGCTTCGCCGTTCAAATGTTACCTGGCTTACACAATGTCCAAGTGGGCAGTATGGCCCAACAGGCAAGCAAGGCGTACGGTCGGCCTGTTGCCATGGTACATCATGAATATGTACGGTATAGGAGGGTGCGTGACGCTATGAATAGTCGACTGTCTGGTCATCGGGAGAGGACGTGAAAAGAACAACCAAAATCTTACATCCCCTTTTCCCTGCGCAAAAGCTTCTATAAATTCCGAAGCTGTGCTTGGCAGCTATGCACGAAATCTACCGCGTCCTTCTGACGCCACTGCTTGAATCCTTCCACCCTTGTGGATGATCTACGCTACTGCAAGGTTCTTCAGCACAGGAACCGATGCTGGCTGCTCCAAGATCTTGATGAGCACCATGTGCGTTACCGTGCTTGCCCAAACGCTTCTCTATGTCTTCATGAAAGCTCGGAGCCCCGTCTTCCTGCCTGGAGCGTGGCAAGTCGGCAAGCAATTCGATGCCTGGCTGCCAGAGGTACGCCGATCACGAGCTAGCAGAGCCGCCAGACGCCTCGCGGTCGGAAGCGTGTAGCGCGCACACCCCCCACAATCACATACATCACTTGTTCAGCTTCACCATTGCATCGGCCAAAGCTGGAAAGGGAATTGTGGGAAGGACGTCATTGCGGAATCCTGAGGTCGAAGTCGACTGTAACCTCGATCTAGTCTCCCTGGCTTTGCATTCGGTATTCGGTAGTCAGTCTGCCTGCCTGCCTGCCGGGCACGGAGACGCCCCCAAGGCTTGCTTACTGCCACGAAAGGGTTGCTATCTTGTCTTGCTTGTGTTGTTGGATTGTGCCAGGTGAGCAGGCAGGCCTCGACATCTGTCTCGTCTGTGTCGTCTGTCATCCGGAGTGCCTTGTGGGTGCGTTCGAAGGTGGCACCCCCTGCGGTTGGGGCTGAGTACATGGTTCCGAGCAGAAAACGCCTTACGGCTGAGCCATCCCTGCTGCCCTTGGGGTTGGACGCCTGAATTATCACGGACGATCTGACCAAGACGATAGCCAAAGCCGGCGTGTCGGCCAATAGACGGCGATCCCCCAGGACCTGCAATACCACCGCCGTGGTGCGCGAACCTGCATCACCTGCATCACGCTGGCAGGCAGGTTTGCCCAAACCAGACTCTGTATGCCTCGAAGAACACCTTGTCCACGCCTCCTCTTCTCTGCCACATTCCGTGCATCTTACCCATCCCTCCAGGCGGAATCTGTCTCTCTCGTTGGACGCCCGACCGCTTTCTTCCTACCCGTTTCCTCGCCGGACACCTTGCCATTTTGCACGGCCCCGTTGCGATCTGTCGGCCCAGGTCCCTCGAGTCTGATTAGCTATCCCATTGTGCGTCTGGTATTTCCACATTGCCGCCGGAAACCCGATCCTCTCAACTCCACTTTGTCATTAAGCGCCGCCTTGCCAGCCTGGTGCGCAGCCCCCCTCGTTGTCGAAGACGAGTCCTCTACCGGTACTCCTCGCTCGGTTTGTTCCTCAAGCATCATTCCTTTGGCAAACAATCCATTGCGAACGATTCCATCCCAAGAATCGCAGTGAGACAAAGCTAGACGACCATTGCGTGCTCGTTCTCGATATCCGCGCTCCGAGAAAGGTTTGGTCCGCGCCCAAGATCCCAATTGAAGCCAGACGCGCTTCTTGTCTGCGCTGCGCCGTCCGTCGGGCTAGGAACATGATCTTCCTCTGATCCCAACATCAGGAAGCTGCACGGCCATTATATACTACCTTCATCTCACCCCACTACACCATACCCAAGCTATGTCTTCAATATATACTGTCTCCCCCGCGTCGCTTCACGACCTTCGCGACCCTATCCAGACTCGCAGGCACCCACCCCACCTCCCCGAATACCACAGCCAAAACCACCTCCACCAAGCACATACTGGGCCTGCCACGCCGGTAGAGTCGCACTTGCTGTCGCCCCATTCCTCGTATCACTTCCAAAGCAACTCGACCTCGCCGACGGGCAACGCGAACACGCCGGCAGATACCCTCTCCACCGTGGACTGCTACCAGCCCAGCGAGGCTTTCAGTGGGAGTGAGCTTGCCGATGACCCATTCTTCGGCGCCAACTTCGACGACGCCGACTTCCCTCCTTTTGTTGGGGAGCCCGAGACTATACAAGACAGCTTTCTCCAGAAGTCATCGCCAGCACAAGATGACGATCGTGGCCAGTACGCCAGCTATCCTTTGAGTCCTCACAAGACGCCTTCCATACCGACCAACGGGCACTTTGCCAGGATCGATCAAGCGCACGCAAGCGACTCAAGGGACTCCAGTTTGACTAGGGACAACTCAATTCAGTCCCAGTCGCGGCCATCGGAACACCTCGCCAAGTTCAAACATCCTACCCCTCAGCTGACACCAGAAACGAAGGGCGGCAGCTTTTCAAGTGACGACAGCTTGGCGGCGCCAATTGCGTCCACCATGACTGCTCAAAGCCCTCGCGTGACTGTTTCCCTGTGGAACAAGGGTGAAGACACTCCCATCCAAGGCATTGAGAGAGCTTTCGGTACCGATCCTGAAAGTCCTAGGACTAGCCGTGCACCGCACAGTATCGCGGGCGATTTAGTCAATCACCGTGATTTCGATCCGACGGCGTACGTGCAGCGGGCCAACAATGGCACCTGGGTGCCAGACATCGTCACCGGACACCGGGGACTTGGCCCTGGTGAGAGACCGGCCCAAGAGGTACCGACTCCTAACGAACAGGCGGCCCACCGCGACCGTGAAGATAAGAACAGAGAGGTCTATGCCTGGGTTTCCCGTCCCACGAGCCGCTCAGCTGAACGTCCCGAGTCTATCCACGAAACCACTGAGAGGCCGTACGATGGCGAAGACAACATTCCGACTACCGAGATCCGTTACGATAACTTGACTGAGAATAGACACCTGCCTGGTCAAACCTACATCCAGGTAGATGCTCAAGGTGGCCTGAACCCTACAGATCTCGATATCCTCCGCCGTAATCACCGGTGGGAAGACGGACCAACTATCCATGCCATTCACCAACCTGGAGATAATTCCTACTTTCAGCCACAGACTTCACAGGCCGCCATTGAGAAGTTCAATCAGCAGTGTCAGGACAACGAATCTGTCATATCTGCTGCTGCTACATGGGGAACGCGCCGCCGAAGTTTCCCCAGCGTACTAGACATGGATGCCGTGACCAGTGGCAATATCTTCAAGAAACTCTCAATCAGCAACACACGTCGACCAAGTTTCATCAAGAAGTTTCCGATCTCTCTCCCGCGGAGACCAAGCGCCAGTATGCTGAAGCGCAAGGGGAGCAACCTGAGCGAACTCTTCCCAGAAGAGCCAGAGGAGCAAGGTGATCGACGCGGCTCCCACGAGAATCTGAAGCCTGCACGAACATCAAGTTGGGGTATTAAGCAGAAACCCACACCGAGCATCAACACGGCACTGGTGGGCATGGGCACAGGGGTTGCTTCCATTGGGACCACCCATGCTCGTAGCGGTTCAGTTAGTGCGAACCCGGTCACCTCGCCCAAAAGCCCATTCGCTTCACTTTCTGTGCCCACTAATCTTCGAAGACAACGGAGTAAGACGGAAATCACGAAGAAGCCTAGTCCGGACAATCTTATAGGGATGCTCAGGAAACAGGGCGGCCCGCCGGTTGCTCGACTAGCGCAATCCCAGCCTACAGTGCGGCTGGATGATGACGACGACGACGACGACGATGGACTTGACGAAGCAGATATGAAGGCTGAAGCACATGCTTCGGAAACTATCGTGCCAACGTTCCAAGGCTTCCGAGACCACGTTGTGCGGTTGAACCCCCAGCTTGCAAGGTCTGATGAGACGGGAAACCCAAGCAACTACTTGGTTGATCGCATAGCCCACCAGATGATCATTCGCTACAAGCAACTTCAGCAGGCGAAGATCAAGCATATTAGTCACGTGGATCAAGCAAAGTGCTCAAACGGGCGGATGTGCATTGCGCTCGGCGGCTCCGCAATACCGTTGGACAACAAGGGAGCTGTCGACCCTCCCGGCGCTCGACACGACTCTTCGGATGGAGACTCGACACCATTGGAAGGCACTCTCAACACGGAGAGTTTCCCCTCGGGCATTCCTATGCCTCCGACGGCCACACTCCCCGCGGAGTTCGAATGTCAGCTGTGCTTCACCAGTAAGAAGTTTCAGAAGCCATCGGACTGGACCAAGCACGTGCATGAAGACGTGCAGCCATTCACTTGCACATGGGAACGTTGCCGTGAGCCCAAGATGTTTAAGAGGAAAGCAGACTGGGTGCGGCACGAAAACGAAGGCCATCGACATCTTGAATGGTGGAAATGCGACGTCGATGACTGCAGTCACGTCTGCTACCGGAGAGATAATTTCCTGCAGCACCTCGTTCGTGAACACAAGTTCGCTGAACCGAAGGTCAAAACCAAGGCAGCCATCAAGAAGGCCGGTGGGAGCGATATGACCTGGCAGAAGGTCGAACAGTGTCACAGCGAAACAGGCGTGAAGCCACAAGAAGAGCCGTGTCGTTTCTGTGGGAAGACTTTCCCGACCTGGAAGAAGCTGACGGTCCACCTCGCCAAGCACATGGAGCACATCAGCCTGCCTGTGCTGAAACTAATCGCAACGAAACAGTTGAGTGCCGATACCGTCATTAGTCCGGTTGAAGATCCTCCCCCGCGCGCGTTCGGTCTTCCGCCACAACCCGCAACATCTATAAAGCAGGAACTTCCTGTCTATAGTCCTCCAGCGCCTACTTCTACCGTACACACACCGTCGAGCTTCGCTGAACCACAGAGTACACCCAGCTTTATGACCCCTGTCCCCATGACTCAGAATTACTACGCCCAGCAGCAGGCGCCCCAACAATTCGGTAACCTAGCGCACAATTCACCAAGCCCCTTGATGATGCCGACGCAGTATCCTGGACAGCTCCCTTTCCAGAATCTACCTGTCGCTACAACCTCATCGTTCGGCGCACCGGGCGAGGCTTACCATATGAACTTACAAGTTCACGATACTGAGCCCTTCCCGCCCTTCAACTCTCTCGGTATCCAGGACCCGAGTGGGGGCATGTACGACAGCCTAGGAAGCCATACCATGCACACCATGGATCAGTACGGCAGTAACACAGGCTCGGCCTCACCCTATTCACACTCACCTCATCCTGGCCATAGCGGCACTTTCTACAATTCGTAGGGTATCATTGATGACGATGGATACCACTATCTCAACCCGTGGTTTCTGTTGTCTGCTTCTCATCTACCTCTCCCTTGTTTCAGATACCCTAGAGTTGGAGTTTCCCGGTGATCCCCTTCGTGTCACTCCGTGGTGCGTTGAATAGCAAACCGCACCAGGGATATATTTATTTCTCATCCTCACATTACCCTTTACCAATACTTGTATACGGCAGTACGGCATGTTTGATGCTTCTTGCTGGAGAGCTGCACCCCGGCTCCAATCGCTTTGGAACCGCGGATTCGGATAAGAGGGTGGCATCATGGTTCGGATGTGTATCAGAGGTCGACAGCGGTTCGACTTCCCCCCGGGACTGTTTCTTTACTTGACATGCCGCGCGCTCAGCCTTTTTGGGCGATGGGCGCAGCAGTAACAGCCGGTGCTTGTCTAGGGGCACCAGAGACTCCACCCCTGATATTGACCTCAAATGGGCACGCCCCCAGCTTGCCATAAACCTTTCCCTTCATTCCTCGGCTTCATTTTGATGGTAGCGGTACAAGAGTCTGCCAATCCGCTCAAGAAGACGGGCAGTGTATATACATGGCCCAACGAGAGGCTCGGGATTGAAGAGGCCATGAAAGCACAAGCGTCCTTTGGCAGAATCGGGGAATTTGGCGTTTCTTGATTCTCATGTCTGTCGCTTGAACCATCTCAATAGACCTGTTTTGCCTATGTTTGGCTCGCATATCTATGACGCTCCGAGTCTCCTTCTGAGTGACGATCGCGTTCCTGGTACCAGGCATAGACCATATGACCCAGAGCACCTAGAAGACATACAGCCACGGTAGGCCGGAAATCGCATGCATGTAGGTAGATGTAGGTCGCTAGCTACCAACAAGGGGCCGCCAGGCCCAACGGAGCTTGGGATTTTGCCTCGATTTCAAGGAGTAATCAAGTCTACGGCCCAGTCCAAACGACATACGTTAAGTGGACCAAGCCGTGCTGCGAGATCCCCCCTCAGGCGAACAATGATGAGAACTCAATCATCGCCTTCTTACGAGCGCTGATGTTCCCCCAGAGGGTACAGAGGAAGATTGATCTATGCTGCTCCGGGAACCCCGGACATGGCTGCCAGCAATCCTTTTAACTGACACTTCGGATCTCCTCTTATTTAAGAGATGAAGTGAAAATAGATTTGTCTTCTGCTTGGCAAGAACCGGGTCGCTAGATATGTCGCAGGGTCTTCTTTCCAATTTTACCCTCCAGAACCAACGAGTCTCTCGCAGAAGAGAAGCATATTTGGAACTCATCATCGCTCAAGGGTCTCGCGGACAGGCATTGGAAAGGGGTACGGTTGAGAATATCTCCACCAAGCTGGTGGCTGATACAAGGTCTGACCAAACACGGGCTCAAGAGTGTGGTCGTCCATTGCTGCGCCTCTCCCTGGGTACAGACTGCTTGGCACAACGATCGGGGAACCTCCGCTGGGACGAAAGCACTTACGTGGCCGCCAAGTAGAAGGAGGCCGGAGCTAGGAAAAGCTTAAGCAAACTTTACCTGAAGAACAGAAACAAAAGACAGGAAACTGGGTCGTACGCAGACACCTCATTGACCGAAGCTGTTCTGAAAGTTCACAGCCCAAACGCGGATCAGACCAGATCTGGTTTGAGATGTGAGCCGCGGGCGAGCATCAGGAGCACCCAGATCGAACGATAAGGTAACGTTGGAGGTGATGCCAGGGTGCTGGGGGCCGCCAACAGCCGCAACGGCGATGCGATGGCCAAGGTGTGCTCTGGGAAGACGGGAACTCATCTCGCAGAAATTGTTGAGCAGGAAGCCCGGATGCCGGGGAAGACGTCGATGAACTGGACAACAGGGTCTACGCGAGCCTTTGTATAGGGAAGCCAGGGAGACGGACCGGAGACCAGCAGCGGGCGGTGAAAGCAATCAATCACGACAATCGAACCAAAAACTTGGAAGTCGGTTCATCCGATTGTAGTGGACCTCGCCAAAGAAATTTCCGGTGTTTCCATCTGAAGATTCCGTAAGATGCACGGAGATGCCTGTCTTGAAGTAGTCGAGCGGCGACGGTTCATTGGCGGCGTTAGAGGAAGAAGCAGGGCATTGCTGGGGTTCGTCCAGCCGGGAATCGTGGCCGTGGACCTCGGAAGGTGGGTGGGATCGTGGCGCTCTGACTGTGGCTGGGGCCGGTCTAGACCCTACCTTAAGGGTGGGTCTTGCTTACCTTACCTTCCCGTCAGGTACCCGGTGGATCTCCAGTCCCGGGTTGTACATACCTAGGTAGATGATAGTAGGTACGGGGCTGTCCAGAACGCGACTGCCAAGCTGCCACCTGCAAGCAAACTTGGAAGACGATGGAAGACGCGCAACCCCCCGGGACTCCTTCTTCGTTTCAACGACGCTGACCGGAAGCGACATGCGTCAAGTCGAGGCTGGAACCTGCTTCATCTTCACTGACGCTTCCACCTCTTTCTTGAAATGTTCTCGTGCGAGAGCGAGCCCGCTTATTCTATTTGAAGCAAGGCACAGACGGCAACCTCGTATTCCACCAAGACCTGATGCCCAGGGGTGATCCGTCGGCCACCACCTTCACTGCTTTCAGTTGCTGACAGGGGAATGAATACAAGCTTTGCAGAAGGCATCGAAAGCTAAGGTATGGCGAATGCGCCAGGCAAGAAGGCAACAAGCAATTGAAGAAGAGATGCCGTCGTTCCTCGCCCGTGTTTGGTTGCTTGGCCTCTCCAGCCAAGTGATGAGTGGCAGCCTCGGGGCACGTGCGAGCATAAAGGATGCCGATTGCAAGCTCTTTCTGCCCTCCGAGCCACCGTCTTTTATCTGGGTCGACGGAGCCAATTCATATGAAATTGGAATGATATCTGGGCACCAGCCTCATTGGGCAAATGAGCCCCAAGCGACCTACCAAACGGCGGGCAGATGCAATCTCGTTTGCGACCACCGATGGCCGATGCAATTACGACGCCCCTGCGCTGCGGCATAGTCTTCATATCCTTCTTTCATGTGCCGCCCAGCCCAAATGCAACCAACAACACCTAGCTCGAGTGAAGCCATTCCCACCATCCCCTTCCACCCTCGCTATCCGATCGACCTGGACAATACCCCGGCCTGGCCTGGCCCGCCCAGTCTGGCGCCGTCGCGAGCTGGCGGCCTGGCGGCCAAGCGGCCAAGCGGCCAAGTCGTACCGCGATCACCAAGCAAGTCTTTATCTGGTAGGTCTGCAGTCCAGTCCCAGCAGTCAATGCTCACGCATCAAGATGCGCGTGCAATTCGCCAGAAAATCAAGATCGGGGGCCAAGCCAAACAGGCCTTGCCCAATAGACCGCCTTGGCCATGGTAGGAGGCTGTGGCTTTCGAGACCGCTGCGACCTTCTGACGCAAGAACCGACAGGTACGGAGTAATCTGCAGCGCTAGGTACCGTCTGCCAACCCATCAAGCCCATCCGCAAAAGGGCTGTGCAGCGGCCAGACGGGCAAACGGGGTGACGGCCTTTGCGACCAACTGACTGACCCGACGGGGAGTTGGGGAGCAAGGACGGCAACTCTGTCCTTTGTCCAGCCGGCCGCCCTGCTCGAGCGAGTCGGCGCCGAGGCCGAGGCGAAGGACGCGATACGGTCAGCAGCACAGCCATCCTCGGGGACTCGCTTACCGCCAATCATCCTGTTTCTCTCCCCTCCTGCATGCAGGTGCGAGCCCCTTCCCGTTCCTGGATCCCCAACCAGGCCACCGCCAGACCACCTTGACCACCAGGCCGGGTCAGGTACGAACATCTTCTCCATTTTTCCCTACGTTGGTCTCGTTGCGCTAGGACGATGGTTTCGATGATTCGATCGCTATCGCGCAACATGCTGCTTCCTTGGACGTGAAGTGGGAGGAATCGCGCACCCGAAGAGAATAAGAGGCATATTGGACCGGCATAGCAGCTCATATTAGCATTGGGCTGCCTCAATTTGCTACCTTCGCTGGTGATGTTTCAAAAATAGCCGGGTGAAGCGGGCGGTTGCTGTGGTCGGCCAATGGTCCACCAGGGGCCGACGCCATCTCCCTGCAGCCTGCTCCACGGGTTTCGTGTGCGCCTAGCTTACCAGCCGCCCCAGCTAGGCCAACCGCCGTGCGTGGCCGCCGCCCTGTCCGTCTGCTCCAGCGCTCCACGACGCCGGTGCGAGCTACTGCCAGGGGCGTTCAGGGGGGGTATGCTGCGCTTGGCTGCGAGCTGCCGAGCGCTGCGTCGTGCCATTGGCCCTGACCTGCCTCGACCGGGGGCCGGGAGGGTCTCGACCGGATCAGCACTGGGCCACAACGCACACCAGCGAGATGATAGATCTCGCGCCTCAGGGGGGCCCTCGCGGCCTCTGAATGCTTGCTCTCGCTGTGCGCTGCGCTGCTCGGCTGCCTTCTGCTTGTGCCTCTCGTGCTCCCCCATCCAATTGCTCTGTGCGCTGGGGGCCACTCTCATCTTGTTCGCCCTCGCCGTCCACTCATTTTGCCGCGTTATCCTCTTTGAGTTGTCGTTCTTGGTGATCTCCTGCGTCTTCCCATCCCGTACTCCATACCTTCACACTCGCTCACTCCTACACACTTGCACACACACACTCACTTCAGTCCAACTACCGTGCTCGTTTCATGTATGCGCCCATCGCTACTACCCTCTTCGACCTGCTGCATCGTCGACTTGCTCGTCACCTTTGACGCCAGCTCCTTGGCCGACCAGGGGCGAACCGAGTCTTCATCAGGAGCCGTCCGAAGTAGTCTTCTGCTTCGGCCTCTTGCTCTCCTCCCGTCCTTCTCTCTCCCAGCTGGCGATCCTTTGCCATTTTTCATTCTTTCCAGGTTGATCCTCGGCCATCTTCCACCTTGACAAGACAATTTTCTTTCTTGGGAGAAGAAACACGCTCTTTGCCGCCTGCTCTTTGTCTTGTCGACCCTTCTCTGTCCCCCTATTGCCCGAATCGGATATTTACTTAGGTTACCGCCGCCATCGAAGAACGGATTTCAGTACAGACGAAACAAGGAATACACCGACGACCAAAGACACGAAATCAATTCGACATACTTAGATATTGGACCTGGCGCATTCTCCGGCCTGCATTTCAGGAAGCGGCGAGCGACTCAGTTTTTTTGACGTATACTAGGGGATCAGCTTCACGGCATCTTTTCCCGCGGCGCGAGTGGGAACACGGTTTTCAGTTTAGACGGAAACGAACGGACGATCAGATTTCGAAATGGTTGGAATACGTTCGAGGTGGACAATACGGCGGGCGGCGATATGGGCGACGGCTTTTTTGGCGACCGGCGTGCTCGGCGACGATATCCTGGTAACGGATGGCTTCACAAACTGTGACGCAGGCAACCCTATTCAGGTGCAAAATGTCGACATTAAGTACAACAACAACCTCAAGACGGTGGAGTTCAACGTCGCCGGTACGAGTGCGAAGAAGCAGAAGGTGATGGCTGTGCTGTCGGTTACTGCCTACGGCCAGGATGTATACACCAACAAGTTCAACCCGTGCGAAGAGCCCAACAAGGTCGACGCCTTGTGTCCCGGTAAGTTCTTCCCCGCACAGCCGTTCGTTTGCACATCATGCTAACATCTTCACAGTTCCCCAGGGCACCTTTGGCGCGAACGGTTCGCAAGCCATTCCTGAAGCGTACGCTAATAAGATTCCCGCCATCGCTTTTCAAATACCGGACATTGCCGCCATGGCAACACTTCAGCTGCAGTCGGTGGACGATGGCTCGGATATCGGTTGCGTCCAATCTTCGGTCACGAATGGCAAGACCGTTGGTCTGCCTGCGGTGTCTTACGTTGCCGCTGGTGTAGCTGGCGCGGCCTTGGTGATGGGCGGTGTCTCGGCTGCCGGTTCTGCTGCTGCTGGCGCGTCCGGCGCTGGAGGAGCAGGCACTATCAGCCCCAGTTTCGGCGAGGTCTTCGGCGTCTTCCAAGGCTTCGCCATGAACGGCATGATGTCGGCTAACCTCCCGCAAGTGTACAGAAGTTTCTCCAAGAACTTCGCCTTTTCGACCGGCCTTATCCCGTGGAGTAATATGCAAATCAGCATCGACAACTTCCGTGCGAGCACTGGTGGAAACCTGACCAACAACAACTTCGAATATCTGCAGAACGCCACCCTGGTTTTTGCAGACGGCTCGACGGCCAATGCCTCCGGCGCGACGTTCAAGCGTGGTTTGGACCACTGGGTGTCATTGGCACTTCGCGACATTGACACATCGGTCAACACTTCAGCTCCTGCCGAGACAGAGAGCGCACTCACCGGTGCCGAGAACCAATTTGGCGAGGCGTTGAAGGGTGTCAAGGCTTTCGCCAACGAGGTGGCTGTCCCCGACTCGAACGTGTTCATGACGATCCTCCTCATCGTCGCGATTGTCATTGCTGTCATCATTGTCGGCATTCTACTGATCAAGGTGGTGCTCGAGTTCTGGGCCCTGTTCGGCAGCTTCCCCGAGAAGCTTTCGGGATTCCGCAAGCACTACTGGGGCTCGATCGCCCGCACAGTTACGCAGCTGATCCTGCTTCTCTATGGCATCTGGGTGCTTTACTGTCTGTACCAGTTCACCAATGGCGACTCGTGGGCCGCCCAGGCCCTCGCTGCTGTTACCTTGGCCATCTTCACCGGCGTCCTGGCCTTCTTCTCCTGGCAGATCTACAGCATGGCCCAGAAGCTTAAGAACGCCGAAGGTGACGCTTCTGCGTTGTACGAGGACAAGAAGATCTGGATGAAGTACTCGCTCTTCTACGAATCCTACAAGAAGAGCTGCTGGTGGCTGTTCATACCCGCTATCGTCTACATGTTTGCCAAGGGCGCCGTGCTTGCCGTCGGTGATGGACACGCCATGGGCCAGACTGTCGCGCAGATGATCGTCGAGGCGCTGTTCCTGTGTGTGCTTCTGTGGGCCCGGCCGTACGAGCGCAAGTCTGGCAACGTCGTCAACATTCTGATCCAGGTTGTGCGTGTTCTGTCGGTCGTCTGTGTGTTCGTCTTCGTCGAGGAGATGGGCATCTCCGAGACCACGAAGGATGTGACTGGTGTGGTGATGATCGCCATCCAGTCGGCGCTCGCCGGTCTGCTCGCCATCCTCATCGCTTACAACGCCATTGTCGCCTGCGTCAAGCAGAACCCCCACCGCCAGCGCAGAAAGGAGATGGGTAAGTTGCGCCAGTTGCAGCTCCAGAAACAGGAGCCTGCAATTCCCCTTTACTACTGAAGTACAAGTCAGAACTGACCGGGATTCCCCCACGTGACAGAGAAGTTGCAGCGCGACATGGATACGCTTACTCCCCTCGATGCCCGCAACTCGCTTCTTATGGAGCACTCCAAGACCAACGATTCCAGCTTCTCCATGGCCAAGATCAACGCCCGCGGCGAGAGCAAGGAGCCTCTCACCCGCGTCCGCCGCGACTCGTCTCCAGACCGATACGACTCCGCGATCCCGGAACCTGCGAACCCCTACGGCAGTCTCGCTGCGCCGTACAGCCGCCCCCTAACGCCCAACGCTCCCATGGGCGGCGCCAATTCGAGCCACGAGAACCTGATCTCCAGTGCGGCGCCTGTCGCCGGCCGCCAGCCAACATTACCGAGCGTCGGCGGCTATGGTGGAGGATACGGAGGAGGCTACCGGGGACCCGGGGGATATTAATCTGGTCTTTGCTTTCTGCTCCCTCAGCACTTCCTCCTATGTAAGCGCGTTATCTTAATGTGGTCACGATTACTCTCCCTATGTCGCTACCTACATACCTCAACTACCTACCTATCTACCTCTTTGTCGACCTCACCTCCTGTACAAAAGCCACTGTACGAACCAGCCTCGACCGCGACTCCTGGGTCGGGGAACTATTTACTTTACCGACCACCTACGATACCCGGTCGGCCGACATACCGCACTCCGCCCCCATCTTCTGGATTTCTTTATTTAGACACCACCCTCCTGGAAAGCTGGAGAGACCATGGCCGCTTCTACCATTCATTCTCATCCTAGTATATAGTCAGACCCCATAGTGAATTGTAGTTCCGCGGCCGTGGACATAGAGCACTGATTGATTACCCATTGATTGGCAAACCGAAAAAAGTATAAAAAATAACCCGACTCTTCTCGCTTCCAGCGTGACGTTGATCTGTGCAGTGTACGGACGTCGGCGTGTCCGCGAGGTGGTATCGGTGAGTTAATACCTAGGTATCCTTAAAGATACGCCCCGGTTCTTCGATCCTGCCCTCGCATCGCGGTGAAAACCTCGGTGAGTAGTATAATGATGTTAAGATGAGTCTTTGATAACTCTCTTCTTGCATTTGTCTCCTCGTACCTCTCATTATTGCATGTGTACGCCATAGACCCGCCGGGTCGCAACTGATGCGGGCAACGCTGAGCTATGTATAGTGGCTCATCTGTGTTACTGTTGGTGAGTAGTTATCGCACTGCTTCCCTAAGTGTTGCTGCTTCGGTTGTGACTCGCACGCGATTCTTCAAACACCGGCCCGGAAATTGCATTGCAACCGGGCAAACAGCATACTTCAAGTGTGTTTTAGCTTGGTCAACTCCATGACGGTGGTCATCAGCAGTCAGTCAGTCTCAATCAGGAAGTGAATCACATTCTAAGTATCTTTCCCTGTGGTATAAAAATAGAGAATGCTCTCGAATACGCAAGAGTTGCTGGATGGGAAGTTACTTACCTGCACCTCCACTTCATCCGCAGATTTCACGATCCTAGCATGCCCGAGATAGACCAGGCAACCAAGGCCTCAAGGGCTGAGGCCACAGTCCGGCTCGAGACTTCCTTCCACGACGCCAAGCAGAGATATCTTAACCTGATCAGCCAATGTGGCCAGTTAAATCGAGCCTAGGTACGATGAGGACCCGGCAACGCAAGGTGAACAAGCTTGAAGTGACAGCTATCCTCGGAAGCCTGCCTGCTAACACTCGGCAGCAGCGGCACGGAACCAACAAGGAGCCGGGACGGACGAGACCGAAACCAAGTTCGCTATGTATGGTAAGTCACCTACCCGCCACCTGGGCCTTCGGATAAGAAAGGATCTCCGGCGGGTACTCGGGGCTAACCATCCCCAGAGCAGAGCCGGCAGCAGCTCGAGGAGCAGATGACGATAGCGCGACTGGCGCTGACGGACCACGCCTTGCGCTCACGCTCGCTGCTCGCCGAGTACGGCCTCGGAGACCACAATGCGTCTAGGCTGCGGGCGATCGGGATGTCGAGTATCCACTCCCTCCGGCCGCCTGCCTTCGCTGGGTTCAGAACGGATCGGTGATGGGAACTGGCCTGGCCTTTTTCTTCTTCCTCTTCTTTACTTGTTTTTTTTTTCTCGGAGCGTGGCCTTCCCACCCTTTGGTGTTCCATATGAGTTTTGGACTGGAGCGCAGTTCTTCTGGCATACTCGGACTCGATAAGATGTGCATTCGGGTAATGTCGATGGTGCTTGCTGGCAGTCTAGCGACCGTCCCATCTCATGTCCATTCGCAATGCGACGCCGCGCGTTAACGCCGTGGGTTCGACTGGATATGCTTGCCATGGGCTTGTAGCGATAATGCCGAATAGAGATAGGAATGCAGCGCGTTATCGCTAATCCAGGGTGCTTCCGCCGAATCGGGTGGTTTGGAAGTTCAGCGCGCCGCCAACAAGTCTGCGTGTTGATGAGCTGGGAGACCGGCGAAATCTTGGTGGGGCGGTTGCGGTGTCGGTCATGCCACTACCGTTACGTCCCAGACAAAGGAAGGGTATTCCTGACCTTGTTAATACTGCCCCTTGATGATGCGGTAGGGATATCGCGGCGTTGCCGGTCCTCCCAGTGATTGTGTGGGTGAATGACTCGCGGACCGACCGTTGACTGTTGGAGACCCAGCCCGTCCCGTCAAGCCTGTCTGCATCAACGACATGGCACAGCGAGTACTAAGCCCGTGACAAGTTCGTCGAGATGTTCGTGCTTTGGAACCAGGTGTCCGCATGCGTCGTTGTCGGTGCTCGAAAACGATGGCGCGGGATATGGAGTTCGCAGAGTCTGTGCTGCTTCTTGGTCCTATGATACTGTCATAGTCCCTATCAAGATGCTAATAAGTGACGCATTTTTGACTCTGTTTGCTTTGCGTTCCTCCCTGATCGCTTTCGGCTTCTTACGCTGGGGGACTTCAGAAGAGACTTCCCGAACCTCTGCTGGATGGTACCGTGACTCGGGGGATATCCTAAGCTCCCTGTCTAGTTCTTCCGCATCCCATATATTTCCTGAGCTGCGAGTTTGTTGTGCGCGTTGATCCAACTACGTTTCGAGTAGTGTTGTCAGCCTCGGGTTGGGGGGTATCGTACGACGCCATGACAGCTTCCCAGGAACTGCGCTGATCCATCATCTCGCACGTTGCCACAGTACGCGCAACGGATCGAAAATCCGAGCCCAGGTGTGCCATCCCCGAGACCGTGAGGTTTCAAGTTTATGTGTTGACCCCATTTCCTCCTTCAACCGACAAGTCAAGTCGAGAGCGTGGTGTTGGATGCTTACGCGTGAGGCGGACGCTGTCATGCCACTCGTGTCCTCGTGAGTGGACAAGGCAACATCTAAGGTCAACACCCCCTGACGACATGGGCCGTTCGCCTCGATCTTCGCGCTTGTTTCCTCCACTCGTTGGGTTGGCAATGAAGTCGACCAGGCACGGTGAAGTGTGGTGTGATTCACGGGCCGCGAAAGTTCTCCTGGTCCGCCAGCACTGCGGAGATGAGTGGGATACGTGTTTCCAAGAGGCTGCTTTCTCGTGTGATCATGGTCTCCAGAACGGGTCTCATCAATGAGGCGAACTGAGTGGCGAGAGGAACAGGGTAGGGGATAACAAGGGCACGCATCACCCTATATTGCCATCCACGCCTCGTTTTTTCTCGGGGTTTGCTTCGCGGATAGGAAGACAGTGCTCTCTCACCAACAATAACAAAGCCCGGTAATATGTCGCAGCAAGCGAGCTTGCGATGTGATAGGTTCGCGTGGTCTCGCCTCGAGGAGGCAAACTTGCCTGTCCAGAATAGGTAGTGTGTAGAGAATGAGCAAACGAGGATCAGTGTTCGCCTCAGGATGGAACCCAGGCTTTCTGGTCAACCCGCGCAATCACTGGCCTTTTTATTTTGGACGAGTTAGCGTGTACTTGTTCGTGGTAGTTGACTAACTATACACCGTGGTTGTGGGCTGTGCCGAAGCGAAGGTAAAAAGCTATTAGGCAGAAGGAGGTCGATGAGCTTTCGAAATCTGCGAGAGGTCAGGTCAGCTCAACGGAGATCTAGCCCTGCTGGTCAGTACTCATCCCTTGTTGGAGACGCATGTAAGTTGGGGAAATGTCAAGGTCCGATGACCAACAGGCGACTCCGTGTGAATTACCCCTGCCTCCATGGATTTATTTTTAGTCACGACGCAGGGTGAGGCTGCATCGGCATTTGTGCTTTGTAACAACAGTTGAATAGTCTTCCTCTTTGCCTTCCAAGAGCCAACGAGTTGATCAGGGCTTCACGAACGATACATCAACGGAACTGTGACCACACAACTGGCCCCCGAAGCGCAAATATATGCACTGTCTATTGCGGCCAGATATCTCTTTTCGGGTTTCTCGCAAATAAGAAGATATGGAGAAGCCTCGAACATCGTCAGCTTATGAGTGCATGATCTGGAAGATGGCATACTCCCGTACTGTACAGAGGAGCAGTGCGATTCGGTATACCGGCGATCTCCTCACGGCACAGAGGACCAGTAATTACCACCTATTGATGAGCACTACAAAAGCGGAGGTGTTTCTCACAATATATAAAAAAAAAAGGCAACTCGCAAAGCAGCCGTCCAGCACGTCGCGTGACCCCTTACCATCCCTTCGACACTTCGAAATTCCGAAATGCAGCAACCATGGGAGACGCAGCAACCAGAGGAGATGACGGAAGAGCAGATCGTGGCAGCGCAGATCGAGGCAGCGCGGCTCGCGGCAGAGAGGACGGCAAACCGAAGGGCTGAAATGGCGTATCACGTTGTGACTCTATTCGAGACAGCCCAAGCGGAGTACCTTCGCCTGATCCAAGAGTGCGTGAATCTGAACGCAGAATACGAAGTCGATATGCAGACTCCAGGTACCTATCTCACGCATGTTGCTAGCCTTTCACGCCTGCCTGCTGATACTCGGTAGTTCTGAAAACTTACGAGCTTGGAGGAGAATCTCTTGTGTATGGGACGAGGGCTGTTATTATCAGTAGGTGGCACGAGAACAACACCCGCGCAGGGACTTAATTACTCGGCATTTCAGACAAGCCACCCTGCTAACATTTCTCCAGGGGAAAGGCGTATTGAGGCCGAAAATTCGCTGGCTTCAACGAGAATATGGATCATGGCCCAGATGGGGCTGGCAGGTACGCTATCGCGGGCGTGGGGCGAGCATGATCCCAACACACGGCAACTGCGGGCGATTGCGAACTCGATTGTGTTGAACAGTCAGCCGCCGGTGTTCATCGGACAGTCTGGACAGTCTGGACAGTCTGGACAGTCTGGACGATCTGGCTGACCTCTCTCCCCCTCCCTCCCTTCCTCTCTCTCCCTCTCTCTCTCCTTTTTTTTCTTTCTTTTTTTCTCTCTTTAATGTTCTCTTTATCTCTATCTTTTTATCTCTATCTCTAAATCACAATGTCAATGTCATCGTGACGACTCTTGTACGGAGGATTACGGGCGCGATGGGCCTGGTTTCCTAGGTAGGGTAGTTTTTTTATCAAACATGTCTCAATCTGCCTAACATCAAATGAGCAACGAGTAGCGGCGGAGGAGTATTGGCCATCCCGCGAAGTCGGAAGTCGGAAACCGTCTACTCCGTACCTACTTAAGTACTTTAGGCTCGGGTACCTTACTTATAGTAAAGAATCGCTTATCTGCATAACCCCACTATTTCTGTACTTGGTATCGTCCTCGTTGGTGGAGCTCCAGCAAGCTGCGAGGGCTTGCCTGACTTCTTGACGACGCGTGAGGCCAGCTGCCTTGGAGCTCCAGAGCCCGCCCAAAGTGAGCCTTGCCAAGCTACAATCATCCGTCACTTACTCAACCACATCCAACGCCAGCGCTTCCATCAGCCGCCCTGTAACATCACCGTTAACCTCACAGTCCTACCAACTCTACCGGTCTTCCTCTGCGGTTCGATACAGCATCTCCCTCCTCCGTAACCACGCTCATTTCTCCGAGATGGACGCCCTTGTCGCCCGGTACAGCCGCCCGGCAACACTCAACAACGAGACGTACGCAGAGGACCAGCTCGACGACCTCCACAATGACAGCACCCCCAGCCTATCCCTCAAGTTCGCCATGCCTCCGGTAGCCCAGGTGAGCGCCCTACTGCTTTGATGCCATGTCTCCGTTGCTTCGATGCTTCTCTTGAGCTCCAAGCCGAGCTATGCCACCCAGCTACCTTCCAGGAGCTACAAACATCCCTCTCGCGGCGCACATCATTTGGCTAACCCATTTCGCCCTGTACAGCCCGAAGCCTGGCTCCGTGCCGCTACAGACGACCGATCAAACCCCGACTGCCCCATCAAGATCGCCCACGGCACGACGACACTCGCCTTCCGCTTCCAGGGCGGCATCATCGTGGCCACGGACTCGCGCGCCACGGCCGGCAACTGGATCGCCTCGCAGACGGTCAAGAAGGTGATCGAGATCAACGACAAGATGCTGGGCACCATGGCCGGCGGCGCCGCCGACTGCCAGTACTGGCTGGCCTGGCTGGGCATGCAGTGCCGCCTGCACGAGCTGCGTCACAAGCGCCGGATCAGCGTCGCCGCCGCGAGCAAGATCCTCGCCAACCTGGTCTACCAGTACAAGGGCATGGGCCTGTCGATGGGCACCATGTGCGCCGGCGTCACCCGCGAGGAAGGACCCGCCCTTTACTACATCGACTCGGACGGCACCCGCCTGGCCGGCAATCTGTTCTGCGTCGGCTCCGGCCAGACCTTCGCCTACGGCGTCCTCGACGCCGAGTACAAGTACGACCTGACCGAAGAGGCCGCCCTCGAGCTCGGCCGCCGCTCCATCCTCGCCGCCACCCACCGCGATGCCTACTCCGGCGGCTTCATCAACCTCTACCACGTCAAGGAGGAGGGCTGGGTCAAGCACGGCTTCAACGACACCAACCCCATCTTCTGGAAGACCAAGCTGGAGAAGGGCGAGTTTACCAACGTCACCAGCACCCTAGTATAAGGTCGCTTGGGCGCAAGACGGGTGAGCGGGGATCTATTTGGTCTCTTCCGGGATACCTGAGCGTTGTCCCGTGAGGAGGCAGGCAAGGAAAGCTTCGGTGGACTTGTCACGATAGGAATCAGCTGGGCACTTCTGCACGGGCCTGGGGGATTCGATGTGTACATGTAACAACACTATGGCGTCGTCGACATTTAACTTGGTGCAAGTCCAGAATGCTTCCTATCTGCCGTCTCTCATGCTTTGAATTGTGTCATGTATACAGCGTGCCATGCAGTCGTGCCTTTCTGGAATCCTCGTTTACATTCGTGGGTATCATATTGTGTTCGATTCGTACTATACATATCCTCGCGTCTCTGCTCTTACTGATCTCGATAGCTTCCTCCTACGCTTCGACCCGCCTCCACCCAGGCACGGCGAGAACTCCACTCTTACCACCCCCACCCCCGCCGCCGCCTTCGGCATCAGGGTCGGGCTCCGCCTCGAGCGGCCACCGACGGAACACCAGAACGTCGAGGTCGGTGCGCCAGCCGGCCTCGAACATCTCCATGCCGGCCCAGGCGATCATGGCGGCGTTGTCGGTGCAGAGGGGCAGGGGCGGGCACACGAGCTCGACGTCGGCGAAGCCGCGCGCGTCCAGGAAGCGGCGCACGACGTGGCGCAGGAAGCGGTTGCTGGCGACGCCGCCGGCCATGACGACGTGGCGGACGGGCGGGTGGGGGGCCTGCTGCAGCGCCAGCACGACGCGGCCGGCGACGTGCTCGAAGGCCAGGCGCATGGCGGCGCGGGCCAGCAGGCGGCGCTCGGCCTCGGGCATGTCCGGGGCCGCGGCCACCGCGCGCTCGACCTGCGAGTTCAGGCCGTTGAAGTCGAGGAGGGCGGCGGCGGCCGGGCCGGTGCCCCGCTGGCCCATCGGCGGCGTGAGGACCCACCCGCACCCCGCGGGCGCGTAGGGCGCCGTCTCGTCGGCGCGGCGCGCGGGCGGGGTGTAGCACGCGTACGACGGGGCCGCGGACCCGAAGGCGAAGGACTCCAGCAGCGACCCGAACGAGTCGCCCGGCCGCATGTGCGCGGCCAGGTACGCCGCCGGCACCACGCAGCGCCCCGTCTTGTCCAGCATGTCGCCCAGCGCGATCTGGCGCGCCTGGCTGAGGATCGCGTGGTCGGTCAGGCCGCCCGAGCGCACCAGCAGGCTGTGCCCGCCCGAGACCAGCAGCGACAGGAAGGGGAAGCGCGGCTCGGGCTCCCCTCCTCCTCTGCTGTGGTCGGAGTTGGAGGAGTCGGAGGTCGAGATCTCCTCCTCGGCGGCGGCGGCGGCGGCGGAGGAGGACTCTCCCAGGGCCAGCGCGCTCACCAGCCGCGGCGTCAGCGCGTGCGCCTGCATGTGGTGCACGCCCACCAGCGGCACGTCCCACGCCACCGCCAGGCCCTTGGCCGTGTTCAGGCCCGCCGCCAGGCCGGACACGTTGCCGGGCCCGCGGGTGGCGCAGACGAAGTCCGGGCGGCGGCGGCGGCGGCCGTCCACCCAGAGCACGGGCGCGTCCCGGTCCCCGGGCGGCGGGGGGGCGGGCAGCGAGCGCAGCGCCCGCCGCAGCAGCGGCGCCAGCGACCGGTTGTGCCCCAGCGCCGCCGTCAGCGGGTGCACGCCCCGCGTCGCCCGGCTGTCCGACGTCACCTTCTCGTGGAAGTGCAGGCGCGCGCGCCCCGTCGCCGCCGCCTTCTCCAGCACCGCCACGCAGGTGTCGTCGCAGGAGCTCTCGATCGCGAGCGTGAGGAGGGGTCGCCGGGCGGTGCGGAGGGCAGGCGCCGCGGGCGGCCGTCGCGGTGGCGCGGTGGGCGCGAGGAGGAGGGCGGAGGAGAGGAGTCGGCGGAGCGCGGGATGTCCGGTCCGCAGACTATGCGTCCCGGCGCATGGTCGCGGGGCCGGCCATAATGATCCGCTCATCAAGGCTTCCGGTGGTCCACGGCTGGGCTCGGGCGAGGTCGCATAGCATGCCAGTAGAGGTCGGTAGCGGGGTGCAGATATCGGGAAGAGAATTGGAGGAGTCCTGTTTAAACAGGCCGACCAAAAACTGCTGCTCTTATCTTATCGGTACGTACCTTATACTTGGCTCCCGGTTCACTAGCCTCACCCTTCTTGTCCTCCCTTATTCTTATTTCCTTCAAGGCGACGCAAAATCAAGCCACGCTATTGCCACTGCGGTCTGCACTCCAGTTCTGTCCTGGCCTATTCACTTCCCGTCTGTGTCAATGAGCTTCGTTTACTCTCAGGACATCATGGTATTGTCGGCTTCAATCTCAGAGTCGTGGCCCAGTCGACTGTCGCCGCTACGGGGATTCCCTCGAGCACCTAGGTAAAGCCATGGCTCGGTGAAGCAGATAATCTGCCTTACCATCCACGCCACCCTCACAGAGCCTTCGCTTCACTCCATCGAGGTACACGTACCTAGGCCCCTGGCGACCAAAAACGGTCATGGCTTTTAGGTGGTATGATTGGAAGCAGGTGTCTTATTTCCCATCGGACTCGATCTACTCCCAGTGCGATGTCACAAGATGGATGTCCAATGATGGAAGCGTGGGCTATCTGAGGCCATATTTGGCTTTTTGGTCCATCGTGCCGGATTCTCTTGCTGCCGCTGACGATCAGCAGTACAACGGACAACGCACCAAGAACCGCCAGTATGATTGGAAAAGTCATACACCCGGTGCCCTTGGGCCTGCTGATTTTGAACAGGGTCTCAGCCTCTGAGGGGCTGAGTCGGAGGCTGTATTCTGCAGAATGACGCGGCGAATACCTAAGACAGAGACCCAATGAAAGAGATGCACGCAATGGGCAAGATGCACGCCCATGGGAAAGCTTACGTCTTTAATAGTACGCGCTGGGCCCAGTGGCACCGCAGTCCTAAACAACCACCCCTATTCTCTCCTCGACTTTACTCGAGTACGTTCCATTCGAATACCCCACTCTACTATTACCTACCTTAGGAATTACTCTTCGGTATTCAGCCTTCAGCCTAGCCGTGATGAACAATCTTGGAAATGGCCAGATGCCCGGCCTTTCGAGACTAAAAATCCGCCGGTCGACGCCGCGTACATTTCTTCCTGATATTGTTTTTGGCGCTGTTTTTGTTTGTGCTGGTCTTTATCTTGTCGTACCCCGCGCATTTGGCGCACTGTGCCTTGGCTTTCTTGTGTCTATTGTCTTCGTATTAGTATTTGCCGTGGTCGAAAACATCCGCACCTTCTTTGGCGCCATTCGCTCCCTTCGCGGTGGCGACCGGACAGAGTCAACCGAAGAATGCGAGTTGGAGGCAACGGAGATGGACTACCTCTTCGAGTTCGCGAGAAAGCTTGCTGCTGATCTTCCTAGCGATTTGGTGCCTCAACGGTCGGACTGGGAAACGGAGTTACCGTACATGCTGCAGGCATTTGCAGCCAAACTGGAATACGTGGGTGGATCTGACCTCGCTACCGATCGCCTGTTGTATTTCATATACTTGTTCTCAAGGTATGCTGTATGCTGATACAGAGATCATGGCTCCATGGAATGGTTCGGAATGGCTGACCTCACCCAGTGAGCTCACCGACGCAGTCATTGGAATACTCGCAAGCCAGGACAATGTCGACAAACCACCAGAACCGGCCCAGAACTCCAGATTTGTCTCGATACAGGATCTTCGATACGGCAATGGTTGTCCAGCTTATACTTGGCTATTGAATTCCGTACTAAGGTTAGCCCAGATGGACATACCAGGACCCGTCGATCAGCGCTTGATGGTTCGGCGACAGATACTTCAAGGAATGGGGGAGCCTATTCCGAAGCATGCCTTGTCAACTAGGCGTCAGCTTAAATTCGTTGTTCCTTGGGTTGCCAAGTTTCTGAATTCTCAAGAATATGGTATCCCAGCGCACGAAGCGCTTCCCTTGGTACTTGTACTCACAGGGACGGGTGAGAAGGCGTATGCGACCTCTTGTCTAGAGTATGTTCGAATGGTATGGCCCGATTCTGGACCACAGCTCCTCGAGTTATACGCCTTGCTCCTACGTAATCGCATTGGAACTGTTTCCCAGTGTAAGAAACGCCCCCTTTCCTTGACAAGCCTGCGTGACTACTTAAGTAATCAGGAACTAATGTCACGTTGATGCCAGGTACACTCTTCGACCAGACTCACCTGGCCGGTTTGATCATACAGAATGGTGACTGTGCCGAAATAATGGCCACAGGCGAGGTGTATGCCATCGCCGAATTAGGGGAGCAGCTTGCATGGCTGAGCGCTTCACTGACTTCTGCATACGCCCATGATCGTCTCTTGTGCCAGTATCCGGCGTCATGCGAGATACTCACCGACTATCGTACCTCTCAAGGGCCATTCGACCTCGCAAGGGTTAATTCCTGCGTGTTTACGCTGGAAGGTACTGAAGTTCCTAAAAACCCGACCGATTCGGATATCCCAGGAAAATGTTGGATGGGATTGTTTGGAAATCCAATACTTGTGAACGGGTACCCCATACCCATACGTACGAAGCATCAAACGGGTATCGAAATCCCACTGAACGTAATGGCCGACCTGGCGAACGCCCGAAAAGTGGAAGAATACGAAGGATCCATTTTACTGAAAGGACTCTCGACTGTCGTCATGGTCACCGGAAGAGATCATGAGGCTGTGTATTGGCATCAGATCTCGAACCCAGACGGGAGTTCAATTGCCTTGTCAGACGAAAGGATCAAAGACACTCTTGCGAAGCACCCGGTCTCCCTCAAATTGAGCGATCTCAAAAATTCTCGCCATTGCCTAGGATGGTGCGCCGATGTCGAGAACATCACCGGAAGTGTGTCTGCGAACTATTCCATTGGCTGGTCGGGTCTCAGTCGGCCGTCCGCAGGCTTTGCCTTCGAAAAGATCTCGATCAGCGGCGGCATGTACATCACCGGAGGCTTATCAACAATTATAGGGAAGAAGGACAAGCCAGTACACGCCCGCGTCCGCGATGACTATACAACGCGCTTGAAATGGATATCGAAGAAGTACATCGTTTTCTACGATGTCGAAGACCGAAGAGCCTGGCTGGTCGACGGAACGAGTGCTCTGCTACACTTAGTGAGGGCCGCATTGAAGCACGACAGCGAGGACGATTTCAATCCTTATTTCCTGTATGACCCGACCAACTTGCAGGAAGCTCCTCAGGAATACGACGGGAAGTCCGCAGCCATACATGTTCTCATGAACGAGGCGAATCTAAGTCTGGCCTTGTGGCGAAAACCGGAGGAAGAGGCTGGGGAGAGCCCATTCGGCGCAGTAGGGCTTAGCGCGATCACGCTTTGCAGGACCAAAGCGAACTTCTGTCTGAAGGACAAGGTGGAAGATATGTGCGATATCCTCGAGAGAATACTCGCCTACCAAGCAGACGTCTCTGCACAGGACGGGTTGGCGTTTCGCATTAGGCTCAGTGCGCGCCGCCAGCTGGTAGGGTTCGATTTCATGGACCTTGCGACGAATCAGGATCCGATCTGGCCACGCACTACTTCCTTGAGAGCTACAGGAAAGGGCTGGGTCGATTTCACCAAAGCGATCAATGCTGTTACGCTGGTAGGAACCGGCTTCGGAGAACTGATTCGGCCTCTGAAGGGCGATGCGCCTCCGTGCACATCATGCTGCGCAAACGCTGCTGTGCCCACAGGTCAAGACGTTCTCGCAGTGGGTGTCCCCGAACTGTCACAGATACTACGGCAGCATGGAAGCCGTTGCACATCTCCCTGGAGACTTGTCGACGATATCTATTGGCACAGTCCAGACTTGACCTTCGAGCCATGCGAGTGTGCAATATCGCCTGAGGCAAAACGCGACCGAATACAGGTGCTAATGCCTTTAAGCTTTCCTGGATTCTTGAAGCGATCACCCCGCAGTCCTACAGACATCTCACAGACTCCACGGGGCGCCTTCATGTTCGCCCATAGTCGGCAATTTCCTCTACGTTGGCGAGATAAGGGAGGCCCTGGACTGGCTGCCCCAGAAGAGCCGGAAATGCCATCTCATGACAGCGGGATAAGCATGAGCATGGGGTCTTCCAGTCATTCTACGCCGAGATTGGTGGTTCATGGCACTGACGGTAAGCCGTGTCCCGGGTTCAACGAATCCGGCGGGATACCCTCTCGGGAACGACTCCTTACCGGGAAATACCCAGAACGTGCAGTTGTTGAAACAGAACAACGAAGAGCTGCGAGTTCCCTGGGGCAAAGGATAATCGCTTGGAGTCAGGTGCCGGACATCCGAAGTCCGGGAGTCTAGCCCGTCACGAAGGTTTCCCGGTGTATATATGGGACCGAAGGTCCCCTAGGCTTGCTAGAAGGCCATTGGTTAATGTGTCAACACCTAATCCCCCTATCCTTCCTCCGGAATGGGGCTATGCTCATTTCTCCCGTGTGCAATATACCCTCACACTTGGATTCTTTCGCAAGTTTACGATTGAGAAGTAACAAGGGACGGCTTGGGATGATCGAGGAATTAGTAATTTCAACGAGCTGCGTGAAAGGTTAACTTCATTGAATCCATCATCAGGCAAAATCACTCTGTTTTGAAGAAGAGAGGAAGCGCAAGCGCTACGGTTCCTGATGGGCAGTCAGAGCTAAAGATCTGATCTCTAGTCAGTCGGAAAATTGCATCACTCCATGGGCGTTAGCCTCATCTTCTACAAAGACAGCCGAGGCCGGCATGTAATCAAAAACGGAATGCAGACAGGAGGAAGGTCCCGGAACGAATCGAGAACACAGGAAGAAAGGCGTGCAGAAGTGGCAAGAGTGGTTAGGGGGCTCCGTTGCACAGTACAGTATCGCACAGTGCGGTACCTGTACCCAGCACAAAACACAGTACCCATCGTACTGTTGTTACCTTGTACTCGGCCTGCATCTTCGACCCCGCAACGTGGGGTAAGGTACTTACCTACCTGGTCCACGTTGGAGATACCACCAAGGTTTCTGGCGAGCTCTTCCAGAAGCTGTGACGTGTACGAAAGGTCCTCAGGACTTCCGTTTAGTAGACTACAGAGACACCACCAATGAGGCTGTTACTAGAAATTTTAGCTCCCCCGAGCCGTGGTTTACTGACTGTCTTCAAGCGAGTTGCGAAGCCGACGAACCCAACGATCGCGATTCCCAGGACCGCGAGACCGTACTCCACGATGCTGCAAGGATGCGTCTTGAAGAGCGCGTTTGCGAAGAATGGGAGTGCCAGCATGGGCTTGTGGCAGACGTTGCCTGGCCAGAACGTCTCGCGGATCTTGGCTCGGGCCGGGGTAGACTGGGTTATGGTCGACTGCGAGCATGGGAATATCGACGGTGCGAGCCCCCAGGAGATGAAGTTCGCTAAGCTCACGGCAAAGCTGATGCAAACCTTCAAGACGCCGCTATGCATGAGGCAGTGCCAGCCATCGCGAGCTGCGGAGTGAGCCCACTTGTCAGGATACCGGATATGCAAGGATGGATGGTCAAGCGTGAGTGCTATCGTGAAGCCGGGCATGGTCAAATACGCTGACATGGCTTGAAGGCGCCCTGGATGCAGGGGCACATGGCGTGAGTCGAACACAATGACCAATAATACCAGACACGTGTCTCTGATTACTGTCTGCAGATATTGATTCCCTTGCTCCGATCTGTCGAGGAGGCCAAGCGCATCGTAGCCGCAGCTAAATTCCCCCCTCAAGGACAACGGGGGCTCGGGTCTCCTTTCGCTATGGAACGATTCACTCCGGTGCCCTCCATGACGGAGTATCTGCAACACGCGAACGGGTCACTGCTGACCATGGTGCAAATTGAAACCCAGGAAGCGCTCGACGCCGTGGACGAGATAGCCGCAGTGCCCGGGATCGATGTACTGTTCGTCGGACCGTTCGACCTGGGTAACAACATCGGCCACCCTATCCTAGACGGGGTGATGCAACCGGAGCTGCACAAGGCTATTGATCGTATCCTGGAGGCCACGAACAAGGCGGGCAAGAAATGCGGCTTCTTCGCCACCAGCGGGGAGCAGGCCAAGGAGTACGCGGACAAGGGCTTCCACATGATCAGTGCTGCCCTTGACACCACTCTACTCCAGGCTTCGCTCCAGAAATCGCTAAGTGCTGCCCGGGCCCAAGCTGCACCGCAGACGGGAGGGCGGTACTAGCTGGTGTTGAATCATATACGCGTTAGGGGTGACGGCCTTAATAACTTGATCGCAATGCCTCAGATTCTCTTATTCCTTCTCTACTGCGTCCATCTTCTCCTTGACCTGGTCTTCGCTGAAGCGGTGCATGATCCTGACAGCCTTCGAAGCCGCCTGAGGCGTCTCTTCAGGCGCTGAGGACTTGCTAATATGTATCTATCATGCGTCATCAGTATCTTCAACCATGTGTGTGTGGGCGCACCGTCCTGTGTCGTCAACGAACACACGCATGGATGGGTGAAGCAACTTACCACAGGGACGTCAAACTCGTACAAGTCGCGCCAGGGCGGTTTGACATCTGACTTGATGATATCAACCTCCTTGAACTGAAAAGGTCTAGCGTCCCAGACATTGGACAGGACAGATTTGGCCTCGGTGCAAAGGCCGCAGTTCTCGCGGGTGAACAAGGTTATTCTGCAAGACTGCAATAACCTAAGGGCGGGCCGCATATTGAGTTCGGGTTCCGGATAGAAATCAGGGCTAGAGAACGGTGACCTAGCTTTAGATCGTACGAAGCGGTAGCATGACGTGAAAGGGGGGTTGGTTGTTCAAGCGGTAGTCCTGAAAACAACAGCAATGAGATATCCAGTCAGGTCGTACGACCCGGGCCGTTGGACGAACGCATGGATCCAGGTACTGGAAGATCGTCCGTCAAGCCGCCCAAATCATCAAGCGCCAAGACAAGATCTAGTGGGGCTCAGATAAGATCGATAAAGTCCGGGGAAACTGCGTCATTGCCCGAAGCTCTGGAAGAGGCAGGCGGTGACAAAGTGCTGCTCCCAGTTGTCGCCCGTGAGCTTCGAAAGAATTCCAGCCCACCTAACCAGTCAACACACACACCACGACGAGACAACAACAACAGCGACAATAGCAACAACAGCAACAACTGCTACTGCTACTGCTACTGCTACTGCTGCTGCACAGCATCAAACAAGAGGAAAGCAACCTTTGCGGAGTAAAGCTCATCATGGCTCAACGATGTGTCCATCAGGGCTGTGGCAAGACGTACACAGACCCGGAGGAGGTCTGCTCGTACCACCCGGGCCCTCCCGTCTTCCATGAGGGCTTACGAGGTCAGCTCCCTTAATGGTAATGTATGCGCCTTGCCGTATTAATGACTTGATGTCCAGGCTGGAAGTGCTGCAAAAAGCCGACTACCATGAGCTTTGACGAGTTCATGCAGATCCCGCCCTGCACCAAAGGCAAACACAGCACCACCGACGTAGCTCCCAAGGTCGAGAACAGAGCCGACCGCGAACAGGTCGATAACCTTGCTACAAAGCCGACAGACACGTCGAGCGAGTCAGCACCGCCCGCCGCTGCTGCTGCCGCCGCCGCACCCACACGCGCGCCGCTTGCACCTCAGCATGCTCCTACCCCACCTCCGCCACCACCCGAGTCTGACGATGACGATCCATCGCTCGAGATACCCGATGGAACGAAATGCAGACGGAGAGCCTGCGACGCTGCCTACAAGAAGGGCCAGTCACGGTCTGACGACGAGAAGTGCTGCCACCACCCAGGTGTTCCCATCTTCCACGAGGGCACCCAAGGCTACAGCTGCTGCAAAGCTCGGGCGTTCGACTTCAATGACTTCTTGAACCTCAAGGGCTGCAAAACATCGCCGCGCCATCTCTTCGTAGGGTCCGGAAAGGATTTGAAGAAGAAGGCTGGCGGGGAGGAGCTTCTGGAGACCGTGAACCACGACTTCTACCAGACATCCACAACGGTGATAGCTTCCTTCTTTCTGAAGAAGATTGATAACACCAAAGCCACTGTCAAGATGACACCGCAGACGCTGGAGCTCGATCTACCCACCAAGGACGATCCGCCCAAGCGTTACAAGGCCTCTGTGCCCTTGTACGGGACAATCGACACCGAGAAGTCCACTCACAGAATCTCTCCCTTTAAGCTCGAGCTCAACCTGTGCAAGGCCGATGGGACGAGCTGGCCGGTGTTGCGAAGCGATGAGCGGTCCAACGGTGAGATTGTACAGACTGGACGTGCTGGCCAAATATAGACTCTCGACATTTCCGGTTCCACAGGGCTACTCTCATCCAACGAAGGTCCACTCAACTGAGCTAAAAGGTTCCGAAAGGTACTGGCTGCTGTCAGAAAGCAGTTGAAGAGGTTCCTGGACACTATCAACCGAAAGGACTTGCAATCCCGCTCGATTCCTTCGAGGATAAATAAGCATTTGGAGATAGAAGTCTGCTCTATTTCACTAGCATCGCGATTGTAATTTCACACGAGATCAAGCTGCGTTGGAAGCGTTGCGCCCTAGATACTCTGTTTTCACTACGGGTTTGATGTGACTGCTAATTCAATCATCAATAAAAGGTGACAGATTCCAAAGGTTGACTGACAGGAATACCCGTACGCAGCACATCTACCTATTCTAAGTGGATAAATCTGGCAAACTGCCGCCTCGTCCGTGGTATACGTCCCCTCGAGTCAACCGCAGCCTAGTCGTTGACTGCGTACAGAGCCTATGGCACAAACGCGAACCAAAGGTCGCCAACAAGATTCCCATCAGGGAGAGCTCGCCGACAAGATTTGCCACATTGCGGACCCGTACTTCACTAGGTACTGTAGATAAGCCAGACCCTGATCTCCTAGCGGAACGCCTCTCGGCCATGCACCCTACGATGGGCTCGCCATACAGACAGCATTGCATCAAGGGCCAGAGCCGGACCCGGACGCGCAGCCGACAAAGCAGCGCCATAGGGGTCCGTGTGATCCCTCTTTATGCGTAGCAGCATAATGCGGTCCATCAAGGAGAGAAGTCGCTCTTCCGCGGGCTACAACGGCCTGCCTGGTCGACGACGACGTCGTCGATCGCTCCTAACTGCGGCCGAGCGACATGGCGAGCCCTTTATACGATAGTCCCAAACCGGCCCGGCGAGCCGTTGGCACAGAATCGCATCAGCCTCTTGCGCGAGGCAACGCGCCCCGCCGAGCATATCAGCCCTGGCGAGAGCCCCCGACCTCCGGTCTCTGCATACCGGCGAATATCACCGAGTCCGAGACGGCGGTTAGCTTGAGGACCGCCTGCTCGTTGAACATGCCCACGCAGGCCGGCCAACGCAGGATGCGCTCGTCGCCGCCGACGTCTAACGTGAAGTAGACTTCCTGGCCCGGGATGGGGGTTCGGGTTTCTCTTTGCTCGTGGTGTGCCTTCATGCTTGAGCTGGGGTGGGTTAGCTAAGTACTCATCCGTCGTACAGCGGTTTTGGGAAAACGGCGGATAGGGGAAGCAGTGCTGGCAAATGAGCACTCACGCAGAAGACGTATTGTTGGTCGCGTTCTTCTCGACGTCCCGGGAATCCGTCCCGCTTCTCTTCCGCTGTTTCGCCTTTTTGTAGAACATCTCGATGATGACCGAGATGACGTGTCCGATGCCGGCGACAACCAGGACCGGCGTACCCAGGGCGAGTGCCCACAACCTGGTTAAGTATCCAGTTAGACGCCGCCTCGACATGTGCAATTCAGGGGTAGGTATGGGGGACCTACGGGTGTCGGATATCGTATAAGTGGTGCCACAGCGCCAGCACGATGCCAAGGATTGCTATCTCCGAGCCCAGCTGTAGCATAGTCCAGGTGGACCAGTAAAGGGACATCAGGTCCTCGCCGTCGCAGAACTGCAGCGCGAGCAGCGCATAGACCTCGAACACCAGCGTGATGGCCGCGACGAGAAACAAGGCGGTCGTGGCGGCAATGCTGGCTCTGAGTTTCCTGCGGAACGTCTCTTCGCAGTACTGCGGATGGTCCCGGTACATCATGGTCCTGGGTAGAGGGCTGTCAGCGAGCTGCTTGGGGTTACCGGACGTCGAGGGCGGCATGGCATACCTCTGGTATATCCAGGACGCGAAGAACAGGATCACCACGACTATGATGAAGAGCACCCAGTACAGGGCGTCGAAGTGTTTCCTGTCCAGGCCATGGGCGAATCCAGCATAGTGTGGACACCGTAGAGGATCTTTTGGAGCAAATTGTCCACCCATCGTCGCTGACTGTGGCGGTAAGGGTTGACGAGATGAAGACCAGGTGAGCGAGGAGCAAGAGTTCACAGCGTGGTATCGAGGACTATGACCACTTGGTTACCTTCGCTTCGTGAAAGAAGGTAGTGATCACTATAAGGTACTACAGGCAACTGGCAAAGTCTATATCGGTGGGGTGTCCAAGCGTCAGAGATAAGCCAAGAGTGCTATGTGGTGCAGTAGAGAGTTCGGTGTCTTAGCAACTGGGGACCTAAGTCATGCACGTGCGCCATCGAGAAGAGGGGAGAAAGACGAAAGCCTTGGCTGGCAGGACGGCGGCTGGGTTAATACATCTCTTATCAATGCCCAAGAAGATGGAGGTATCAGCCTTGGGCTTAGGTGTTGCAGATCCGACGGGTCGGATTCTGACGATGCTCATGGGCGGTCTGGCGGTCCGGCATCGTATAACGAGCCTCGTCGTCGCTTGGCGATGGTAGCGGCGTGCGACGGACAGTGAGGCACAGCGCTTGGCGACGATGATCACAACTAGAGACGGAATGCCGAAGGGTCCTTGCTTGGCAGGCATCACCAAGCAACCTTGATGAACTCAGTTGCCGAGGGCTAGACCACCAGGTTGCCAGGCCCGGGCCGGCTGAGGGACAAGAGACTGCAGGTGGCTGTTATGGTTTGATTTATTAGTCCATACCCTCCATTAGCTCGGCACGGTCCAGCACCATTCCTTTCTGGCCGATGTACTCGCGGAGGATGTCCCAATCGGGGCCTTCTTCTTCACCTTGTCGCCTGGTGTCGCGGAAACCCCAAGCGCAGGCGATCTTATCCAACGCGGCTCGTTCTTCTTCTCGCAGCCAGCGCATCCGTAACGGGGTACCCGGGGCCCAGGTCACCCGCTTCATCTGGTCGTTTGAGGTGGTTAGCGCGACGACGCCGATCGAGGCTGTGAAGCCCACGTAAGCCAAGATACCCGCAAATGCCACATTGGTCGCACTAGCGTTGTCCATAGTCTCCTGCAAACCAGAGAAGTTGGAGGCCAGGATGTAAGCAGCCAGGGGCGTGGCTGCGAAGGTGCCCAACGGAAGCAGGGCATTGCGAAGGAGTTTATTCCGCTTGTAGGCTTTGGTCATGTAGCTGTTCTCAATAATGCCGACCGCAGCGTCGAGATTCCTCGCCTCTATCGCCGTGTCGAGAGCGGTGTCGATGACTTTGGGGTCGATGGCATTTGCAACTTTGTCGGGATCTTGTTGGCGGTATGCCAAGCGCCCCGGAGCCTCCTGCGCCTCGGGCTTGGATGCATACATTTGGAAGACCCGGGGGAGCGTTTCTGGCTTGCCGAGACGGGCCTGCACATCGATATATTGACGTAGCACGCTTGGCGTGATGAACACGGGTGGGTAGGAGATGATAGCGTAGGCAGCATGCGAAATCGCGTCGATGATCTTCTGCACTTGTGCACTGACGCTATTGCCCCCCGCATCTGGCGCCCTCGACGCCTCCGCAGTTCGTGAGGAGTCCAGGGACAGCAGGTTCGAGGCCACCGAGTCGGCTTCGCTGACCATGCGAGCGAGCTCCGGCTGTACAGATTCGTCTGTAATGTAATCGGCCACGACCCGACAGGCTTGCAGCGCTGCTCTCACGTCCGCCTCTTCGGGGATGCCGCGGTGCGACAACACCTTGGCCTTGCTTTTCTCAATGTAGGTCATCATGTCTGTGACGGATGAGACCTTTTCGGTGCCCGTCCTGGCCAGAGGTTCGGCGACAAACTCGTCTTCGTCCTCCGCCGCATTCTTGACTGGGTGTCTACTCGATCCCGCATTGCCGGCAGGCTGTGCCGACGAGGATAGGGCGCGAGGGCCTGATGTTCCTAGGATGCGCGATCGGAGGTAGGGTCGGCAAGCATTACGAGCCGCGAGGGTGTCGTATCGGAGAGGACGAAGACGCTGGGAAGAGAGGGAGTCGCAAAATTGACAGACCAAGCGCGGTCGCAGGAGGCTATTGGGTCGGGGCATGGCGTTGGACTGCCGCCTGAACGGCCGTGGCACTGGTGTCTATCTCACAGAGGCTCGTGATGCTCTAGGATATCCTTTCATATGGCGGAGAAGAAGCATTGGTTCAATTGGCCATTACCCAAGGTCGTCGATCGCTGTCGCCGCGGCACGCGAAGTCGATTGCGGCTCAGCAAAAAACCCGCGCGACGTAACATCACTGGAAGAAGCCGCTGTAATAAGATTCCGAGTCCCTGCCAGGACCGCCCGTTAGGCCACTCTTACCACTGCACCACGAAACTGATAATGCACTGCGATAAGGTCCTTCGACACTTACCTCCTTAGGTAAGCTCCTGTAAACCACCCCTACAGCCTTCATCTGATTGCCAGCAATTTCATCAGACTAGGTACCTTATGTATGATAACTTGTTATACACACGATATTTCTGGCTGTTAGTTAGAGTAAATTGCTTGCTTGACACCATCTTATTTCCTAATAAATGTCTGTTGGCAATGGCTGGCAGGTGTTACTCAACTCCTACTTTGAGAACCCCAATGTGGCGCAGGGGGTGGCGCAAGGAGAGGACTGGATCTGATAGCATACCCCTTCTTATTGGCAAGCAATGGACAGCTCTTCACTTGTACCATCAGAGAAGCAATCCTCTAGTGATATTATTGAGGACGGTGGCGTGCATAAATACCCCAGAGATTAGAAGAGCTCAAAAGTAGCCACGAGAAAAGGACGAAGATCATCTAAGGAAATCGTAGAATAAGTAGGAATATAAGTTGGGACGGAAAAGAAGGACAGGATGAAAGTACATTACAAGGTACCTCTTTAGGTGATTATATCTGGGTTTCCACATACTGGTGACATCATGGGACAATTCACTCTCTACACAGGAGTCAAGCAGACTACTTTGCGGAAAGAGCGGCCGAGACTGCATGTTGGAAGCAACTTCACTGGGGTCTTCTCTTTACTAAATTTGAAGATGGACATCCCTGCGTGGCCCGGTAATTTGTTTGGGTCGCCCTGTAACGCTCTCACCATCGTTACTATGCGAAACTTTGCTTAACATATGTGACCACTGGCGAGGTTGTGTCAGGACCAGAAAATCTTGTGTTTGGAGCACGAGAAACAAAAGCCTGGCAGGACCCTGGTTGCTTCGTCGGACAGTGACCTTGCCATCTGGGCGTTGGTCGAGACTGTATTAGGTATCTGGCGGGTTCGATTGCTCCAGGAGTGACGACTTTGTGCGTCGTCTCCCCTCCCCTCTCCTCCTCCCCTCCTCCCCTCCTCCCCTCCTCCCCTCACCGGGTGGCTGCTCTTTGGCGAGCTCACCCTCGTCACTCAGCTGCTCCACGAAACTGTACTCCTCAAAGTACAGCTCGTCTTTGCCTTGTTCCTTGAGGTTCTCGAACTTATGGGCGAAGAACGCCGGGGGAAGTTTGATCTCGAAGTGCCTCTCGGGCTACTGCGCTAGGCTTGTGCCTCGTGTTAAGGCCCACGGGTCTAAAAAAGGGCTTAGCATTGACCTAACCATGTAGATCGCGCATAGTGGGACTGTTGGATGGGAGCGGGGACTTATAGGCTTCCTAGGTGCTCCTTCACCCATGTGTAGGCCAAGGAGGCCTGGAGGCTACTGCCTCCAACATGATGAGGCCATTCTCACGATCCTGCGCCAGGTTGCGGCCGGGATACCTCTTGCGGACTCTGGCGTCCACCCTGTTATAGATGGACTCCATCTACTTCTTGGTGACATCCAGAAAGACCGGCGTCCAGGACTTCTCGTATTTCTTCTTCTCGTGCGGTATCTGACAGTCCACACTTGTAAGCCTGAGAACCATCTTGGTTGGCAGCATGTTGAAGCAATTGCGCTCGAGTGTCTATCATAGGTAGGTACTTAGGTTAGACGAGTATCCAAGAAGAACTGGCCTCGCTGCAAGTACCTTGGAGGACTGCTGTGCTTACAGCCATGCTGGGCTGAAATGTCTCGAGCTTGAAGCACGCCTCTCGGTAATGCAGCCATGAGGGAGACAAGAGAGGCGGAATGTGGGATGTTGTGTATTGTTGGGACATACTTAGGTACACCTGGCAACGAAGGATTAATATAAGCCACAGGTAGGTAGCGGCAGGCCGGTATCAGGTGCGGACAGTGTGCGCCAGTCTGGCGGCGGCACCACCACGCTACCACACCAGCCCCCAATGATTGTGAGCTGGGCTGTCAATTCAGGGACGATCTACCGACTTTCATTTCGTGTAATTGTTACAGAAGGCCATGTCACGTCTATATCCAACCAGACACGTCACTCACATACAGGTCTCAGCTTTGGCAATCATTCATGAAGCTATGTTTCCGCTCGGACAGATGTTTGGAGGCTTTGTGCTGCACTGGCACAGGCGCTGACATATGCCTCCAGGCTCCACCCTTTCAGTACCATATCGGGTAATTCGGTCATGGCAGAAGGGCTGAGATCATTATACCTACCCAGGTAGGTAGTCCTTGTCTAATGTTCAAGCTTCTTGCCGCTGTTCACCATACTTGCTTGATATACATTGTCATGGTCCGGAGTATGTATTCAGTCGTGCAATCGCGCTCTGTGGTGAACCAGGCCGGCTACGTGAGACTACCACCGCTTATATGTCACCATGACACCTGAGCTCGCTGGCAATGGAACATAACAAGATACCTTAACCTGCTTGAGAGCTGCCATCGACAGATGTCCGGGTACATGGCATCTCGAACTCGCAACTTAAAACAGCATATGACATACTGGTGAGGTCATCCATGATCCCTGTGCTAGGCCTTCCAGGTTTCCCCTCAGTACGTCCGTCACTGAATGGATCACAGGATCACATACAGCAGCCAGTGTTCAGTGCAGATGTGAGACCCTCTTTGTTCCTGGTCATCTTTCATGATATGGTTCTTGAGCCTCTCCGATAACCGACAGCACACACAGCACCCACAATGGCAGCCGAAGTCAAGGACTTTGATCCTACTATCTCACAATCAGAAGTCGACCGGCTCTGGCGCAAGCTTAAGGATACCCGAATCCCAGAGCATCCTGTGGTACCGGACGCAGGCGACGACTATGGACCGCCTTTGGAATGGATACAGAAGCTGTACAGCTACTGGACCAACGACTTCGACTGGTCAGCTGCCCAGCATCGAATTTCCAGCTGGAAGCATCACACAACAGACATCGCGGGACTAACCATCCACTTCGTGCATCAACCCTCGCCACGAGCTGATGCTATCCCACTGCTGCTGGTCCATGGGTGGCCAGGAACTTGGTATGAGTTCTCGCGATGCATCAACGAGCTCAGCAGCCCCGAAAGCGAAGATACGCCGGCCTTCCACTGTGTGGTGCCATCGTTGCCGGGGTTCGCCTGGTCATCCGGTCCACCCCGTGACTGGACGCTGCAGGAAACAGCGCGCATCTTTGACACGCTCATGGCGCGCGTGGGATACTCGCGATATGTTGCACAGGGCGGCGACTGGGGCCACTGGGTGGTGCGGGAGCTGGGTGCGCACTACTACCAGCGTTGCAAGGCCGTGCACACCAACCTGTGTCCTTCCGTGCCGCCAGTCGAGTCCAAAGCTCAGTGGACGCAGCGGGAGAAGACGGCGCAGACAATGACCGACTGGTGGCTCGGCGTGCCAGGCAACGAGATGCACATGGGCTATGCTATCGAGATGCGCACGCGGCCCCAGACCATTGGCATGGCGCTGACCGACAGCCCGCTGGGGATCATGATGTGGGTGGGCGAGAAGTATTACGAGCTGGTTGACCCTCGCTATCGCTCACTTGACGACACCCGCATGCTCGATGATGTGTGCACGACGCTGTGTCTATACTTCTTCACCAGCCCGAGCATCATGACTAGCGCGTTGTGCTACACCAACAACGTGCGCCACGAAGACTATGTCGAGTTCAACACCCGCAAGGAGAACATGATCAAGGTCCCCTTTGGCTTCTCTAGCTTCCGTTACGATATCACGCCGGTATCGAAACGTGCCGCGGAGACGACCGGCAATTGCCAATGGTTCAGAGGTAAGCTTCCCTTGCAGGCCAACTATAGTCGGTCTATTGACGGATGTCGGCAGAGCACGATCATGGTGGCCATTTCGCTGCCTTGGAAGTGCCGACCGAGTTTGTGGAGGATTTGAGAGATTGCTTCTCCAAGCTATACCCATCATCCTGATAGATTCTTCATCAGCACGAAGAGCTCTCCAGCCTATCCTGGGGATCACGACAGTTCTCATCGCCTAGGGGATACCGGGGAGGCGTATACTTACAGCGAAATGGGTGTTCATGATATGTTTATGTTTGGTATCTAGGCACCTCACTTTTTCGAGCTGGTCAATAGCACATGAATTGACTCCTCACAGCTGTGCTTTAGTGCTTACATGCCAGGCCGGGCTTGGCTGAAGTGCTAAACCGTTATGGGCGAGAAATGCGACCATGCTCCGCTTGAATAAGCACATAAGCACACGGCAGTACCAGAAGCCGCTGGTAAACATTCAGCTGAAGCGGTCTCCGATCTGTCGCTTCTTTCTTCCTTCAATCTATCAAGCTTCCGCCGTCAGAAAGTTGCGAGACATTTGGCCAAAGTGACCGAGCTTCTGTCGACCCGTTGCTTGATGTGTGGCCGGCAGACACGTCTAATATGAGCATGAGCGGCGGAGAAGCAGCCTCGCAAATCGCATAAGCTAGGCAGAAATCCGGCTTAGCACATAATGGCGGATGGACCGTCAAACCTTCGACAGCGTCGAACCAGCTCGTTCCCGGTACATCTGGGACGGCGTGATTCGGGATCACCGGGTCGCCTCGGAAGGCGGGTTCGCCATGTGCCGCCGCTGCAGACCGAGAACCTGCATATTACCCCGGGGCCGGTGAGTGCCCTGTTCTCCATGCTTACAATCGAACGCTGACACGAAAGACAGTACGATGGGAACGGGAGGGCTGAGACATTTGAACGGCCGCCGCTCGCAAGTCCACCATCTGAGCCCCTTCCAGGTCTTTGGAGAGGCCCACCACCGGCACCGGCACCGTACTTTCCTCCAGCCTCTTCCGGTACGCAATATGGCCCCCAGGATTTCATGTACCTCGGGCCTGCGCCCCGGCGAAGCGCCGTGGACCCCGGAGAGCCTCATAACTCTTGGCTCGGTCACCGCTCAGCATATGAGTGGGTGCGACGCAAGACGGGTCAGGGAAAACGGCGCTCCAGGAAGAGCAAATATGCAGATTCGTCCTCGGGTCCAAGTGACTCTGACTCGGCTTCCGCGGACAGCGGCTCCTCATCCGGATACAGGTCAAGAACTCGTCGATATTCGGCCTCATCCTCTGATTACACTCCAGGGAGTCCCTATCGGGCCCACTCTCTCGCCAACTCTTACGATAGCGACGAATTTGAGGAGATTCTAGGAGGGCGTGTATTCCATTATGTACCTGCCAGGGTTCCTCCGACTACATCTGATCCGTTATCCAACAGCGAGCTTGACGATTCAAAGGACGAAGAGAAGACAGATAGCAGTGCACGCGATACTCAGCATGCACCGACAAGTCTAAAGGGTCCCGAGGTGCTCCATATCTGCCACTCGCAGTATACGGGAGAGCCATTGCTGGATGGTGTTCACACGGCCAAACTGACCATAGTTCATGACCTGAAGAGACAGCGAAGGCCACTCTTTCGATGGATGTGGGTTATCACGTGCTCTATATCATGCTTCCTTGGCTTACACCCTATCCAGGCATCTCGAGCAGCACACAATGAACCTCGACGAACTTGCGGTATCGTGCTTACTGCTCCCGTATCTCATGGTACCCGATGCTGATGCTGCAATTAGATTGAAATGTCCCGTCTACCCGCAATCACCGATGCCGAGCGCAACGGCTTCGCAAAGCTACTGTCTGAGGTGAAAAGGAATGTAAAGATTCGTCCGACGCTTAATGGCGGCAGCGTTAGGCATATGGAACCTGGAACCATTCGAGTGAATCTCCCACCCGAGGGACGCCCGACACTTTCCACGACGCCTCGCTCCTTGACGTGGCTTAGCATGCCTTATTTCTCGATCGAGAAGTACGCCGGCCTCCTCTCAGCAGGGACCCCTTCCTCGTTCCCACTCGAGACCTTGCTCCAGTCCGAGTATTCTCGTACCACTCAAGAGCGCGAGGAGCAACAGGTTGTATGGCAGACCAACCAGCCAAAAGAGGCGCACTGTTTCCACGTCGCTCAGGTCTGGTGCATCGTTCTGGATAATTCACTACTCCTCACGTGCGGGCGAATGTCCGGGGCGGCCCTGAGACGAGATCTGATAACAGTCGCTCCGGGATCGTTCGGGGAGGTTGGCGTACAATCAAAGGCACTGTATGTCTCATACTACGACTCGGTCCTACTGGAACTGCCCTTGACCTCCTGTTTGACGTGGTTCGAGTTTTCCATACAGTTTCATGAGTTTTGGCCGCAAGCTGTGAGCTTCTACCACCACGACCGGCTTCTTACCGCAAAAGACTGGCCACGCATTGTGAACCTAGCACAACACTCCAATACCCGCATCACCTTGGACCTTCGCCTTGGAGAGCATCCACCCCCCTTCACTGAGGGTATCCTTAGGCCGCTAAACCCCGGTGCGGAAGAACACGATGAGGCTGAGGAGACTGCTGACCACGGTAGCGATCCGTTGAACGCCACTACGGAGACACCTGATCTAGGGCCGATGCTTTCTTGTAGCGTCAACGATCGATTCCACGTTTTCTCGTGGATGGACACAGTTCAGATGAAAGAGAACCCTCAGGTACTGAACCAGAAAGCGCTACGCAAGCAGCTCGAGGATGCCGAACAGTACATAATGAACTATGCGGAGTTGAAGGATCGCCGTTCATATCGCAACTGCCCGCGCTCTTCTCGCCGCAAGGTCCATGATTATCTCAATGAGCAGCGGATAAGGGTCGAGACAGCTCAGGACCTATCGCACAAGGACCTGGATTTCGAAGAAAAAGTGGCCCTGTATAATATGTGCGACATCCTTTACGATTTCTTTCTGCCACCCAACGTCGACGATGAGCTGCCCATGAGCGGCAGCTTCTGGGGGGCGGTCCAGGAAATCGTCAAGGTAAGGGTTGACTGCTGCGCTATGTCGGGTATCCAGATGCCGAAAAGAGCTGACAAGGAGATGGACACAGATGTCGCAGTCGAGGAAAGACGGCAGCGAAGCTGATGACGACGACCGAAATGCATCATCACGACATGAAAGGAGATCGCGGCAGAGACCACGGTATAAGCAAACCCAGATTTATCCAAACATGGTGTCACTGACACGAACACTGCGAAGCGTCCTGCAGAGAATCCAGTCCTTCCAGTCCATCATGTCCAACGCACCTACAACCGCCCGGACCCGGGTTGCTGTTCCTGATAGCCTGGTGCGTGCTTGGCTGCACCTGATACTGGCCCTCGTGCAGTCGACCTCAAACAAGGAGACATCAGATGAGAATCACATATATGTAGCGGATGCTTTGATCAAGAAGGGCTTGGGCGAAATAATGGACAATCTTCCGACTGGGGATCTTCTACGGCATTTTGTTGTTCAGCCGATGGATATAGTGGCTTTGCTGAGTGAGAAGCTGATTCGGGATTCGACGGGCCAATACCCGAACATCAGCGACACCTATTCCGAATACCTAAAGAAGCTGGGGAACGAAATCATGACGAAAACGGCGAACCGAACGAACCAACTGCACTTCCCACTCTTCAGGCAGGAAATCGACATTATCAAGCACATCATCGACACGCAAAAGACCATTGTAGGCAGTATGAGAAACCCTGTACACTCCAGCGGAGACGCGACACGGAAAGAAAAGATGATGCTTGCGTTAGAGCACGAGAAGTCCATGAAGAAGTACCAGAAAGCGCCTAGCTACTCCCACCATCACCAGCCAAACTACCATTCTTACTCTCGTCCCTACGGCCGCACATCCCGGATCATGGAACTGACGACCGACTACGACAACTCGCCCGAGGACTTCGCCAAGATGTCCGCGACCGACCCCGGCGGCTTCCTCGAGGTCTTCCGCTGGACCTGCGACGCGTGGTTGGAGCGGCGGAGGGCCGAGTTCGACGAGTTCGCGGACGAGGCGCGCCGCCTGGAGACGATGGTGCGTTGAAATCCCCCCTTCATCATCGTCATCTTCTTCTTCTTCTTCTTCCCACGCAACCACAGTACCTTAAGTACCTATCTACTTTAGGTACGTAGCTAACCCGGCATGAATCCAGAACGCCAACAAGGTCGAGGCGACCAAGGACCGCCAGGAGGCCGCCGTGTACGCCTTCACCATGGTGACGATCGTCTTCCTGCCGCTGAGCACCATCAGCTCCATCTTCGGCATGAACTCGCGCGACGTCCGCGACATGGCCGCCGGCCAGTGGCTCTACTGGGCCGTGGCCCTCCCCACCACCGCCGCCGTCATCGTCGCCGGCCTCGCCTGGATGGGCGAGCTCCGCCCCGTCGTCGACTGGCTCCTCCTCCGCCGCCGCCGCCGCCGCTCCGCCGCTGCCGGCCCCCCGCAGTACTACTGGTGGCCCCCGCCGCCCCCCGCCAGGAACCCGAATCCCGATCCCTTCGCGCCGGCGCTCCCGCCGTATCCCCCGCCGGCGGCCTTGCCGCCGTATGCGCTCCCCGCGCGCTATACCGCTAGGTCGTATTATTGAGATGACTGGTGGATTGGAGCAGGATATGGTTGAGGCACCAGCTGGATGGTCATATCGATTGGGATCTGGATTGCTAGGGGCAAGAGAAAGCATCTTGATGAATATGTCGGAAACACAATCTGATCCCTTCTACCTATCATACTTTATCGAATACTCGCGGGGAAATTTCACTGCTAGAATGTGTTGTCTTCTGCAACAGAGATCTCGACGTGTAGTTAGGTATATTGTGACAAGAATACGGCTTGGAGTGATATGCTCAGTTCAATCAACAATTAATCATGGTTTTTCATGGGTTGCTGTTCCTTTCTGTTCTGCATTCTGGTCAAGGAAAGCACCCTCCATTTATACACGTCTGATGCCTTCATTCCCGACGGCCTTCGGCCTGGTCGGCGGCTATGGCATGTGGGTTCATTCCTCGCTTCGCTGCTTGCCGCAGCGCTCCATGTACCAATAGGCCGTTGACGGTGTGTTGGGCCTTGGCCCGATATGGCCTCCAATCTGTTGCTGTATGTTTATCACCGTGTGACATATATGCCCCGGGACTGTTCTTGCTTCCTCTGCCTGTAGGTCAGAAAGCCCCTTGTACGTAGGTACGCATCACTGCTCCAGGTGAGGAGGCGACGGCCTCGAGATCTCTTCCGCATCCGGGTCGGTAGATCCAATCGCGTCGTTGTAGTAATCTTCGTACTTAATTACTCCGAGTCTGTAGAAGCATCCACGTTGATGGTATGGTTCGAGTCGGTCACGGATCCTGCGTTGGTATCCGAATCCACATTGGTAGAATCAGAATGGCGCGACGGTGTCGGTCCTGATAGCATGGGCGGATGTGGTGAGGCCCTCCGGACTGGGCGCGTCTTCGGGTTCCCGTCCGCATCCACGTTTGCGGAGTCGAGAATAGACAGTATCTCAGGATCCGAGCTCATATCGAAGACAGTCTTGTCCTCAATGTTTCGCTTGCTAAGGTCAACTAGTCCTGTTTCCAGCAGGGCCCGGATGATGTTCATCTGGGCACTTACGTGGTACGCAGCCCGATATACTGATCGGATGGTTAAGTGCAAGGGGGTGTTTCCATCTGCGTTTGAGTCGTTCAAGTAGGGCAATGAATGCGGCAGTAGTAGCTTGACGACCTCGACTTTGTTCAACTGACAAGCAACATGAAGAGGCCGGTTACCTGCTTTATCGCAGAACTCCATTTCATTGCACCGGTCATGCTCAAAGATGAGCCTGACGCAACCCAGTGAACTCGCGTCGCTTTTTTGGATTGCATGGCGCAACGGATTTCTGCCATTGGCATCCGGAACGTGGATAGATTGATTATCACTCTGCGGGAGCAGAAAAGCCAGGGCTTGCTGGTTGTCCTTTTTACAGGCCTGGTGCAGACATCCTCTGCCTCTAACCCCGGCTTTCTGCGTCGTAAGTACGATGGTCTTCTCTTCAGGAGTTAAGAAACTGAAGAACATTTCATACACGAGAGGCTTCCCGGCATGGAGCACGGATCGACGGGGTATTGAGTTGTGGAATATCGTAGGAAAGTCGACAGGGCATTCTCTCCTCCTGTTTAGAGATAGCATGGTGTCGAGGATTTCCCGCTCACCACAGTGGATAGCCTGCGTAATATGGCCTATGAGAGAATCGCCGTTGGTGAAATCCGCAACGTCATTCTCTGATGAAAGGGCCAGAAGAGAGTCGACGAGGGGTTTGTTGGCTACACGGATGGCCTCTTCTAGAGCGGTTCTTCCTAGGTTTGGGTAGACCACGCCGGCGGGGTCCCAGGCTGTGCATCCGTTCTGCATGAGATACTCGCACAGTTCGGTATGGCCATAACGAATAGCAATGAAAATGGGCCTCAGGTAGCGTAGATCACCGCGGTTTGGATTTGGCGTTTGCAGATCAATCCCAGCGGCGTGGAATTGCTTCACAGCATCGATGTCGCCCAATTCACATGCCTTCCATATGTTCTGCGGTCGGCGGGAGGAAGGAAATAGTTCGGAGCGTTTCACTTCGGTATGAGCTTCTTTGGCATGCTGTTCGAACCCTCCGCGTGAGCAAAACCCAATTGTCTGATAGGGACATCCGTCGAGTGGACAGTAGAGTTGGCGATAGTGCTGAGAGACGTGAAGACTCCGTACTCTCTTGTTTTCAAATCCGTGAGAAAACATGAAGCATAGGGGCTTAGAGCACTTGTATTGTGGTTCTCCGTTTAAGCTCAGAAAGATGTCTCGAGTCCGGTCTTCCAGGAGCTTGGGATTGATGCATTCAATGGCCGTCCTGCTCGCGGTCGAATGGTACTCTAAACGCCGCAAGAGATTCTCTGTCTTTTCCGGATCTTTCAAGTCTTCCAGATCTTTGGGAGGTCCCTCTGTCGACGCGAGACCAAGATGTTTCTGAAGTGCGCTGAAGGCGTTTCGCAGATCACTCAGTGTCGATGAAGGCAGAGGAGTCCCTTGACACGCGCTAAGCTGGACATGTGTCAGCAAAGCAGGTACTGCGTAGTCTTGAAAACCGTAATAACCGCTGAGGACAGTCGTTTGCATGTCTTCGCCCTTGTGGCCAATATGGAATGGAGGTGAAGCCAGATATGCAGACGCAAAAATGGCCATTCTAGCATTCGCTTCGCGTATGTTGACGTAATCACGTTCTATCAAGAAGCTGCTTGTCATGTCAGCTGCACAGATTCGTAATCTTCTTGGATGGACGGGTCATTCCATACTGTCGTGCTGTCTCATGGACAAGGGTTACTACCGGTTCAGTACTACGCAAGCATGGTGCACTGGAGTCTTGCTGGTCTGTTTCTACCAGTGATCCGCAAATGGTTTTGCATCCATCTACTCGCAGCTTTCCGGCGTTGCATGTACCCTTGTGAGGGTCTATGCAGAAAAGGCATTGGATCTCTCTCCATCTCAGAGGCCTGACAGCACAACTCAGCCAAGCTAGTATCTTGGAGGCAGCCTCACGCTGTGGTTCTAAACGTGAAGGATGCCAGAGTACTCGAGAGATAGCCCGCTCGTACCTACAGCAACGTGAGGAAATGCCTGAGTGGAAGATAGAGAATACTAACGCGTCGTCCAATCCAGCGGGAAAATGAACTTTCAGCTCTTTATCCAGTTCAGTTGCGGAACCCTGGTTCAAAAGGTTCTGAAGAACGACCTTAGCGTAGAGAAACATGCCTACATGCTCACATTTGGTAAGCCAACCAAGTACAGTGCTGGCGTAGGTATGGTGCAGGGGCTCTTACCTTTAGCCGCACTTGTAACCTTCCCTACAATATGGGCTTTCGCGTGCTCATCAAGGCCAAATCTCTTCTTGATCTGTCGAGATCGTTCTTCGGCGAACGACGAAATGTCACCCTGATGAGACGGAGCGTCATCCAGTCGCATGGATGGGCAGCCAGAAAGTGCTTCGTCGACCACACCGTCTCTCTGTCCCAGAGCCAAGAGACGCACCTCTGATCCTTCTTCGAAACATTCTGGAATGATAGATCGGAACCATTGAAGGATATCCCGAGCTTCGTACCCACTGCCGTGATGGTTGCATTCATCAAGACCATCCAGCACGATGGTACATCTGCTTTGGACCTTGAGAATCTCGACTGCCCACCTTTTGAGTGTAGATGGACCACGAGCATCTCCATCACTCGTGGTGCAACACTTTTCGTAAAGAGCTTGCACTACTGAGTCGTCTTGGTCCATTAGCTGGACCAGTAGGGCCCGAAGCATGTGGCTCATGGTCTTCTTGTTTTCCTCGCGCTTCCTGAAATAGAAGAACGAGCATGTGTTTTGTCGGCCTACTTGGGCTTTCAGGTAGTGAATTATTGTCGATGCCAGAATCGTCTTGCCTGTTTCGACCCGTAAGCTTGAATACGTCCTGCGATGCCACGAGGTTCGCATACCTGCACCCGGCATACCACTGATGAACAGAACGGCATCCGAGGGATCACTTCCATTCATCCACTGAATATACATGTCATGCTGGAAGACCCAGCTGCCTGACCCACCGTAGCATAGACTCAGTGCCGAATGGTGATCCGATTCAAACCCAGGCGGATCCAGTTTGCTGACGATGAACTGGCGGTCACGCAACAAGTTTCCCCTTTGATACTTCGCAGAATGATCTTCAATCGACTGGCTCAAAGCGTAGACTTGACCTGAGAGTCCGAGATAGACTTCCTCAACACGTTGCTGCAGTTCGGCAGATTGAGTTGTGGATTGACATCGGCTGCGCTGGATTTCCAATATGGCTGCAATCAATCCCTCGTCCCGCAGAAGGATTCTATGACGCTTCAAGCTTTCGAGTATGGGGTTGAACCGGGATTTCCATGTCATGTGGAAGGCTGATTTCCAAGCTTATGAGGCACGTCGTCAGCTTCGCAAGGTTTGCTATCAGCAACAGCTTACCTTTCTTCGTGAAAACATCCAAAGCAAGATGATGGAACTCGAGGATATCGCATATATACTTTTCGAGGACCTCGCGGGCTCGAGGTGCAGCTCGGAAAAGCGAGCTGTAGATGGTGAGGCTGGGTATCACTTCAGCAATCTCGGCGTATGTATCGAGCAGGCATTCCAGCGCCTCTACCCATTTGCCAGCGACCTGGCCAGTACCGTCAGCCACGGAGGCACATTTAGCTGATCGTGACTGAGAAATTTACCTGCAGAACGAGCTTGATAGGACCCTATGGTGATGTCAGTGTCACACAGCTGATTGTTTATGCTATCACAGCATCCTGCTCAATCACTTACCCAGACAAAAGCGACAAGGTTGGAAACATTGAGGTAAACTGAGACCAGATGTTCAATTTGGGTCATGGCTTCGAGGAAACGTGAGATCCTGCTCAGGCTGCGCAGCCTTTTTTGTGAGCCATGTTGATCCTGTATCCGTTGAATCTCGGCTTCCACCTCATCAAGGGTTGAAGCGGCAAACTGAAGTCTCTGCTTTTCATCAAGACCCTGTTTGAACTTCTCTAGGGCCTTATCAAAAGCGGCGTGTGGCATGGTCTCGCGCTTCAAGACACGTGATCAATGTACTCGGGGAATCTGACAACACTGACTGAAGATGGAATCAGAATGCCCAAAGTCGGGGTCACCGGCATTTAAGTAGCCCACAATGCAGTATATATGCAGCTGACAGGCTGCGCCTTGTTTTTTTGAGGGTCGCTTAAGATACCACCCAATCGGGAACCAATATCACCTTTGCCTGCAGATGCTAGGCATACCGTAAGGCCAATGCCTAAAGGCTCTGCTGCCAGACCGAAAACGCCTTGCGGAGAAGATTGAGGTGCTTCGCCCCGAAGTCAGCCCAGGCAAGAGTGTTCAGGGATCTTGAAGCCTCTTCACGCAGGCACTTGGGTGTCGACGTTCTCAACAGCGTCGACCCGTTCAAAAGCGCTGCGGATCGCGCGTGAGGTGTCGTGACAGAATTCACCATAACTCTCCCTATTCGTTCCCTATATCTTCGGAGATGTCAACGAAGCGATCAGTCCCCGAACCCGAGCGTGACCGTGAGGGGTTGCCGCTGAAAAGGCTATGTACTGACCCAGTAAGCCCCTTCGCTGGCCCCCGTGGGCGATACCAAGATCTGTAAGGGAACCCTGATCTCTTTCCTCTCCCACCACCTGCTTCATCTTCTCCAATTGAACCCCTTCTCGCTTACCATCGCCGACCCTTTCGGAGAAATGGATCATCTGATGTCTTCATAACAGGGAAAGCAGAGATATATACGATCAGGGAGCAGCTAGCAGTGCTCAGCTGTCCGAAGACATGTGCATCGACCCGCCTTCACACAACTCATCCAGTCAAGCTATATGTTATGGAACGGTAAGCGCCCCGATTGATAAATCCGTGCTTCGCGGCAGGAGTGGCTAAGTCAACCTCGAGTTATGCGACGCGAGGGTGAAATTGCCCACCGCATCGTGGCAGGGCTTACCGATTTTGCCATGGACACGGTACCACGAGCTTAAAGTCTTCCCAGAAGGAATAAGCTTTGTCTTGAAACATCACAAGGATGGGGAAGCACTCGGAGTTCTGGATCTGGTCTCAACTCGAATTCTCAGAGCGCTGCGAGGACTGCCACATGTCATGAGTACGGCAGTCATTGACACTCGAGGCTTGCAGAAAATAAAAACTCACACAATAGCCCATGCGTCGGTAAACCTCTACGGACCCGAGGAAATGCTCAACCGTATCGGCGATGCGATCACGCAAGAAAACGGATACTTGCAACACCCGAATCTCCTATCAGAGGACTTGAAATACATCAATCCGCACTACTTCTACTCAAAGGGGGTTAGGATTGATTTAAGGCATCTGGTGGGGCCCCCAACTGGGACTCCAGAAGCCTCTATACTCTCTCGGGGTCTGGAGGATGCCTTGAAAGGTTTATCGACAGCATCGCAACCAACCACTCGGTACTCTGGTGTCGTCCAACTAGCTTGTGAGGAAGGCGAGATTACGACGCCATTGAAAAGGTGAGATGCTCATTCCAGGTGACGGCGTCGTTCTTCCGGGCTAAGATATAGGCAGTCATCAAGTGCAGGGCGTGGGATCTATACTGGAAAGAGAATGTGGCGATTTCATGTCGTCCATTTATGAGAGTCTCGTGCACTTCACAGATCCACAGTAAGTAGACAGGCGTCTCTCTTTCGGCTGATAGCATGGCAGCTGGCTAATCGAAACTTGGTCAGAATGCTTAGAGGTCGTTTACATCCTCCACCAGGAGGTATCGTCGCAGACGTAATGGGCCTCGGCAAGACGTTGACCATGCTCAGCGCCGTGGTCTGCACAAAGGCAACGGCACGGGATTTCGTCATGTTGACAGGGTCAAGTCTTCCAACCACCAAGGCTACACTCATTGTTGCTACTTCAACTCGTATGTGCCCATGCTTACTCCTTCGGTACCTAATCACGTTCAACGCATCTCGGTAAATTAACAGCCCGACAGAGGTCATGGAAGTATGGATATCGGAAATCAATAAGTAAGTAATCGCCAAGCTGCTTCAAGTCATATGATCAGGCTAATGCGGCCCGGAAGGCATCTTCGACGGGGGACCTTGAGCGTCTACATCTTCCACGGCAGCAATCGGCCGAAGGTGCTTGAGGTTTTGCTCGAGAACGACGTGGTCTTGACCACATACCACACACTCGTGGCTGACTGGAAGGCAAAGCGCCTGTTGCAAGATGTCGTATGGTTTCGCGTCGTCCTGGACGAAGGTACCGATGTTCCCGTGTCAGTGTCTATCGGTCAGGCCAAGGCTAACTAGGTATTATGCAAGCGCATTGGATTCGAAATGCCACCTCTCAGCAATTCAAGGCATGTTGCAATCTCCAAGCCGAGAGAAGATGGTGCCTGACTGGGACCCCTATCCAAAACTCCTTGGATGATCTGAGATCGCTGATGGCATTCCTCCATTTCCACCCATTCTCGCAGACCGGCTTCTTTCGAAAACACATTGTCGACCATATCCGTCCAGATTCTCCTGAACCGTTTCGAAACCTCAAGCTTCTGTTACACGCCACCTGTTTCCGCCGCACTGCAGAACTATTGGATCTCCCTCCTCACTCCACCAAGGAAGTCGCTGTAGATCTCACGGACGCTGAAGCACAGCTTTACCGGGACATTCTCGCCCGCTGTAAAAGTGAATTTGACGAGATCGCCAACATGAAGTCGTCGAAGAAGAGATACTGCGTGCTGTTTGCCACAACGATGAGTCTTCGCCGCCTGTGCAACCACGGAACCTTTCAACCAAATACCGCCACCCTGCAACTCCCCTTATCGAAGAAAAGGAGCAAGAAGCCCAGCTCAAAGACTATGGGGCTCGAAGATGAAGTTGTGTGCTCGTATTGCTGCGGGGACAATGCGGACATCAGCAGCGGCCCTGGTGCACTGGAAGTATGCCCCGAGTGTACGCGGGACCTGGGGCGGAGCCCATCACGGAGCCCAATGCCTCGGGAGAATGATGGTGGTGCAGCAGCCGGGATACCCAACGGATTTCATTCTATGACTCCAAGCGCAAGGCCCTTTGCGTACCCAGGATACGGGTTCTCTTCCAAACTCAACGCCGTGGTCGACAACATTCAAAGCTCGTCTAGTTCCTCGAAAAGGTCAGTCTAACCAACCCCCGAACTTCTTCACGTAAAGGTGACCAGCTGTCATAACCGCGAAGCAGCCTCGTCTTCACATCCTGGCGTCTGACCCTCGACATCCTGCAACGCCTACTGAGCGACCGCGGCATACGCAATCTCCGCATTGACGGCAACACTTCCTTCGCCGATCGCCAAGCGATACTGCACGACTTCTGCCAGGATTCGGGGCCCAGTGTACTGCTCCTATCCATCGCCACCGGCGCCGTAGGGTATGTCACAGCGAAAACTCCTGGCTACGAGAACGACGATGATGCTAAAGGAAGCACCGCAGCTTAACTCTCACAGTGGCCGACCAAGTCCACATCGTAGAGCCGCAATGGAACCCGTCGGTGGAGGAGCAGGCGATCGGCCGAGCCGTCAGGATGGGCCAGCAACGCAGCGTCACGATATACAAGTACATCACGAAGAAGACGGTGGAGCAGGTAGGTCACACCCCCGAACACCCACCACGGCATCGGGAATGGACACTGACAGGCCCAGAACATCGCCTTCCTCCAGAAACGCAAGAGCCAGCTGGCCAAGATCTCCCTCGACGGATGCGACGGCGACCAGGCTGGGAAACTAGACGTAAGTCACCACCCACCCTGAACCTCAGCCGAGACGGGCGTGCGCTAAGTGCCGCGCAGGATCTCCTGTTCGTACTGCAGAACGGCAGTCCTCAGATCTAGCACCTTGGTAGGACGTTGGTCGGCGTCTCATCGAGTTACGACGGTCGAACAGGGTCCAGGTTGACACATCTCGCCGGAAGGGGAACTAGAGTAGCTACTAGAGGCAGCCGGATGACCATTGATGACCATGACGATAAACCTGTGCACCTTTAGTTACAGCCTAATGGCATTGCCACGACCTCCACGTGAAAGGCACATACCGCTCGGTCCAGGTGGCACCTCCAACGACAACAACCACGCAGCGTCAAGGAACCAAGCCCATAGAAGCATAGACCACTGCCTTGGTGACATGCACCCACTTGCTTTGCGTATCGAGGCGGGGCCATGGCCCGGTCACTGACGAGGAAGAGAGCAAAGTCAACTTCCTGCCTGAAGGCCCATCTCACTCAAGTCACGACATTCATTCGCAAACGGGCAAGACCGCAATCACTCCCATCAACCATATAGCACCATACCAGTAAGCCGAATCAATAGCCAATCATCAAAGACGACGCTGCCTGTGCTTTATTGCAGCTACTGTACAATATTAGTAGTAGTAGCAGCCCTACTACTACGACTACCCATGCGTTCTCGCAAAGATGGGGGGAAGTGCGGGGAAGAAAAGGAGGTATCAGTATCGGTATCAGGCAGCAGACAGACTATTCGTAGTAGGAGAAAACCGTCTGACGCCTGGGGAAGGGTTCCTTTCCATCCAGCTCCACCGTGCCGTTGTCCGAATTTCACCCGCTTCTCTCTCGCTCTCCCTCTCTCGTTAGATCGTCGTCGGCCCGAGACAGAGGGAGGAAAAACGAGACAGGTGACAGCAAGAACCGCGAACGCCATGACTTCCGGCCCCGTGGGGAGATTGCTACCTGCGTAAAAGAAGTAATCAAATGAGGTGTTCATCGCTTTCCAAGCGTGTGGGCTCTATATCTCCTCGCGTGTAAAGATATAGCTGGCCGAGGGTATAGAATGTAGATGCTCCGTCTCGCGGGTGGTGCGTTTAGCGATCATGTACCACAGCAACGCGACCACCGCGGATTGAGAGAGCAGCTATCTCGAGTGCTAGCACAGGGTGGATACTCAGTACTATTGCTGGTATCTAGTCCGTTGGCGGACTCTCGTACTGGTAATCGGAGGGTTCGGTTGAGACGTCCCCACTGTAGCCCGACTCGGGTTCCGAGATAGTGGGGGATAACGAAATACCCGCGAGTGTGAGATTCTATTCGTGCACCTCCCCTTCGTCGTCATCTGAGGATGTACGCTGCCGCTTCTGCTCGCGGCTTTCGGACGCTAGCGACTCGACCTCTTTCCGCTTCGTGCCGCCGGGTGAGAGCAGCGGGTCTCCGTTCGTCGGCGGGTGCGTGTTGGGGTTGTTTGCAGCCTCCTTGAGGACTGCGTCGGAGTCGCCAGGTGCAGTCTGAGAAACCGTCTCAGCGGTGGCAGTGTCGATCTCGCGCTCGGCCGTTGCTTCGTCCACGCCATTCACCCGGGCCTTGGGACTTTGCGTGGCACGGTCCGTTCTAGGGGTCGCGTTGGTGCTCGAGCCAAGGTCCTCGCCTCTCCGTCTGGTGCTCTCGAGGTTGAACTCGGGTGATCCTTGGTAGGGATTTTCCACCTTGCGTAAGGGGTTCTCCACGTAGAATTCCTTCAGCACCTGAATCGCCTTCACACAGTGCTCTTCATTGCCTTGTAATGACCTCCACCATGGTTCGCCATTGATATCCTCGATACGCTCCCCCGTGAAAGTGCTGGAGAAGAAGACGGAGGCTATGGCGATGTCGCGCGCTTCCATGAGAAGTGGTAGAGACGTGAGGCAAGCGTCATTGCAGAACGCCCAAGCGGCGTGACGTAGATTCTTGTTGTGGATGACCTGCAACTGCCCGAGGAACTCGTACAGCTTGTAGTGGGGATTGTCGACCATGAGATCGAACGTAAGGCCTTCCAACATGACTTCCTCATACATGAGGATGCTATCGCGCCACCGCCAGTATTCCTTCGACTGCTCATCGACGATCAATTTGGGGTTCTTTTGGGCGACTTTTGCAACGGCGATGATGATGTCTTTGGTTTTACGACAGTTCTCTTCGGTCTTGTTGGCAAGGAAGAGGGAAGTGGCTGCTATGTTCTGCATGATTGCGAAGTTAGACGTTGCCACATACATCAACAGCGTATCCACTCTCCATTATCCATTATCGGTGGTGACCAACAATAGCGAACATGCGAAAGCCATGGGGAAACTCACGTAGTGGTGGATGCCATGTTTATCCGCGCCCTCAACCATGCTGAACCGCATGTAGAAGCGATGGAAGAAGACCCCGGCGACGTAAAGGGTGATCTGAGGAAGCTCGAGGAGCACTCCGGCCTGGTAGATGAAGTTGACGCCTTTGGCGCGACGCAGTCGTTCCTCGGCAGGTGATAATCCGTCTAGTATGCTCGGGGTACTATTGACCTCATCCGGGGTGAAGTACCACTGGCTCGCCATGGTATTCGGGGTGCGCGATGCCGACCGTGTTGGTGAATGGGCACTGCGGCGTGACTGTGGTCGTGAAGGAGAGGCACGAATCGAGTGAGTGGGTGGTGAGGGTACGGGAGGGGGCACGTCGCGCTTTCGCGAAGGCGATTTCGAAGGACGGTCGGCACGTTGGCTGTTGGATCCGCTGTTGCTCTTAGCCGAAATCACTGGCGGCTGGTAACCTTCGCGCGGCGGAGGGCGGTATCTGTCGATGCTCGCCATGGCGCCGGGCGTGGAGGGTGATGGGAGGTGGTAGTTGGTCGGCCGTGCTCCTTGGGGCGCAACCGAGCCGCGCTGTCGCAAAGCTGCCTTACTCTTGTTCGCGGTGGATAAGTGCACACATTTCTCAGGCTTCGATGAAATGGCACTGTAACTTGATGTGGTTGCTGCGCAGGCTATCGAGCAGACGAAAGAGACACGGATATGATGTGATAAGGACGAAGGTGAGTCGGCAAAGTAGCTCTCAGAATGGATGATGGCTTTCTTTGATCGCCCTTTCGACCATATCGGGTTTTCATCGGCACGCCGGGTGTGGGTCAAGAAGCCTGCGGCCGGATTACATAAGGCGGAATGCAGCCCCACATTGAACCTGCAAGGGGCTCTCAGCTGAGAGCTGCGCACCGGCTTGAAAGATTGGGAGACCTGACATGGCCTTGTGGTGGTCGTGGTGGTCAAAGGCCACAGATCTCATCAAGTTCGGCGCCTGTCTTTGGATGGACATTCATTCATCCCCATCGGTCAATGAGAAGCTTCAAGCCACTGGTGACCCAAACATATTTGGATTCGCATCTAAGGTTGTCGCCGGCTTGTTCGCAAAACTCTCCCTTGGGTATCTCCAAAGCGCCTTTCTGACCTGGTTGAAGTTCTCAAAGTTTCTTGCTCATACTCCTTCACCATCATTACGGCCCCAGAGCTTCACCGTCTTGTCATGACCTCCGCTCACAATCCATCTCCCATCCCTGCTGACATCGGTGCTTGCGACTGGTCCCGTGTGTCCCTCCAAGCTCTGTACAACTGCCCAGTCGTCTGCAGAGAAGATCTTGACCTTGTAGTCAAACCCACTCGATACCAGGAACGTTCCAGACTTCTTGGGGAGTTGGCTGCCCTTATCATCCAATCCCGGGGATGTGTTTCCTAGTACAGGGTCGTCGAGGCCCTTATACCATCTGAGATCTGCGACGGCACTGCTATGAGCACCCACACCACCAGTTCTCATCACCTTCCTAACATCCCAGCACTTAATCCATCCATCTGCCGATCCTGTTACCACTCGGTGACCGTCCGATCCCCAGTCAATCCCATGTATCGCCTTGATATGGCCATCCATGTGACCGTCTAATATCATGACCGTTCTACCAGACCGAAGATCCCATATGCGGCCGATGCTGTCGGTACCTCCACTCGCCAAGAGCGATCCATCCGAGTTATAGCTCACTGCGAAGACTCCTCGAGAATGGCCTTCCTGGAGTAGAAGTTCCGTTGTCGTTTCCACATCCCATAGTCGCCATGTGGTGTCCTCGGATGCTGAGGCGAGATATCGTCCAGAAGGGTGGAATTCGACTCTGCATACCCGTGCACCATGGCCCTCCAGAGTCGATAAAGGTGTATCTTGATTTAAGGACCACAAGTTGACCTTGCCCTCTGCACCTCCAGATGCCAGATTGACCGAATCGGGTGACACGTTGGCTTCTGGTAATGTCGAGCCGGGGTACCATGATATGCCGCTGACCTTGTTGGTGTGGCCTCGAAGCGTAAACTTGTCTTCGAGTGACGGTATTTCCAAGAGCTTGATAGAACCTCCCCAATTGCCTGCGGCGACCAGCTGGCCGTTAGGAGATATCCTGGTCATACTGACGTATCGATCGCCGGCCGTTTGACTGCCTTGAAGTTCGAACCCTCGTAAGCGCTCCTTGATCTGCTTGCGGAACTTCACATGGGTCTGTAATTTAATGGCCGACTCTTGCTTCTGAACTTCCACTCGCCGTTTTGCCCTCGGTAGGGAGTATCGCGCGATGTCTTGCCGTGCTCGTAGTAGCTCCTCTCCGCCATTGGTGTAGAATTCTTCCTCTTGATCGGCTTGGTCTTCGTCTGGGGCATCCTCCATGTCCACATCGGCTGCCTCTCCGGTAGCCTGCTCTGCCTTCAGGGCTAGCAATTCCCTTAAGCGGTCTCGCCGATCCGCTGGGCCTTCACCGAAGAGTGTGATGGGTTCGCCGAGCTCCCGTAGTCGGGCTCGCACGCGACCATCGTCGGTAGGAACTGCGATGCTAGCGGCCATCCTCTTGCGCTCGAACTGCGACATGATGGCGGAAGCCTTTTCAGGCGCGATGCCTGCGGCGGCTGATGGTATATCATAGTCGCGATCTACGGGGATCTCGTCGAGGCTGATTCCGGCGCGTTCCTGTGCGCGACGGCTGTTAGAAAGACAATCATGGAAGCAGCGCAAGCCTGCCGTCTGAACTCACTTCTTCTGCCTCCTCCACATACGCCTGACGCGCCGGATGCATCATGATGGGCAACCTGGGTGTGGAATCACAACGGGAATTGAGATTCGGGCTGCCTTCGGGAGTTGTTGGACCACCGCAAGACTAGGTGACAGGACCGGGAGCCAGTCAACCAGTGATGTCGTTTTGGCGGCAGTAAACTTTAGTGGGGCGACTATCGATAAAAGCTCCAGGTTGCTCCTGGGCTTTGTGCAGGCGCTTGACCGCCGCTGGAAACCTGTACCTACCTGGAAGCTGCTGTGAACTTGGTGGCTCATTTCCTTCCCTCAAGTCTTGCCCGTTTCTACACCCACCTGCTACATAGGTTTTGCTCGATTGAAGATGGTGATAGTGTTGTCCTTGGATGGGTCTGGCACGGCCTACCTCGGCGGCACCAGCCACTTGCATTCCCCTAAGCACCGGAACCCTTTGCGTGACTAGCACATCAGGTCACTGGAACTGGCCATCCTCAAAACAAGTAACTAGGTAGGTGGAAGGGTACCTACCGGTATGTTGACACTGACCCTTCCTCTCATGCGGTTCTCGGCGCTTGCCAGACTCTCACAAAATGGGATCCTCTTTTACGCCATGTCTCGTCTTCTCTCACATCCTGAATACGAGATGGGATCGTGTGTACGTACGAATACACCACGACGACCTGCAGGAGAGGCGTGCAAATCCCACCGGAGACGTCTGATGATGCTCCCCTCGGCTCTTGCGATCATCGCATGTTATAGGACCGCTTATACTCCGCACCTTCACTGGACTTGGCTTTCGGAGTGGCAGTGTGGGGCCGCTTCACCTTGGCCACGCGTGGAAAGGCCTGGCTACCTGGGTTCCCCGCAAACGACATCACAAGTCTGGGGACTCCACGAACACAGACCCATCGGCCTCGCTCAAAGAACCGGTCTCGTCTCTGAACACGAACTGATGGTAAGCCGGACCCTCGTCGACGACCGCGAGGTTGCATTCGCGGACAATCAAGGCCATGTCTCCGGGAGGGAATCCACCTCCACCGGCATCGTGATGTAGGTACCTACGGTACTTTATACTTAGGTAAGTACCAAGGGATGGCTGGTTCTATAAAGCCTTTCAGTGCTGCACCCGTCTTGGTCGTTATTTGGTTTCTTGACCAGACGTACCTCAAGTATTCCACCGCTTGAAGAGTAGGCTGCAAGCTGTACATTATGGCACACTCGAGGTCCTCCTTGCTGGCCTTATTGGCTACGCCAGTCTATGGCACCCTGTTCAAGACCGATACCCCTCCAATGGGATGGAATAGCTACAACTACTATGCCTGCAATCCCACCGAGGACATCATCAAGTCCAACGCCCAGGGGCTCGTGGACTTGGGTCTGGCTGACCTCGGCTACAAATATGTCACAACGGATTGTGGTTGGATGACTACCGACCGAGACTCCGAAGACCGGCTTCAATGGAACACAAGCATATTCCCATCCGGAGGCCAAGCACTGGGAGACTATCTTCACGGCCTTGAACTCAAGTTTGGTCTCTATTCGGGAGCTGGATATTACCAGTGCGGTTCAACGGATCTACCGGCATCCCTCGGATACGAGGAAATCGACGCTGAGACGTTCGCTGGTTGGGGAGGAGACTCTCTCAAGTAAGTGGACATTTCTACTTAATACAGAGACTTGTATTGACACACCGTCAGATACGACAACTGCTACCCAGTGAGCCCGGACAACATGGTGGACTACGATTCAGCTGGAGCCACTTCACCCGAGCGCCATCAAAAGATGGCGACGGAGCTCGATTCCGTCGACCGGGACATGGCCTACTTCATCTGTCAATGGGGTATCGGGACCAACGTGGAGGAGTGGGCACCGCCCATCGGCGACACCTACCGCATTAGTAACGACATCTACAACTCGTGGCGCAACGTTTGGCGCATCACGAACCAGGTTGCGCCCTTTTGGCGCTCGACGGGGCCCGGCTCATACCCGGACATGGACATCCTGATTGTCGGTCTTCACGCGCTTTCGCTTGAGGAGGAGAAATTCCACTTCGGGATGTGGGCAATCCAGAAATCGCCGCTCACCATAGGGGCTCCAACCTCTTCCGACCTGACCCCGTCAGACTCCCTCAACCTTCTCGCCAACGAAGAGGTCATCGCGCTGAACCAAGACGCCCTCGGGCAGCAAGCGCGCCTGGTGCGGCGGTACACGGAGGAAGAATGGGACGTGTGGGCGGGCGACTTGGCGGACAACAAGCGTGTGCTCGGCATCGCCAACTGGCGCAACGACAGCCAGAGCGTGACAGTAGACCTGGCCGCCACCCTGAACATCTCCTCGGCCGCGGCTCGCGATGTCTGGGCACATGAGGACCTGGGTTTGCTCTCAGGGGCCCAGACCCTGGACCTTGAGCCCCACGAGCTGCGCCTGCTTGTGCTGTCCAACATCACCGCCGCAGACTCTGCCCCGGAGCCCGCAGGCTACTACACGGCAGCTACCGACGCGGCTCTCGCTAACGGCGCGACCACTCTCGACTGCGCCACGTGCACGCCCGCGGCATCAAAGGTCGGATTGGCGGGCAGCGGCGGGGACAGCACCGCGACATTCTCGGGTGTAGCCGCCAACTCTGCGGGGACGAAGCTGCTCGGCGTCGACTTCGTCAACTACGAGCTCGCGACCTCCACGTCCTGGGACTGGGGCTCCAACACGCGCAACATGACGGTGGCGGTCAACGGCGGCGCAGCCAAGCGCTGGGCGTTCCCGATCTCGGGAGGCAACTGGACGGACTCTGATCGCATGATGATCGAGGTCGACGGGTTCGAGCAGGGAGACAGTAATGAGGTTGTCTTTGGCATGTTTGAGGGTAGCCCGACGCCCGATTTGGTCGGGTTCGAGGTCTTTGAGTAAGTACTCCAGTACTTAAGTAGCTGACAGTGTTTCAAGAAGACATTGGGTCTTCGTCAGATATGCAAAGGAATGAGACCAAAGCCAGCATATTCCTTGTATACTAGATTTTCGGTGAGATGATTCTGTCGCCACGCCTCGACGACTCCGCCAGTCAGGCGACCTTGCTTCGGTCTTATAGCTGGCAGATGCCGGATTGGGTAGCCCACGGGCTCAACCGGATCTCGATGCCTCCGCAGTTCCGTTGTTAGTACTAATTCAAGCAACCTCTATCTACCGTGGGTACCTTGGTAAGTGTTTCTAGCTTTATCTCGTGCAAGCATACTACTCAAGGGAAGGATCATTCTGATTAAATGTTATAAAGATGCCTTCACCGAAGAGATCGCCTGCGACATTGCAGGGGCTTACTAGTCCATTGCGAAAAGGTCACTCACAACTTGATTTAAACTCCTCTAGAGAGCAACGGCTGACATTGATATGTTCTTAAAGCTAGCAGATTCCTGGTTTAGCAGTAATCTGATTCGGGTTCGAACATTACATGAGGAGCTTAGGCGACCTCTTCGCACCAAGGCCTACTTAGGAGGACTTGACCTGTTGGGGGTGTCATTCCATCCCTCGGCACTTTCGCTCTCCTTCCCGTCCGCCGGGGATTTTGACTCACTCTGCGCTTCCGCGCCCTCGCCCTCGTTCTGGTTCGCGACGCGGACGAGGTACTCGCGGCGGGTGCCGACGACGTCGGGGACGTCGAGGCCGAGGAACATCTTCATGACGACGATGGCGGCGAAGCGGGACTCCATCTTGGGCAGCCTGCCGACGCCGAGGACGAGGCCGTGGCGGTGGAGGTCGAGGATCTCGGGGAGCTGCACCACCTCCTCGCCGCGGTTGCCCTTGACCAGGCACGAGCACAGCGTCGGGTAGTTGGCCACGCGGTGCGTGAAGTGGAACACCGGCCCCGCCGCCCGGAGGTAGCACACCCCCTGGCACGCCGAGAACTGGTTGCCCACGATGATATCCGGGTCCCCCGCCGCCCCCCGCCGGCCCTCCGTCTTCTCGATCACCATGTCCCGGATCTCCTTTACCAGCTCCGCCGGCAGCAGACTCGACGGCACCAGGCCTTTGTTCTTCGGGGCAAGCGACATGTTGGAGAATTGCGTTTACTACTGAGTGTTCTTTTCGATTTCAAGTTTTCTGATGCCTTCCACCAGCTTGTGCGGGCACGAATGGGTGGCTTATGTATGCGGTCTTGGAGCCATCGGGGGGGTCTCTGTCACAAGCCCTTGTTTGGCGGTGCGATTGTGGCCGATGCCATCAATCGGACCAGATTTCTGGGAACAATGGCAGGTGACACGCCTTGGAGTCAATGGCGCACGTGGTGTCAAAGGGGAATAGTTGGAAACATTGAGGTCCCTTTGGTATGACTCTGAAAAGGCGGCGTGGTGGTAAGAACAAAGGGCCAGGGCAATCGAGAAGGGGCAATGCTCTTGTGGCGAAGAGGGCAAGGGCAGCAACAATAGCCCATTGATCCTGTGCCGAACAATGCCCTTATCATATGACTTCTGGTATATGTATAGAGACCCTGTGCGCGTCGGCTGCTGAATCTAGGCCTCATCCCTCTTTGAGAGAACGAAGACACGCAATCAACTTCGCAATGTCTCTTTCAACGAGCTTACAATCCCGACCGGTACAACAGAACGGGGACACATACCGTCAGAAGTTGATGATCGATTACGCGTTCTCGGCCTACAGGTATGTAGTAACCCCTAATGAGGCCGACGAGATCATGTACGGAGATTTGTGGGACGATGTTGACCACTACTGCACATACATGATAGGGATATACACCGACTACACTCCGTACCGACGAACGCCGAGCAGTAGGACCAGGTCGGGCCCATATCTGAACGCGTCGCTACGGCCTATACACTCTCGTGGCCATCTGCGTGATACCCTAGTCCAGTCAGATGGCGGTTCCAGCGCCGACTTTGACGATTTCGACGGTGTGTTCTGTCACGAGCTCAGTGAGCCCGAAGACGACAGTACATGGACTTCCGAAGACGATGAGGATTGGGCTTCGGCCAGTGTGGACTCGGAGATAGGAGATGAGCCACTACCCCTTTACACACGCGATGTTCTTCCTCGTTATATTCATGCGACTGATAGCCCTCCCAGTTACTCGCTGACGCAAATCGTTGAGGGTATCACCGAAGCCTCTCCAGAGCCCAACGAAACAGAAGGAGCAATGGCTCGGCCAAGAAGCTTGCTGAAGATCGCTTCATCAATGGGTTACAAAGCCAATACAGTAAGGCGGGTGCTGTCACGCCGTCTTCGAGCGCCAAGATCCGTTCGGGCTAATGTGCAATAGGATCTGAGGAACCAAAGGGAGGTTCAGGAGCCATAACATGAACGAGAATATTCAAGCGAGGAAAAGCAACAAGGCCAATAACAAGGCCAAGGTCAGATCCATCGAAAGAGCCGCGCTCGTGGTGTTCTCCTCATTTAGCGCCGAAAGAAGGGTTCCGTTTCAAACAGGTACTTGTTACCATGCGTAAGGTGATTGCATCTTCATTTCGCAGCGATACTAACACTAGACAATGCCATCTTGTGGCCACATACGAACGAAGCTAGTTTGTCTAATCTAAGGGTAAGCATCGATAATGGCATTCGTTGTTCCTCGAGTCTATTCGGGGAAGAAAAGGGGGTGGGGGTCGAGCCGTTTGAAGAGCTGCTGCTCGCCGCCCAACCCCAGTTCCGAGTAGTCCACGAGATGCTCTGATCAGGAACGGTCGAGCATATTAAATGGTCTCCCTTTCCTCTTTTCCCCGGACGTGGGAGCTCTGTTTGCTCTTGATCGAGATCCACGAGAAACCCCAGGTGCTGCGGCGGGAATGCAATGTAGCTCAATCGGTCAGCATACATGTTAATAAGTGGAAGAGGCGAATAAGTATTCCTACGTATATTTGCGTTATTGACTTGCTGTACTCGTGTATTACTCTTGGCAGTTGCTCGCTGCTCACCCGTGAACTGAAGTCCGTAGTGCTGGAAGAGATGATCCGATTGACGAGCTCCGACGACACTACGCTTCCAAGGTTGTGTTTCAATCGAGTCTATAATACAGTCTGGTCGATCGCATTGAAGATATTACAGCTTGTTGATATAATTGCGAGCAAGGTTGTGGAACCGATTGGCACAAGGTCCTGTGGCAGAGAGGACTGCATGCCGAGGCGCGACTGCGTGAGACCAAGCGTCAGCGAGGCGAAGTCAAAACCGGACGATGGATGGCGACTAACTTCATGCCTCGGACTTCATCCTCGGGGACAATATCGTCGTTTAACTGACCGGTGGCTGACGCCTCATCGGAGTGACCAGCATCACGCCGAACTTGGAGAGCCCCATCCTCCTTTTCCGTCACATCTCCTGTCGTAACAGCTATTGGTTTATCCTCGCTCATTTCGAAGGAGCTGATAAATACCAGAAAAGTTCAAAAGAGAGTGGTAAGACGATTGCGCGAGAATCGGAGAAAATTGAATGAGAAGACAAAAGTTGAAGTGGCTTTCTTACTGGCATTGACGAAATGTGCACCGGCCCATCGTGGTTGTTGGGAACCAACTGTCGATGCCAACAGCGATCCATTACGCCGTGGAGTTGATCCGATTTAGCAGTGCGAAAATATGTAGGTGGACGTTGTAATTTGCCAAAGAATGCCCCTTACAGTGGCACTTTACCGAGGCATGGCTACCATGCAACAAGGTCGAGCTAGCACCTAGTAATCCGGCACTCAAGTAACACCAACTTCATCTCATAGGGCGAATTAGTACTTACCATCACGGGTCTTGCTAGCAAGAGGGCGGTCTCGGTGTTGGAGGATGACTCTTTGCGGAACAATACCGTAGCCATACTAAGTAGAAGGTCATCGTCACGTCGCATACTCGCAGTCAGCAGCCCGTTCCAGCACCCCCGAGAAAACCCATCTGCAAGCCCCCTTCCTCACAAAGAACGTTCTGAGGAGGGTAACCTTCAGGTCTCCCCTGCCTCGAGATGAGACATAAAGACCCTGGTGACAAAGCCTCTGTTCCTCTACCCTCGCAGCGTTCCCGAACAGCCGCGGAGTCTCCGAATAGGTAGGACTCACGATGCGCGCAACGGAGTCAGAACCCGGGGCACTATATAACGGCGGAGCAGCAGGGTACATGCAGAGAGAAAGAGACGGAGAGAGGATCACCACCACACAACCCCCCCACAGTCAAGTAAGTATCTACCTTCCAGGTTACCTACTTTAAGTACCAAGTCACCAAACCAACCATCCGCAACCATGGCGACACGCTTCTCCATGATGCCCGTGGCGCAGGAAAACACACCCGTCGCCTGGACAGGCCTGCTAGTGCACCGGCGCAACCCCCGCGGCGAAACCGAGATCCTGGTGCAGGACCGCGCGCCCTCGCCCTCCTACGCGATCATCGTCGGGTCCTCGACGACGACGCCGCCGCGGTCGATCGCCGCGGACGCGCTGTCCCTCGCCGCCCGGGCGCTGGGCAGCGGGCCCGCCGCCGCCGGGCTGCGGGTGACGTGGACGCGGGCGGGGGCGTTCGCGCCCGACCCGTCGTTCCGGCTGGCGGTGGCGCGGCCGCGGGCGGGCACCGAGCGGCGGGGCGCGGGCGGCGGCCGCGAGGGCGGCGGCTTCGCCTGGGTGCGGCTCGCCGACATCCCGGAGCTGCACCTGGCGCCGCGGGTCACCGTCTCGCGCGCCCAGGTGCGCGCCCTCGTCGGGCAGGGCCGGCTCGCCGAGAGCAGCCCCGCGGTGTCGGGCGTGATGGCCGCGCTGTTCTGGCGCAAGGTGAGGCATGACGGCTAGGAGGACGACGACGACGGAGTTTCTGGGCGTGGTGAGCCGAGCAGTAGATAAGTATCACAGAGGTGGAGAACTCGGACAGAGGCCAGAGGTGAGGGAGTACGTCTCCTAGCTTTCCTCGTTGACCTAGAACTGAGCCAGCTCATTGTTAGCTGTTCGGCCTTGTATCCCGGAATAATCTCTTTGTCTCGACCTTTTCCTAACCCTTAGAACGAGATCACAACAGAACCAAGTAAAGTCTTCCCGCAGAATGAATCCCAGGTTGTGGGTAAGTAGCTTCTGCAGTCAACAGTCAAGTGAGAAGTGACACGTCCATACTTTGAACAAACTGCTTATCTAGCAAGTGCAGTATTGAAACTTGGTGGGTGTATTAAGAAGCTCGGTCCTTGTATTCCTCAGTCTCGATGCTCGCGATACCCCTGGAGCAGATGTGGATATCGGCACGATACATCTCCTGACCGTGAACACCAACGCAACGTCGAGGCCGACAGATCTATCGGTTTGGGTACATGTAGGTATGACAACTCAACCCATAACAGCCCTCGGTTTTGACATATCTTCTGTGGTATCAAGAAGCAGTCCGGAAGTGCGCGACTGTGAATCATGGGAGGTGCCTGTAATGTCCTATCCATCTCATCAAGAGCTTCCTCAGATAGGCACCGGAGCAGGATATAATACCATATACCGCCCAGAATAAATGGACCTAAATTCCTCTCAGGAATCCAGATCTGATACGGCGGGAAATTGGTTACAGCTCTCAGCAGAATGTTGTTCGAGGGGCACCACCGGGATATACGATGCCCAATGGTTGAAGCGGCGTCGCTTCTTCGTTTTGTCGTCATCGGCACATCGTTTCGGGAACTAGTCGAGCACTTTAGCCGAAGCGCTCGCCTCCTTCTTCACTACAACATGGTTTGCAGCAGAAACATCATCAGCTGGTTCAGGGCCAGACTCGCCATTCTGTGCCATACTGGCTTCAGCAGCGAGGACTGCTTTCCGTCGCTGCCACCAATCTTCCTCGAATTGGGAGACTTGGTCAACCAGCACTTCCTTCTCGAGCCACTCTTGTCGATAGATGGCCTCAAGAGCCTTGCATTCCCGTCGGAGAGACTCGCCTTCCTTCATAGCCCACCTCAGGTTTGCTGCAGACAGCTTCCACAGTGGTTCCACATCCAGGGCCAACTCTCTGCTTGTGAAGCCATGCTGCTCGGTCAAGGGCGTGAAGAAGTCGGCTGAAAGCTCATCGTTCCCATCGCCATCGTCAGCAGTGTCGTCGTGGCCCGTGGAGTGTGACTGAGGGGTCTTGAGGATGATCTTCAGTTTATTTCCCTTTCTGCCATCCCCGTGGTTCTGTGCCGATTTGGGAACAGGATCTGATGGTCGAAGGGCTTCGGTCTCGTGGACAGTGCGCATATGCTTTGCAAGAGCATCAGAGCGGGTAAAAGCGCGATCGCATTCTGCATAACACCAAGTCAGAAACGGATGGACCAAGACGACAGTGACGCATTGTGGCAAGTCTCACCGGGTAGGTAGCAGTAAAACGGCTTCTCTCTTGTGTGGCTGCGCATATGCGCTTTGAGCGCATAGCCACTGGCATGCGGCATACTCTTCCGCAGGCAGTTGTTCCATTCGCAGGTGTACTTCTTCTGGCGACTCTCAATGTGCTCGCTGTGGATGTGCTCGACCAATTTGTCCATGTTGCCCTGATCGCCTGCGCGACAACCGTCCCAAGCACAGACGGTGACTTGTTCGTTGAAGTCATCGTCGTCAAGCTTGAAGTGAATGGGAGATCCCGGTACCTCGCCCGAGGTATCGGAAGAGATGTCACCGTCGAGGTCGCGTTCGGGTTCCTGCTCGGGCTCGGGATCTATTTGAGCGGAGGAAGAGGCTCTGGAGCCATCGCCCAACTTCTGTCGCTTGGAAGGCGGCAAGGGCGGTTCATCGACAACACCAGTGTCATCGTAGTCATTCTCGGCCTCCGATTGTTCGTCTGAAGACAACGAGCTGATTGACGAAGAGATATCTGATAGTAAGACCATGATGGGCAGCTTTGGGGGTTTCAGGCTCGGTGGGCGAGGTAACGAACAAGCCAACGAGGCTTCAACAGGTCCGGGGCGAAATACGCAGGTAGCCGAGATGCAGCAGCAGCGTCGGCGCTGGTGGGCAGAGCTTGTCGGGAGCGCCCGTATTGGTGGGTTGGGTGTAGTCTTTATTCGCAATTGATGGTAGATGCAGGACGCGGATCGGTGAAGACGAAGCTGAGGTGGGACGGTCGCGAAAAGAGTGAAGAGCGAGAGGAGGGAGGAATACCTGTGTAGGTAATTGTGAGGTTGGAGTTACCTTATGGATTAAGGTACTGCCAGTTTGCGCCGCGCCAGGGCAGCCGCGTTGCCAAATCGCAGCGCTGAAGCATCAGCATTGTCGCCGCTGATCAGTGATCAGGTCCGACCGGGTACGTACCCCAACTTTCCTAACTCTTATCTTATCGGTCTACGGGGTGCGGATATCGATCTCAGGGGTGATCTCCCAAATTCAATAATTGAAGTCCACCCTGCAGGAGCCCAGACCCAACGAGGCTAGCGCATCCTGTGTGACCCCAAGAAACACAGCCCGCTCTCTTTCGTAATACACGAGCGCAGTTGCCAGGCCGCCCAATCCTCCTTCATCGGTCGTGGGAGGCCACTACCTGACGCTGAATTCCAGTTTGTTCCACTCCTTATTAGACGTAATCCGCGTGTCCTTTGCAAAGCCGAACTCTCAACGTTCGTCTCAGTGTTTTGACTACTATATCTCCTGCACCCATCTTCGCGAACACTCGAATACCAGAGGTCGACGAGTGTGACTGGGGAGCTCTGACATCACCCCACTCCGCCTATCTTGCCGACTCCTGGCCCTGCGACGCTTGTCCCCCGAGCTTCACTTCTACAACCTCGCGCCCCTGAATCCCCATTAACCTGGTCGCACTGCCCACGATGGCCTCCCTTAACCTTTCTATCAACGGGCCCTCGATCAAGAGCAGCTACCAGAGCGTGGTAAACGCTCCCGCTGCTCCCGCTGGCAGCTCGTCCACCTACGCTCACTGGGCCCTGTTCTCCGTCCAAGCGCCCCTTGCGAACGCCTTCCAGGACAGCGGTAGCAAAGAGAGCGTGCTCAAGGTGCAATCCACCGGAGAAGGAGAGCTAGACGAGCTCATCGAGGACTTCAATGAAGGTCGTATTCAGTTCGCTTTTATGAAGGTCAAGGATCCGAACAGCGGTCTGCCTAAATGCGCTCTGATTGCTTGGGTACGCTATACTGCAGCCTGACAAAATGCTGGAGGCACCATGATGCTGACTACGTCCAGTGCGGTGGAGGTGTACCGGAGAGAACGAAGGGCTACTTCACCAGCCATCTCAGTGCCGTTTCTAAAATCCTACACGTATGTCCAGGGCACACCCGAGAATGCGCTACGCAACTGATCTAACTGGTGCTAGGGGTACCACGTCCAAATCACAGCTCGATCTGACTCGGATGTCGAGCCTGCCAACATTCTCCAAAAGATCGCGGATGCTTCGGGTGCCAAGTACACCGCGGGTGGTAGTGCGCCGGTGAAGACAGGAGGCGCCCCTCCCCCAGTCAAATCGAAGCCGGTGTTTGCCGCTCCCTCGAGCTCGACAATCTCCTTCAACCCCATTGTCGCCGCACGAAACGCCAACCTCCGGCAGAAGACCAACGACGATGGCTGGGGCGACGACGCACCGCCAGTTACCCGATCTGAGATTCAAAAGGTGGAATCGGCGTACAAGCCCACGAAAGTCAACATGGATGAGTTGAGGAACCAGAAGCCAGGACCTTCGCGAGTTGGAGGCTTCAACAAGCAGGATGATAGACCGTCCGATGTCGTTGGTGGAGGATACCAGCCTGTTGGGAAGGTCGATATTGCTGCCATTCGAGCTGCCGCGCGGGAAAAACAGGACGACAGACCTGCGCCAGTGAAGGGAGCATATGAGCCCGTGGGCAAGGTAGATATCGCGGCGATCAAAGCACGAGCTCAGAAGCCGGACGAAGCTCCGGCCCCTGCAGCACCCTCCGAGGATGCCGATAGCCAACCGAAGTCTCTGGCAGAGCGATCTGCCGCCTTCAGCCAGTCTGAACGCATTACTGAGATGCCGAAGCCAAAGGTTGCCAACAAGTTTGGTGGCGCCCCGTCATTCGCAGGAACCAAGGCACCTACACCTGGCGCATTGGGCCTCGGCGGCCCTTCTCCGGCGCCAGCGGGCGCCGCTCCCGTCGGGTCAGCCAGCCGAACCTTCGCAGACCAAGGCGGAAAGACACCCGCTCAGCTCTGGGCCGAGAAGAAGGCTGCTCAGGGCGGCGCACCGAAGCCATCGAGCCCAGCTGTCGCCCCTGTTGAAGCCCAGAAGAGCGGTGGTGGATGGCAGAGTGGCTACGCCGGTAAGTCATGGGCACCTGTCCAGGCCCCAGGATACGGGCGGGGCATCCCCGGACAGAAGACCGGGGATACCGTGTCCAGCCAAGATCGAGAAGCACCCGCGTCTCCGTCTGGTAGTGTCGGTGCCATCCGAGACCGCTTTAAGGATGCACCACCGCCGGTCGCCCCCGCGCCTGCCGCGCCTGCGGTGCCTCATGTGTCGCGTGCCCCTGCTCCCGTTGAGGAACAAGATGAGCCTGGCCCCCCTCCGCCGCCGATGGGGACTCGGCCTGTAGACAACGCCGCTCCTTCGGGAGGCTTCGAGCTTCCGGGAATGCCGCCTCGACCTCCTCCGCCTACGGACGAAGAAGAAGAGGAAGCCGAGCCGCCATCGCCGCCCCGTGTTGCGATGCCAGTTGCTCGAGGACCCGAACCCGAGATGGAGCCGCCTCAGGAGCCGCCCCGCTCTTTGCCGGTTCGGTCACTTGAGCAGGAAGTCCCCAAGGAGGAGGATCTTCCCCAGGAAGACGACGCTTATGATCCGCGGGCAGCAGCCACTCATGTTGCGGAGCAACAGTTTGGACACGCAGCTGAGCCAGAACCAGCTGCACAGGGCGGTGCCGGGGCGGGTGCTCGGGTAGCTGTTCTGTTCGACTACGAGAGAGCCGAAGACAACGAGCTTGAGCTGCGTGAAGGCGAATTCATCACCGTCACCAACATCGAACACCCCGACTGGTGGGAGGGCATGAACGACCGCGGGGAGCGTGGCCTGTTCCCGAGCAACTACGTCGAAGCTCCTGGAGCCGATGCGCCCGGGGCCGATGCTGAACCTGAGGCACCAGCTGCCCCTGCCGAGGTTCCCAGTGACCGTACGGCTACAGCCGAGTTTGACTACGAGGCCGCCGAAGACAATGGTACGTACTACCGCAGCTTTCCCGGTACTGTCAAGGTATGCAACTGCTAACAAACTACACAGAACTTAGCTTCCCTGAGGGGGCCAAGATCACGAACTTGATTATCTACGAGAACGAAGAATGGTGGTATGGACACTACAAGGGCGACCAAGGCCTCTTCCCGAAGGACTACGTCACGCTTGACCCGTAAGAAGTGTTGCAGTTGGGGAATTAGTCGCAGCCCGTTCCTCGGAATAGGGCCGTATAGTTGGAGGTGGAAAAAGTATCCAGCAGATAGACTGATGGCGTAGGGTACCATATGGAAAAGTGAAGATACAAATCGCAAAGGGTTGATGATACAGCCGTTCCTAAGCCCAGGTGATTACTGCAGCTTTCGTTCTCTAAGGCGATTACTCATGTCCTTTCCTTTCCAAGGGTGAATGGGTGGCGATTCGCCTGCGGGAATGGCAAGGCCGCAATATGTAGAAACAAGTGGCTTAGCATTTGGCAAGGCAACGTGGACGCAAAACGCAGCGGCTTGCGAAACATATGGTGGCTTAGACCAACAGAAAGCTGGAGACAGAAGTATGGAGGCTGAGCATGGATGCGGCCCGGGCCCCAGCGCGTTGTCGCATCTCTTGGCAGCCGTTGGTTTACAAACACCCGGTCGCCGCCCAATCGCCTGCGCTTGGTCTGGGGATGGCGAGTTCTGGCCACCAAGCAGTCGGATAAGTCGGCAATCCTGTTCGCGCTGCCACGCACGCTTCTTAACGAAACAGGCGGACAGAGTGGGATGAGCATCCAAGATCAGCCACGGCCGAATGGGGATGCCGAACAGGTGCCTACCTACCTGATCTTATGAACATCTAGGTAGATAGATACCTTACAAGCGCAACTGGGCCGGGCGTGCTCGGGCGTAGTAGGTTAATTATCTACTCACTTAGGGTGCCGGGTCCGAATATGACTACTTAGCATAGAGAGGGCAAGCAGGCGCTCGTGGGATTGCAAGATGGAACGAGCTGATCACGACTTGTTGCACCAAGGGGTCAATGTGCGACGGAATCGTGGTATTCGCCCCTGACAGCTGATGGTAGGTACCTGCATCGTTGCCTTTCCTATTCGGCATCTCTCAAAGGCAGAAGTCCACATTTTCCCAGCTCGTTGCGTATGGGGCTCGCCACTTAACTTACACGTTGGCCCATCCAGAGGTGCCAGATCGTGTAAGTAAGTAGGTAATGCAGACTCGACTGGCAGACATGACTGTCATGATCTCGAAGCGGCATTTGAGACAGATCAACTGTCGCTCATCAGGTGCGCTCGATATGGGAGCTGTGTATGGTGTGCTTCGACTCGATTGGACTTGAATCAGCAGACTCCGCATCCGCATCCTGTGTTGCATTCCACTGCGTCTCTCTGTGGCTTATTATTATCGACCTCGAGGTAATTACTGAAGTACCTTATCACTTTCCCATATGGCATATCAGCTCATAAGGGGCAATATAGACAAACATATAGGTAGTAGGTAGTGCATCTTCGGTCAAGGAAACAATGCAATAAGGTAGTCGATGTCACGAATCAATGCCCCAGGCGACCAGGACGCATCATCACTACCCCCGGACCACAGCCGGACTCTACAGCTAAAAGGCGAGCTTGACCGAGGTTCGCAGGGCGGTGGGTGTGTGGCTGGCGTGGTTCGTAACCGCCAGGGCAGCACCTCCAGGGCTGTCTCCTCAGTGGCTGGATGGCCGCGTGCGGCGAGAGATTCAGTGGGCCACTCACTAACGGAAGGGACCGCCGGGACCTTGTTTGCCTGTCTGCCTGTTGATGTTCTGCCCTGTGAGTCTGTATTGGCAGTGCACAGCTGCAGCTGGGAGTCTGGGCATCTGAAACCCGAGCGCCGGCCTCATCGCCAAGTATACCTGGGGCACCCTACCCGCCGCTTACGGGTTTACCTACTACCCACTCCAGCCGCCGCCGGTACCATTCATTCCATCGCTTTTCTTACACCATCTTCCCGACTTTATCTTTTGCCTTTGCCTTTGCCTTAAAACCGTCCTCTCTCATCCGCTAGCAAGCAAGTCCGTGTGACTCGTTTCTGCCAGGTATACCATTCTCCTCAAGGTTCGTGTCCTCGCTGCCACCGCGCTCTGCTTTGCGACCACAACCTACCTACCTACCTACCTACCTACTACTACATACCTACTCTTTACCTATACCACTGTCTTTCCTTTGCTCACCGCAACACCGCCATCCACCAAGGCTGACCTCAGACCGCACTCTAGAACAACTCCATCCAGATGTCTAGCCAAGACTACTACAACCAGGGCCCGCCGCCACAGGGCTACGGCGGCTACCCTCAGCATCCCCAGCCGGTACGTTGCGATTCATTCCATCTACTCTTGCGCTGTCCCGGGGCGCGAGACTCTAGGAAGCAAGCGACTTGCGAAATGCCGCTACACCTGTCAGACCATCTTGCCAAGACACCCTACCGTGACCCTGCCCCCATATTCCCATCGATAGAACCTTGGCATCATCATTCGACCGCACTTACAGAGTAGCCGGCACCGCTTCTCGAGACCTCGGACACCCTAGCGTATCACAAAATACATATAGACATGGCATCGCTGACACACAAGTCACAGGCCTACGGTCCTCCCCAGGGACAGTACTACGGTCCTCCTCAGGGACAGCAACCTATGATGTACCAGCAGCAACCCCCTCCTCCCCGCCGAAGCGACGGCGGTGGCGGTTGCCTGAAGGGCTGCCTGGCTGCCCTTTGCTGCTGCTTTGTCTGCGAGGAGGGTTGCGAATGCTGCGCCGACTGCTGCGAATGCTGCATGGAGTGCTGTTAAGCCAAGTCGCCATCACTCACTTCCGCGGAGCGACGCCCCGATGGAAACGACACGATGAATCGCCCGACGCAGGTCTAGAAGAGACATACGGAAGAACAGAAGGAGGCACATCGAGCGTCTGATCCAGAGCTCCAACGTTCACTTGGACAGGCCTCCGTGTAGCCATGGAAGGCGTTGATGCGAGCATGATACCACAAACCGTATGATTTCACGGCCGGCGTCTTGCAGTGCAAGCAAACTTTGATTTGCAGAAGTTCACAAGGCATTGAGGGATTCTGCTGCACTCGACGAACGATGAGAAAAAGGATAGCTGTCCGATGCTGTTAGGCTAGCGGGGTGGACGACGACATACGTAATATACCTAGCATTGGACTTACCATGCTAATTTCCTAGGTCTTCAACGAGTTGACGTTTCAGTTCACTTGGTTCTCTACTCTTGGTGTTCTTGGTGTTCGTGGTGTCCTTGTCTGTCAAGGCGAAATCGCGGCGCTGAGTCGCTTCCCCCGATCCATCAATGTATTAACTTGCGGATAAGAACGCTTTGGCCAAATGCCAAGTGATGATGGCATCACCTCCAAACTGCAAACGAGCGACAACGGACAATAAAATACCACGCGACTGTGCCTCAAAGCTTGTCAATAATCATTACTGCAAGACTCACTGAGACCCAGCCAGCCGGGCTCACCCTCGACGCTCGAGTCCCTGGCAAGTCCGGGACCCCTGCTTAGGTAATGGAATATCTACCATAACAACCCAAGCCTCCACCCGTCACGCCCACAGTGGCACCCTTCATTTCACCGCCCCAGCAAGTACGAGAGTGGAACGCGAAAGAAGAATGCTGCATACGATTCAGAATAGTGATCACCCTAATAGTGTTCTTTCGACTGTTTGATGGTTCCACTCTCAAAGTGTCGTCCAGAGGTTGCACCAGGAAAGTACCGGTGAAGTGATGCAGTCCCGAGCCAGACCACCCAAGCCGGCTACAGTACCAGGTAGGTACTTAAGTAGTCATAGCTCCAGGATGATCGTAAAAGACACCGCAGCTTGCCAGCCTGGCTCATCATCAGTCATCCTTCCTCTCGCGGCGCCACGCCTCCTCGGCCTTCTTGGTGGAGAACGGGCGCAGGTGGCGGCGCTTGCTCTTGCGCAGCTTCGCCTTCTCGCCCGCGAACAGCAGGCAGTAGATCCCGAAGGCGGCCAGAAACCCGTTCCCCGCGAGCCCCATCAGGAAGCCGGCCTCGCCCGTCCCCGCGTACCGCGTCCACGTCAGTATCCCGCCCGCGCTGTGGTGCAGGGTCGTCAGCAGGACCACGGGGGCCGCGTAGGGCGGGAGGTTGGCGGTGGGGGAGGCTGGTGAGTAAGTGGTCAGTTGGGAGTGTATACCTAGGCTATCCTTGAGATGAAATAGATAGAGCCTGTGAGGAGGGCCGCTGGGCCGGAGGGTTCCAAAAGAAATACCCGCTCGCTCATCCAGGGCTCTTACCATTGCTCTCTCGCGGTCCCCTTCCACGACACCATCGCCGCCCCCCGGAGAGTCCCAAGCGAGACTTCGAGCACACAGCCTGACCGGGGAAAGAGACAGGAGGCATAACTCACCATCGTTCTCCTCCTCGACACCACCCAGCGGGATCGCGCCCGTCAGGACCACCGTCACGGCCCCGAGCGCCAGCAGCGCCAGGCCCAGGCAGCGGGCGAAGTAGTTCTCGACGGGCGTCGGGGCGGCGGGCACGGACGCGTCGGCGTCCATGGTCAGCAGGCCGTTGATGGCCTGCGGCCAGACCAGCAGCGGCACCGCCTGCGCCGCGTGCCAGGCTAGCGTGCTGAAGGCGTAGGCGTCGACCGTCTGGAGACGGGCGTGAGCTTGTGTGGGTTGGTTGGCAGGTGAGGTATGGGAGTGCTTACATCCATGGTGGCAGACAGACGTAGGGAGGTTGATACTACTCGGTAGCCTTACTCTCCAGATGACGACTCCTGAACAGGCAAGGTTGGAGGATATCAGGTAAGATAGGTAGGGAATTTCTCTGTATGTCAGCTTTGAGAGTACCTACTTAGGTAGGTAAGTAGATAGCTATACGAAGGAAACAAATCCAGATCGCCAGCTAGTTGACTACTTACCTTAGGTCGCAGCGAACATCCATCCGGCTCGATCCGTGTAAGACGTCCTCGCCAACGTGTTTAGAGCAACAGCGGATACCAAGCCGAGTGTCCGGATCTCTTGGCATCTTAGGGTGGTTGGCAGCTCGACGTCATTCGAGATGTTTATATGGACGGCATGTGATTGGTCTCTTGGTGTTCCTTCAGGGTCTTACTGGCGCGGAGAAAGTTCACACTGTATTGTCATGCGTGAAATCTGGTTTAAGTACAGTACATAGAGTAGTCCTACACACATTGGCTTGAGAGGTTCTAGCCCCAATAGCCCCAACAGCGGCAACACCCCACCAAAGGCCGATCTCGCGTGCCAAAAAGTTGCGGCGCATTTCAAAGCAGCACTTCACTCAGCAAACCCCCACGCGACCTCACTAAGCCCTGCATCTCCAGGCCCATCTTTGAAGTACATATCTCGTCGCGCACATGAGAAAGACAGCGAATCGAAGCAGTGAGAATCGATTGTTGGCTATCGTTATTGCTTCCCAGTGTACCGCAGCGAAAAACCCAGACCTGCCTACCGATGACACCTGACTGAGCTCGTATCCGCCACCTTCCCAAACTGCGCGACGCGCCAGCCTACCTACATCTTCGACCACTTTCCTCCTCTCTCCTCGCCCTCTTCGCTCTCCTTTCCCTCCACGACCTGAATCTCCTACCAAATACCCGGCCTTTTCTCGCCATGTCAGCAATCCTCTCAGCCGATGACCTCAACGACTTCATCTCCCCAGGCGTAGCGTGCATCAAGCCCGTGGAGACGCTACCGCCCTCGGCCGATGCGCTCGCGCAGACCACGAACCACCACCACAACAGCGACGAGGTGATCCTCGACGGCGATGCAGCAGCGGCCTCCACCCCAGCCACGGGCGCACCGGCCGAGATCTCCCTGACCGACTGCCTGGCGTGCTCGGGATGCGTGACGTCGGCGGAGGCCGTGCTGGTGAGCCTCCAGAGCCACGCGGAACTGCTCTCGGTCCTAGACGGTGCGCCGGGCCTGCGCCTTTCCTCCGATTCCCACTCCGAACCACCACAGGCCCTCGGCCTCGAGAACCCAGACAGCAAACTCTTCGTCGCAAGCGTGTCGCCGCAGGCGCGTGCGAGCTTGGCCGCGGCCGCGGGCGTATCGTCGCGCGAAGCGGGGCGCATGCTCGATAACCTGTTATCGGGCGCGGAAGGCCTGCCGGCGGGCGGGAAGTACCAGAACGGGTTCACGTGGGTTGTCGACACGAACGCGGCGCGGGAGGCCTGTTTGATTTTGGGGGCGGAGGAGGCCATCGAATCCTCGACAACAGCAATACCGAGCGGTGGTGACAGGGCAGCGAAACCGGTCCTAGCATCCAGCTGTCCCGGTTGGGTGTGCTACGCGGAGAAGACGCACCCGCACGTCTTACCGCACATCTCGCGGATCAAATCACCACAGGCATTAACAGGCACACTCCTCAAAACCACGCTCAGCAAGACACTAGGAATCTCGCCCGATCGTATCTGGCACCTGGCCGTGATGCCGTGTTTCGACAAGAAGCTGGAGGCGAGCCGCGAGGAGCTGACGGACAGCGTCTGGAACCCGGAGGCGGCGCATCCGACGCGCGGCGTGCGGGACGTCGACTGCGTGATCACGAGCAAGGAGGTACTGATGCTGGCGGAGGCGCGGGGGCTTGGTTTCTTCAGGCTACCCAAGACGCCTATACCGTCTGTCCCATTCCCCGAATCCGCATTAGAGCGATTCCTCTTCCCACCCCGCCGTACGGGCCAGTCCGACCCCCTAGCCGGCACATCCGGCGGGAATCTGTACTACGTCCTGCAGTACGTCGCGGCGCGGCACGCCGGTGCAACGATCGAGACCGTGCGCGGGCGCAACGCTGACGTCGTCGAGTACACCGTCGCCTCGGCGACGGGCAATCCCATATTCAAGGCCGCGCGGTACTACGGGTTCCGCAATATCCAGAACCTGGTCCGCCGGCTCAAACCAGCCAAGCCGTCGCGCATGCCCGGCGCAAAGGGCGTCGGTCGTAGACCCGCCGGCAAGCAGGGTGGCGGCCTGGAGTACGCGTACGTCGAGGTGATGGCATGTCCCGGCGGCTGCACCAATGGGGGCGGGCAGATCAAGGTCGACGACCCCGTTGTCGTGGAGCGGAAGGGGCTCGGCGACGCGAAACCGGGCCCGGCAGAGCAGAAACAGTGGCTGGCGGAGGTGGACGAGGCGTATTTCTCGGCGGACGACGATGAGGCCTTGGATGCGGGAGTAGACGAGATGAAAGCAAGAGATGATACCGTAGCTGGCATCTCGCCCTCCTATATCCGCGACACCCTCGCGCATTGGACCCGCTTGACCGGCGTTGACCGCGCCAAGCTGGTCCAGACCACGTACCGCGAGGTCGTCAGCGACGTGGGCAAGACCGGCGTCAGTGACACCGAGCGCGTGGTCCAGCTGGCGGGGAAGATCGGGGGTGGGTGGTAATCTTCCCTCCCCCTCTCTGTGGGGACCGGGTAGCAACCATATAGAATTGGCATTCAGGCGAATTCCAGCAGCGTAGCATGCAAACAACAAAGACACCAGATACCAGATACCACCAAAGTAGCATTTTTCCTGTCCCTGTCTGTCCCTTGCGTCTGGCGTCTTTGGCTCTTGCGTGAAGAATTCCCAACTCAACCGCCCTTGCTGCCGCCGCCGCCACCTCCTCGGCGCGCGAAGCCCCGGCTCCCGCTCCCGTCCGGCCCCCGCGGTGCGCGGATCGTCTGTTCCTCCTCGCGAGGCGTGGAGCGTCCGGACGCGCTGCCACTGCCGCCGCCGCGGCGCTCGAGGTGGAACCCCGGCTTGGGCGAGTAGTTCGGGTCGAAGAGCTCGCGGCTCCGGCTATCGGGGCGCGACGTCGTGTTGCGGTTGCTGCTGTAGTTGTTGTTGCTGCTGCTGCTGCCGTCGTACCCGCCATTCCCGCCACCAGCAGCACCTCCGTGATTATTGTTGCCGCCGTTGTTATTATTATTGTTGTTGTTGTTGTTGTTGTTGTACCGTCCCTGGCCGCCGCCGCCGCCGCCCCGCCCGCGTCCGCGGCCCCTACCCCCGCGTCCGCCACCGGGCGGCGTGACCGCCCCCGCGCCCGCGGTCGGCGTCGACGTCCCCGACGACGGGTTCGACGCGGACCCGAAGATCTTGGCGCGCGTCTCCTCGTACCGGCGCTGCTTCTCGAGCTGGCGCGCGCGGATGGCCTCGGGCGACTCCTTCTTCCGGGCGGCCCGGCGGCGCTCCGCCTCCGAGTCCGAGTCGTCCGATTCGGCGGCGGCGGCGGCGGCGGCAGGGTGGGTGGGCTCCCGCCTCGCGAGTTTCGGCCCGCTGTGGGACGGCGGCTTGCGGCTCAGCACCGTCACCGCCGGCCGGAACGGCGTCGCGAGCGGCGGCGCCGAGGCCTGCGCGTGGTACGGGATCGCGGGCGCTTCGCTACGGCAGGCGGGCAGAGTGGGTTAGCGGGCTGCGAAGAGGGACACGCGGACGGATAAACACGAGGTGATAGGTAGGTAGGTAGGTGGGTAGGTAGAGCTTACGCCGACTCCCACAGCTTGCGGTTCGACTCGGCGTGCGCGGCGCGCCGCTCCGCCTTCGACATTGGGGGCGCCTGCTGCGGCGGCTCCTCGGGTCCGGCGACCGCGGCTTTGTCTGCTTGCACTTCCCAGTCGTCGTCGTCCCAGGCGTCGGGGAGGTTGCCGGCGCGGCGGGCCATAGTGTTATTGGGTCGGAGTGGGCGGGGGAAGGATGATTTCAAGTAGAGCTGTTGCTTATAAAGCTGGGATCATCAGCTTGTATATTCGGGATACCCAAGGTAAGTTTGCGGCTCGTCACGATGCATACGAGTATATAATATGGGAAGCGAGGGAATCGAGACGAGACCGTGGAGGCTGCAGGATGGATGCGCCGACGTGCTCTTTCCCGCCTGGCTTGCCCTGGATTTGGATCCACTATGCTCCTGGATCCGGCAAGAAGTGGACCGCATCGCTGACTGCAGTATCCCTGTCAGACCAATGAAATGCTGTGACTGGTGTGGGGACATACTAGAGTTGGCACATCACTTGAGCCTCAACCTTGACCTCATCCGTCAGTTCCACGAGTGTTATGGCTCATCTTCCCTCATGACACTGAATTAAAAATCTTCTTTCCATACCTATTCTTTTTTGGGCCAGACTGGAATTGGGAATATTGCTACTATAGGACACCACAGGTTTGTTCCGCCTTTCCTTCGACTGGGTTTCTCTTCCTGAACAGCGGTGACGTATTAACATACCCAGGGGATCAGGCCTCCAGCTGCCGTGAGTCTCAACATCGTCAGTGAAGCAAAGATACCAGTGCCTCTTCCACCGTTCTCACACGCTCGCAACACAATCTCATACTTGTTTTTAAGTACATAGGGAGGGGATCTGACCCTTGTGTCTGCAATTATGGAAGGCAGCTCACCCGCCCCCTCTCAGCAGTTTACGCAGCGCCTGGGAAGTCAACTTCACACTCCCACGCATTCTTTCAGTGGTGACGCAGCACCTACACCGGAATCAATGGCAGGAAAGACCTTCCAAGCGAAGGAAAAGAAGACCAGGGAGGAGTATGACATTGCGCAGGCCAAACTGTCTGATGCGAAGTTCAATATGAGTATGCCCCCCGTCCCTCAACTTCCATGCTCATCACGGATCAGACTTTGAGAAGGGCAGTAACTGATATTGAACAGGAGATTATGAGGATCCATTGCTGCCAAGACAGCATCCCCAGTCGGCCTTTTATCCTAAGGGGGTCACCGCTGAGACAGAAGCCCACCTTCTCCAGGTACTCGCCAAGCTCCAGGAGGCCAATTCGGTCTGAAAGGATTATCGGGAAAGAAATTGACCTACATGGGTTTACTCTCTTGAGAAGCTTGTGAGGCACGGCGGTGTTGTTACTGGCGGATCATGTGCCACTGGAGGGAGCGGTGGAAGGAGCACTAACCTTGGGCATCACAAAGATGCCTTTTACAAAACCCAGAGGACCCCGCCAAATCATCGGATAAGGTACATCTTGTATGGATCAAGGGCCTCTTTGAAGGTGTTGAGAACTTAGAGATACAGATACGCTGAGAAAATAGGGTTTAGAATGTTGTCTTCGAAAAAGAATTAGCCGGGGAATGCAGAGACATACTGGAGACGAAGGTCCGTGTACTGGGAGGCTTGATGGATCTTTGAGATACTGTGCTATGAATTTTGGTACATTGACTGGTCACCACTGCCACTGGAGGGACTGAGGCAATGCCTTTGTGGGAAGCCTGATGGTTCCCAGGCAGCTCCAGGGTGGGAGCCATGAGCAGCTACCGCCGCAGTAACTTGAGGCACTATCAAGTGCCCTAGAAACTGTATGGCAGGAATTCGCGGCCCGGAGACAGATCACACTTACTTCCAATACGCCGTTGCATTTCGGCAGACATGCAGCTTGAAGCCTCCTACTGCCCAGTCCACACTGCAAAGGAATGCATGGTCAAATGAAGCGGGGACGTCGTTGATTGCTATCGATATACCTTACCTACCTACCCAAGTTCGTGGGCTTGCTAAGGTACCTTATCTTAGGATCGACTTTGAGGTTCTGGGTCACCTGCCTCCGCTGCATCACTGCACTCTCACTTCAACCTTCAGCCACCTACCGCCCTCGACCACCGTCTCAACCACCACCCCCACTTGCACTTTTCTTCCTCGACAAACTTCTTTCAGTCGCTCTGCAAATATCGACACCCATCACAGAGAGCTGTCTTCTCACTCAGGTGGACCAATTTCTATCAATCCGACCACTGCGCCCATTTAGGTTCTAGACAAATAAGGCACCTACTTGTACCTCGTCTTATTTACCTATCTAGGGTACCTTCCCCATATCTGCACACCTTCAACCACCTTTCCCTTCCACTCCATCAACACCCGCTTCACCAAATCGCAACGACACTGCCGCACTTCGACTACCCTTTCGCGAATCGACCGCGGTGCCAGTATTTGTGTGCATCGACGGCAGGAGTCCATGCACACCCGGGTGTCACATCCACTACCACCACAGAACCTGCACTTCTTCCTTTCGCGCTTCACTTGAACTACCCGTCTACCGGTACCTTGCGCTTCTCGGCCAATCACTGAACTCGCAGTCAGCATCGCACACCCGTCTCGTTACCGTCCCAGCGCATCAAGCCGGCGGCCATGGCGGATTCACCCAACCTTTCGACTCCCCAGAAGGAGAAGACGGTTGCCGGCGCCTCCCAGCAACCCACTCCTCCGAGCACTCGGGCCCACGACAGGCCTTTGGCGATAAGAATTATCGGAAAGTATGCGAACGAGGACAGATCCCCGAATCGCTCAATGTTCATTTCGCCGCTTGATCTGCAAGGACGTCGACGTTCAAAGGAGGCGCTGTCCGGCACTCCCTTGAAATCTTCTTCTCTTGCTGAGGAATCAGGTGCCGTCAAGACCTCCACACAGAACACTTCCGCTTCGAAAGAACCCAACGTCATCACCGACTATCTCGATTCTTCCCCCAGCGCAGAGATCCGCTACAAGCGGTGCAAGAACTTAATCCACAGCTTGTACGGTAGCAACGCCGAGTTTCACAGCGCCAAGAACCCTTTCTATGACGAAGAGGAAGATGGACATTACGACGACTGGCTCAGAACCAGCATGTACGAGGGAGAGTGGAAGTGTGACGATGACGACTACGACTACAAACAAGATCCCATGTGGGACCAGACCGTCTGGAAGCCCAAGATTGGAGACGATGGCATCGACGACTCGAATGACCTGAAGATGATTCGTCACTTTAAAAATGAGAATGAGGGCATCAGAAAGGCCGTCAGAGCAGCTAAAGTCAAACTCTCCGAGGAAAAAGATGCTTGCTACGCGCGAGGAGAAAAGTGGCACGGCGGTATTCTTACCTTCCCCTCTCGTCCTGCGCCACGGGAAGAGGAGTCCAGTAGCGATGACGGCGAGATAACTAGAAGTCCCTGCTATGGACGCAAAGCCGTGGCCAGAACACCGCAGCCCAAGCAGCAGCCCAAGCGACCGTTTCGATTCGAACATTCGCAGTCGGCCATAAAGTTCGAGGTCAAACTCAACGAGACTGAGAAGCGGGAGCTCCAGGGTCTGGAGCACATCATGTACCCGCCTCTCATGGAGTACATCGAGCGTAAGAAGCTCGCATGGCATGAAGACAACAAGATCGAAGGCCATGCAGATTATATGGAGGTGGACGATAACGGCAACTACGTTGATCCGACTTACACAGACGACCTCATCAGTACTCTCGAGCGCCAGAAATCTGCATGGTATCGACACCAGTATTTGCCCATTCTCAAGAACGAGCAGCCACCCGTCTTCACGGAATCGAACGGTGCCGCCGCGAGTTTTAGAGATGTTGGTCAGGCAGGCCCTTCTCTATCCTCCTTCCAGCCCACGGTCGTTGAGCACGGCGCCGGCAATCTTGAGGACTACCTACCGGGGCCTCCTACTGTGTCCAGTCTCTCGACCGTTCAGATGATTACCCCGGTCAACCATGAACCCCAGAACATCATTTACCGCGGAGAGGCCGAGGAGGATGAAGACCAGGAGATGCAAGACGTTGCTGCTGATTCCAACGCTACCCTTCCGGCGATTTCACCGGCAGTCAACCAGGAGGCTCAGCAATACAGAGCCCCTGCTGAGCAAATCAATGACCACGAGAAGATCCAAGAGGAACACTTTCAGGGTCATCAGGACAGCGCTGCGCTGACCAGTGCTACTATGTCCCTCATCGCCCCCAGCGCCGAGGATGAGTTCCAGTCATACATCCATGGTCAAGCAAGCCACCACTATCATGAGCACAACGTGGAGGGCGAAGTTCCCAACACCAGCACCACGATGCCGGAGTTCGACCTGCTCGACCCTCCATTCCTGCCCATCGGCGCCAAGCCCCAGGCCTTCGCCAACGAGTCCCAGAACTTCGGCAATGAGTTCCAGCGCTTCGACGAGGGGTTACGTTCCTTTGACAATGCTCCCCGGCCCTCCGACCATGAGCCCCAGCTTTCCCATCACCACGAAGTAGTTCAGGAGGACGAAGATCATGAGATGGAGGACGTCGGCCAAGATACCGCCGTCGCCGAGGACGATGCCAAGATCGACGCGCTCTTGGCCTCCATCGAACCTACTCAGCCCGAAGAGCCCAAGCTCGACGAGGCGCCCAAGACCGCCGTCTCCAAGTTGACCATACCCCTTGGAACGACATCGGGCCGAGACTCCCAGAGCAGCAGTCCCGCTGTGCCGCAAAAGCGCCGAGGCTCTGCGTCCCAGCGCGGTCGCTCGAAGAAGAACCGAAAGCGATTCCAGCGAGTCCAAGGCTACGTGCCCGACCATGTCTTCGACGACGACGATTACGAGCCTGCCGGTACGCAGAAAGCCAAGCCCGCCCCGGCCCCTCCGCAGACGCCAGTGAAGCAGACCTTCGCGACCCGGACCGGCGCCGGCAGCACCACCCCTCGCGGACGCCTGCGCGTCGGCACGCCCGCAACGCCGAAGAAGAAGCAACAGCCGCAGCGCCGCGCGCCGGCGCCTCGCAAGCGGCGATACACGGACGACGAATGGGACGCGGACGACGACGCGGACTACCGGGACCCGGGACAGAAGGAGGACTCGGATGATGATTACGAGGATGATGACGACGACGGCGGACGCTTCGAGGTCGTCGCCAATCAGAAGGGCGGCAAGCGCGCCTGGAAGGTCCAGACGCGCTCGTCGAACAAGACCTTGCTCCCCGGCCTCGATGGTGTTGACGAGAGAGGCGTGGATGAGGGACCGGCGAAAGAGAGAAACATGGACGAGAGAAAGTCGAGCAACAAGAAGAAGGAGAAGCACTGGAGCCCGGCCGGCCGCCCGCTGGTCAAGGGGTTTTACTTCCCGTAAGGCAGCGCCGCGCACGATATAGTTGACAGTGGTGCTCTTGTTCCGGAAGTAAGGATGGCTTTGCCCACCTACGCACAGATCGAGGCCATGGGAGCGGGTGACGATACCGCCGAGCTCGGAATCGGGATCACCTCAACCGGCAACGAAACGCTCAGCTCGCATTCCGACGAACTTTGCTCGTCGCCTAGCACATTTCTCGACTCGCTACCAGGGGACGTTGATTTCAGCGGACGTTTGTAGACGGCGGACTGGAAGAGGGCGTTTGGTCGCTACCTGTGCGATGGAACGGCCCGCCGTGTTCTCCTGGTTAGCCCGAGATGTTTGGACGTGTACGCACCCAGCTGGATGTAGTTAGGGTAGTGAGGGGGCGTCGATGAGATGTCGCCCGTTCTTCCTCGCGATGAATGATCGTTGCACCACAGATTCATGTTCGCGGTTTGCCAAATGTGTTGTGTGTGAATCAAATATCGTGGTCCTGTCCTTTTCGGTAGGTTGGCTGCCGGGTTTCGGGCTTCCAATCCCGATCCCCGCCGGCCCGTCTCCGGTGATCCCCGGGTTTGACGCCACGGATCCAGCCCGATATTCCACGCCCAAAAAGACGTAGATATCCCAGGCTGCGATATCATGGAGTTAGGAACCGCCCTCAGCCCAAGTATCTACTTGCTTGGCTCAGACTGCCATAATCTTGCCATGTCGAATCTAGGCATTGAAAGAGAGCTGACCTCAGGACAAGATGCTGCTTCAACGATACTCCGGAGAACCGCGATGAAGAACTGACCTCGGCCGGCAGCTTCTTCCTGTCACTAAGATTCTTGTTACCAATCGACCCGAGGAACGGATTTCAAGCCCAATACTAGTCGGTCTTTCAACTGCTTCGGCCGAACACTGCAGCTTACCCCGTCGGGAAGTCGAGCTCAATGAGTCGGCTTATCAGCTGTACGCCCATCTCTAACACTCAGAACTCACGAGAAGCCCATAGCATCACCTGGAAATATCCATACCACAGCTGGCAATCGATCCTCCCGCAAGCTTCGTTGACGTGACTGACCCGACGCTTGCTTCTGTTTCACGTAGTTGCCTTGGACTAGCGCGCCAGGGGTATCGTATCGGGCAGTGCCTCCATTGGGCCAATGATAATGTCTTGGGGCAAGGTAAGCTGGTTTGTTGAGTTTGTTGAGGCAGACGAAGAATGAGTCAAGTTGCGATCATGGACGCTTCCTTGGTCGGGAATCTACGTGTATTTAATACGCAAGGAGTTGCTGCTTGGTCTAGAACTGAACCTTAATTGAACAGCTTCATACTATACTTTACCCGCCCTATCTCACATCGCGCTGCATCACAGCCCCATCATCCCGCCCCCCTCACTCACTCACTCACTCACCTATCCGTAGGTACTTACCTCCTCGTCGGCATCAACCACCACCACCCGCAGCAGCAGCAATCATGCCCGAAACCCTCCCGAAAGTCCACTTCGGCTCGTGCCTCTGCGGGGCCAACAAGCTGCGCATCGAAGGCGACGCGCTGCGGCAGAACCTGTGCCACTGCAGCTCGTGCCAGAAGACGACGGGGGGCTCGTTCGCGCACCTGGCGGCGTTCCGGGAGGAGGTGCGTTTTTTTTCCTTTCCCCCTACCTATCCCACCTACCTCCCTAAGTACCTACTACCTACCTTCCTTCTATCTCAACTGCCGTCCACGACTAACTTGGTAATAACCCGCCCGCCGCAGCAAGTCTCCCTGACCCAGGCACACCCGTCGCGCCCGTCCACGCTGCGCACGTACGCGGACACGACGCCGGAGTCGGGCGGCACGCTGCACAAGACGTTCTGCGGGACGTGCGGGACGCCGCTGCGCGCGCGCCGCACCCCGGCCGTCGCGGGCGCGCGCGGCGTCGTCGTCGTGCCCGTCGGGGTGCTGGATAAGCGGCCCGGGGGCGGCGGCGACGACGAGTTCGCCCCCGCCGTCGAGTACTTCACCTGCCGCCGCCCCAGGTGGCTGCCCCCGCTGCAGGGCGTCGAGACCCATGATAAGGTGCCCAAGATCCCCCAGGCGGCCGAGTGAGCTGGGAAGGGGGTGCGGGACGGGACGGGACGGGACCGCGCGCCGGCCGGCTGGCTGGAGGCTGGAGGCTGGCGTTGCTGGGACGGTTCGGATGGGAGGGCGCTGAGGTGTCATGGATGATGGATCAACGCTGGGGGGCACCGGTGTTTAGGTGAACGAAGGCAGGTGTAAGCGCGCAATCAATAGGGATATTGCCAGCACATCGTGCTTCCATGCGCCGCGGTCCTCTCGCGTGTCACCGTGTCCGCGACTCTCTGCGCGCCATTCATCATCACATCATCCTTGCGGTGTATGTATGTCTCGAGGCCGTCCTCCGGGATCGCGAGAGGCAGTAAGAAACCATTGGCAAGAACGACAGTTGGAAAGACGGTGTGTAGCTAGTAGTCTGCCTGCCTGCCTCCTCCTCCTCACGTCAGCAGCACCGCGCCCTCGTTCGCGTTACCTACCTAGGCCCCCCCTAATTGCCTGCTCGGGCGATACAGGAGTGTCCAGGTGTTTCTTGTTTAGGCCGACTGTGATGCTGTGCCTCGCCCAAGCCATCGAATTTAGAGTCTGGCGTTTAACGATGATCCCAGATGCATCCGGACCCATCCCCAGGGCTGACCCATCCCGGGGGCCGTGGTGGTGGGTGTGGAAGAGCCGCCTTGGCGCATGGCTACGGCCGAACTCCTTCGTGCATCCGGACTCTGCAGCGGGAGTGACGGGTATCTGGGTGGGTGGTTCAGGAACAGGCGCGTAGGTATTCGATATCGGCCGACGCCGCGCGCTGCGACTCGAAGCGTGGTCATCGATGGTTGCGCTATGAACTGGGTTCACAACACGGGATCAAGCAAGGTGAAATGCTCTTCGCCTCCTATTCCCTGGTGGCGGCGAAGATGAATCATGGGCCTTAGGCCGATCGCTTCCCCAAACTGGATCTGAGATGAGATATAGGGGGTGAGGACGGGTACGCGAGCTGTATACCTGCGGCAACATGTCTTGGCGGACGAGCTGATGGGCGGCAGAAAGAAGCGATAGGTGCGAACTTATGATTCCTGTGGCGTTTTCCCCCCCTCCTCCCTCGGTGCCGCCTGCGTGTCACCACCACATGGCAAGACAAGGTTGCCGGGGGCGCGGGCTATTTTGGCGTACCAAAGTTCTTGGTTGGAGTAATGAATACTACTTCCGTCCAGTTTCTCGGCCAGGTAGATCCGAGGAGGGCTGAACCGAGACATTTCGTCGCGTCCTGCTGGCGCGCGCGCAGATCGGGGACGGCCAAATAGAGACGCGGGACAGGGACCTGCGCGAGGCCTGTCGATCCGCCGGCTCGGGTTGGATGCAACGCTTTTTCCCTCTCCTCCTCAAGACATCTCGCGCAGCTCGGAGACGCTGTGACTGCCTGGGTTGCATCGAATCACGATCCGGCCCTTATATGCGACGGTACTATGCATTACGTACGTGCAAAGGCAACCTGAACGAAGGAGGGCGGTCCGAGGTAGGTAGCAGCATGGCATGGGGGGGAGGGGGGTGTTGGGATAGCAAAGGCACACCTGCCGCTGCAAGTCGGTACCTTATGGTATGGTATGCCTGGGACTTTCAAAATAGGCATGCTGCGTCCGTTGGTCGCAGACGGGGGCCCGGGAGCTCCTGATGCTGTGCTGCCTTAACATCTGTATGAGGTCCAGTATGTGCGGTGGTGTTAGACGGCCATGCCGGAGCTGTGACCGCAATGCCATGCTTAAAGGCTGCAGGGCTTGGCCTTTGGCTGCTGGGTGTTGATGTCGTCAGAGCTGATAGGAGTGAGGTTCGCATCTCGCAGCTGCTAGTTAGGTGCTGGCAAGCTGGGGTGACAAAAGGACAAAAGAGCGGTGGACGTTGTTGGAGAGGGTGGCATTGCAAGTGCATCGCCCGCTCCTCTCTGCGACGAGGTTGTACTTACGGTCCTCTTTCGGCATGGCCATCGTGTCCCGTCCAGCTCAGTGGCTCTTCATATAATAAGGTTCTCCTTTCAGCCACCTGTTGTACGAAAGGAAGGCACGGGAGGACGTCTGTGCTACGGGTGAAGCGGTGACGTTATCGCTCTCTCACTCTCACTCTCACCTCCAGGTTGCGATGGGTCTTTTGAAGCACGACTCGCATATACGATCCCGTCGGTCCCGTATCTCGTCCAACGCGAGAGAGATCGCGGACTTGTGCGACAGTTCGAACGCATCTACCGGTGTTCCTCTGCCACGGCCACGGCCACGGCCACGGCACAGAATCTCAAATAGAAGAAGCATGTGAAGGTGGTTCGTGGATCATGTCATCCTCCTGGCACTGCCGGAGTGCATGCACCAGGGACAGACACATGCCCCCTTTTCCGTCAGCGAATAGCCGTGAGAGCATTCCTACGGTACCCTGACAGCAGCCCACACCAGCCCAGCCATTTGGGATGGCATCATGTCATGTCGTTCGACCGACATTTCCTGTTTGGCGGGCTGCCTTGGCTGGATGCCCTTCTCCCAGCTTCCCATACCTACCGTATTCGTGAGCCGGGGGGATATCGTTTTCACCGACTTTCACCCATCCAGCCAGCCAGCCAGCCAGCCAGCCAGCCAGCCACCTCAGCAGAGCGGAGCAGGCATGGCAGAGACATGGAAGCAGGGACTGGATTCTGGAATAGGCCATGTCGCAGGAGTGTCTGTCAGTCAGTCAGTTGTCTGTCTGCTGGCTGGGCCGGCTTGCAGCTTGGACGATGAACTGGCTGTTTTGCCCCGGCGAGCTGGATCTGGATTATAGGTATCTAATAATTATTGTAATATTGTCAACCTGGTAGTCTCGGCGCCGGCGGGTCACACCAGGTCGAGAAAGCTGAACTACCTACCGTAGTTAGTGGCTATAAATACGCCGCCCTCTGTTGAAGGGCTGGACCAATCGTTGGCCGTATGGTAAAGCTGACATGACACCCCGGATTGGCAGCATTTCGAACGATGGCAGAATAGACATATGGAATTCACGAGATGCGAATTTGCGAATTGGCCACTTGCCACCTGACACACAAGACCAGGACCTACCAAACCACCTCGGTTGCCGCTGGTGATCTCTTCTCGGGACGGACCAGAATGGGGTCGCTGCCAGTATCCAACGTTTCCACCACTCAGCCCCATTTTGCATTGGTGATCATGACGATGGGCGGGCAGGCGGCCAACGCTGCGTCCTTCGAATTCTCCGGGCGCGACCGTTCGCGGAGCGGCTATCTCTGTATGGGCTGTTGGTCCGAACATCCCTCATCTGCCCGGACCCTGTCAACCTGTACATACCTAACTAGGTACGCAGTCGTGCCGGTATAGCAATTCTGGACTGCTCGTCCAGAAAGGAAGGGTCCAATCCGTGCAACGAGCACCGGCACATTGGCACGTTGGGGGCACACCAATTCCCTGACGGCGTCGATCGGAATCTGTAACTCGGCACTCGTAAGGTAAGAGGTATTGTCATCAATTGGCACGCGTTGTACCGAATCCTCCCGCGCTGGGCCGGCCGCACGCGCGTGTTAGACCATATCCTACCGGACATCTCGCGTGGATGAGCTACACCTTTATATAAGTAAAGTATATATATCACATCATCGTATCCCAGCCCTTCCCAGGGCTCCCGCGGGTTTCCGTCGTCTTATTACTCGACGTCTTACTGTACCCAATAACTCGGCACGCGCAGCAGAGCAGAATCCCATCAACCCATCCTGTTTTCCGGGGCATAGGCGTTGGCTCGTGAACGCTTGGCCCTTCGTCCGTCCTTCGCCTGCTCCACCGCGGTTCCTTAATGCTATGATCTTCAGATCTGTGGGTTATCTCGATCGGTTCATACGAAGCTCGGGACTTATTACACAGCAATAGCGGGCGTTCAGAAGCTGGACGCAACCACGTCGAAACATCCGATCGATTCCATTAGCTTTTCCCGCTGCCTTGCTCTGCCTTGCTCTGCCAATCTGCCTCTCTCTGTATCCTCCTATTTGATTAATACTGGTTCCTGCTGGTATTTGACCGCTTCCTATCGCTGCTAGTCTGGTCCCTAATACGACTCCTATATGCACACCTATCGCGTCATGACATAATTAGAAATCCACATTGTTGCCCACATTGTTTCCGATCAGGGACCCATCGCTTAATCAGAGCCAGCGGCAAGCGGGAACGGAGCTATCGAATCGAAGAGCAAGCCAGGAGCCAGCATTGACCGATAGAGCCAGACCCGGGTGTTGACGCATCTGGCAGTTCTTCCGGTGTCCAGCTCTGTCCAGCAAGCAAGTCTCGCGAGATACCGGTACTACGTCGATATCTACCTATCCACGCTACCCACGCCACCCACCTGCTTGATAGGTACTGTAATCGCGGAGCGGACGGAGCAACAGACAACAGACAACCGACAACCGAGCCGGCAGATAGAAACGAGGCGGAAGCAGAGGTCAAGAGAAGATAACAAACAGGCACGACAAGCCGCAGTTCGTGCCGTGCCGAGGCGGTGGGAACAGAGCAGCGGAAGTTTGCGCGAGCGGACAAGGACGCAACCCGGCTGATTCCGGTATTTGGCCGAGGTGAGCCGTCCACGTTGCCGACACGCTGACCAACTAATAACAACGCGCCCGAGGAGGCAGCGAGCAGGATCCGTCGAGGTTGTGTAAGGGAAAAGGAGGGAAAAAAAGGGGGAAGTTGGTTTCGCCAACGGCGGGAATCCCGTAATAGTGTGCCTCGCGTGTTATGCGAGCAGGACGCAGGAGAGGCAGCGACAGCAACAAGACGCTTGACACGCAGCTCTAGCAAACAAAGCAAAGTTGGAAGTTGAACGAGAGCTGGCCGGGGCTGCCCGCTATCCGTTGCCTGCTATCGTCTTTAGGAGGTACCTACTTACCTTCCTACAGGTACTGCATCCGCTGTCTGCCCACTGCAGACGCGCTGTGTGCCTGGTGGTCGGTGCATCCATTCCCTGGTGCTCAGGCCGGACCAGCCAGCTAACGGGCAGAGAACGGGCCAACCCAGGCGCTACGGTCGCGCTGGAGTTGACTGGGCCGAGCTGTCAGTGGCCCGGACTGCTGCACCTAGGTGCCAGAGCTACCTAGGGGTACTCAGGTACACGCGCTAGGCGCTCCCGGGGATCCCTTCGCAACAGCCTGCTGCCCAAGTTGCCTCAGTGAACACAGCCAGCGCCAGGCCAGCGCTTGCCGGCTCTGAGGGAGGCGCACTGATACGGACAAGGTCTCGCTGGCGCCGACGCCAACTGCTGCAACCCTCAGGAGCAGGCTGGCAGGAGCGACTGCCAGCACAAACGCCAGCACACGCCCCTACGTCCCTACGCCCCTACGCTCTCACGCCCACCCACCTGCCCTACCGTATTGCAGGGTTTCCAGCAGTGCCAGCACAGTAAAAGCTGGGGCGCCCGCCGGTCCAGCCTTGTGTCCCCCGTCGTCCAAGGCTTACCCTCACTTTCCCGCGGAAGTCACCTCACTCATCAGCTCGTCAAGCTTCAGCACGCTCAACGTCGGCAGAGTGACCTTGACCTACCGGTACCCATCTCCATTTCCGCCAATCCCTTTCCTCATATTGCTCAACCGAGACCACCACTTTCTGCATCCTCTTTGCGTGCACTTCCATTACTTCCTCTCACTCCCCCTCATCATTCACCATTTGCGCATTTCGCATACGTGATAGACGTCCAGTCCGCATTTTCTCCTCACCTCACGCAACATCGATTTGCAGCCATCCTGTCCACTGACGGTCCCCCACCGGTACCTACAGCCGTTGGTACCTAGGAGTCGCCGCGCCTCGGATCGGCTCTTCTCCGATAGGAAATACCTTACCTTAGCTGGAGTAGGTAGCTGGAGAAGCACAGGCGCAGGAAATCCCATTCCAACTCGCATTCGCCTGGGTTGCCAGCTGCGACGGTGCACGGCACTTCCACGTCCATTACCTCACCTGCACCTCACCTACCTACTACCTTACCTAAAGTACGGATACCTAAGCCTTTATTCCCACCGTCTCCAACAACTCTACTTCGTACCGTCCTCGATTCTCGACCAGTCGTCACCAACCCAGCCAAGCCAGCCCACGCAGCTCTAATCCCAACGAACTCTCACTTCCTCCGACGGTTATACCATCCGCCACCCCAAAGGCTTACATCCTTACATCGGCACACAATCCCACGTCCACCACTGCACCCGCGCACCCTTCTCGCATCGCATAAGGTATCGCATACGACTGCGGCCGCAAACGCACGCGCGCACATTCGGGAACCTGGCATCGACTGGACTCCTCTTCTCCGTTGTCGTTGTCCATCATGTCAGGTTCGGAAGGGGGTTTCGACCTGCTGCGGCGGGCAACCCAGGCCATGATGTCAAAGTAAGTTACTGCTTCGGCTTTCCTTTCCTTCCATGTCCGTCATCATCCCATCAGCATCACCAGCAGCGCACTCTCGGACCCTCAGACCCTCGGACCCTCACATCACCTCTTCTCCAATCCGTGTGCGCCCTACTTCGCTCTGCTTGGCCCGGCCTCGCTGTGTTGTGCGATGCACCGTGCTGTATCGGCCCAGCATGTAGGTAGCCTCCGCACTGCCCTGTTCGGTGTGCCGTATTGCATATCGCGCCTGCTACTACCACATGTTTCTCTGCGCGCATCGGTCTCCTTGCCTAGCCCCATCCTGATCTGGTCCGTCTTCCTTGCTTGGGACCACGGGGCCTGGCTCGCGAACACCGCCTTCATCCTCTCGTGATGTCTTCATCCTGTCTCTCCATTTAGCCATGGGCAAAGCTGCCGGCGGCCTCGTCTTTAGTATGGCCGTCGCCAATTGCCCTCGTCACTGCACCCCTGCGATCTCTGGGTCATCCAAAGTTGGATAGGGACCCTGAAGGCAACGCGCATCCGACTGCCAATCAACTAGCGGGATTTGGCAGATTGGGACTTGTTGAAGCTTGGCCGGGTCCCGGCGTGAGTCGTGGCGAGGGGTCCTGTTCGACCCATTACCAGGCACCTATTCGACACCAGCCGGATTGAGAGTCTCGCCGTGCCTTTCGAGTCATGGCGGATGCCTGCTATTTCTGTCCATCCACCGTTCAGCCGCCGCCTTCCATCGCCCGCCAGCCAGTCCTGCCCGTATACCACAGAGCCTCAGCCACAGATCACAACCACGTCTGGCCGACCGTCATGGGCGACCGACTTGTCCACCGCCTTGTACCGCCCCATATACTACCGTCACCGACGCCCACCGCCACTGGCGCTGGAGAAGCGATGGAGACTGGAGCGCTCAGCTCCGCCGGCTTTGCGGTGATACGTCCCTGATATGTGCGCGGGGTTCCCTATCGCGGCATGGGTTGAGGCCTGACTCGCCAGATCACGGTCCGAAAGCCAGCCCAACTTGCTGGGTTTCCTCTGCGGGCACCCCTCCCCTCAGAGCCTGTCGATCTACCTCGCACACCTCTCCTTTTGCCCCCACCACACTCTCCCTTCTACCACATGGCCAGTGTCATGGATGCTTTTGCTGCCGCCAGCAGAGCGCACATGGGTCCCGTATTCCACGCAGGCAATTATTATAGCTCGAGTGAAATTTTTTGTGCTTTTACCCCTTCCGCCTCCTGCTCTTGCTCAACCTCAGCATTGCGTTTTGGGAGACTTGACTTCGGCTCTTCTCAACCTCGAGACCTGTTGATTCCTGTGCAGTTGGAAATGGACTGCGCTGAATCCTCGATCTCTCGGAAGACGCGCCCGAAACTCCTGCTACCATCTGTTGTCCGCAGCTGAGCGATGACATATTTGCTTATCACTTAGTGGTCTCCTTTTCTACCCTCTCGTTCTCCTTTCGTCACTCTTCCACCAATTCGTTCCCTTCGGCCCTTCTCCGTCAATTCGCTTGAGAAGACCGTCACCATGGCTGAGATTAACGCACCGCGCAGGACTTCGCCGCAGGACGACGAGGGAGCCGACCAGATAGGCTACGACACCCCGCGATCCGGCATCGCCACGCCCCAGCCTGATCTCAAGGACAAACGACTGCCGGGTATCATGAGCTACTTTGGCCAGGTTCGTTCCACCTCTTCAGCTTTGTTGTCGCGCTACACACCCTCTGCCCGAGCACCAGAAACTGAGACCACCCCTCCTGCCTCGCCCCAGGAAGAGAAGGAAGCAGAAAAACAGCGTCAAGAGAAAGAGGAAGAACAAGAAACAGAGAAGCTTGCCTCAGACATGACGAACCAGAGCAAGGCCTCGCCCCTTCTGCCGCACGAGAGGGTAGAAACCTCGTCGGAAGAATCTTCCTCGCAGAAGCCGGTCTCTAGCGTTCCCTACCCCACCCCTCCCTGCTCCAAGACGCCATCGGAGAGAGGACCGAAGTCGAGCGATGCGAGCGCTGAAATGGCACCGGGTGGTGCGAGTAACTCTTCGAAACGACCTTCCATAAGCATTCCGCCGATGAGTCGATCGGAATCGTCGCAGCTGAAGGTCCGGAGAGGTACTCTTGCTGAGCCTGTCACAAGCATCGTTACTACTTCTAGCGTTCTTGCGAATCATGCTCCCCAGCCCTCTGGAGGCGCTTTGCCAGACACTTCCAGCCCTCCCCCCGACACCGACGCCCCAGATGGCGAGCAAAGTTGTCATGCGTCCCTTTCTGCTTCTGATCAGCTGAAAAAGCTAACACTTGATGAACCGGAAAAGAGCGGCCCGTCCACCCCTGCGCGCGCGTTGTCAGGCTCTGTCTCGCAACCTTCGCAGCCCGAAGAGCGATCATTGTCCAAGACCAGCGCAGACGGTGGTGCAGCGAGTGGTACACAGACTCCAAGTTCCTCTTCTCAAAGCAGTGGTGGCGGAAACTCCTCCCAGAGAGGGAAATTGACAATCAAGATCCTAGAGGGCAGAGGTCTGCGGAAAAGCCGCGATCCCTACGTCGTGGCCGTATTCCAGAGAAGCGAGTTGATATCTCCAGGCCCGCGCGCATTCGAGGACGAGGAAGAATCACCTGCTCCACCTTCCGGCGGAGTGGGCGGCATCCCCATTTCGCGCCAGCCTAGTGATTCGGGGCGTCCGATGGCGATCCCAATGCGAAGCCGGCAGAGTAGCAACACCAGCATCTCGGATTACAACACATTCCGATCGCGGAGATCTTTTACGACGCCAAAGTGGGACGCCGAAGCGGTGTTGTAAGTACTCCCGAAGCAGAACTTCTTCACGGTCATGCTGACAAATGCAGTGATGTTGTCGACTCGGACATGCAAGTCGACATATCCGTATACGATCACGGTTCTGCTGGCGAAGAGCTTCTCGGACACGTTAACTTCCAAGCCATTGTTCCCGGCAAAGATGAACCTGTGCGAGGCTGGTTTCCGCTCAGGGGCAACGCCGACACTGCGAGCGAGAAGGTGCCCACCGGCGAAATATACGTTGAAGCCGTCTACCAGAGGACGGATAGGAAGCACTACGGCCCTGATGACTTCCAGATCCTGCGCTTGATCGGCAAAGGAACGTTCGGGCAGGTCTATCAGGTGCGGAAGAAGGACTCGGGTCGTATATACGCCATGAAGGTGCTGTCGAAGAAGGTCATCGTCCAGAAGAAGGAGGTTGCACACACCGTCGGAGAGCGAAACATTCTCGTGCGGACTGCGATGTCGGAGTCACCCTTCATTGTTGGGTTGAAATTCTCCTTCCAGACGGAAAATGACCTCTTCCTGGTTACTGACTACATGTCTGGTGGCGAGTTGTTCTGGCATCTGCAAAAGGAGGGGCGTTTCGACGAGAAGCGTGCCAAGTTTTACATCGCCGAGCTGATTCTTGCCATTGAGCATCTCCACAAGAACGACATCGTCTACCGCGACCTGAAACCCGAGAACATCCTCCTTGACGCCCACGGACACATCGCGCTGTGTGACTTCGGGTTGTCCAAGGCCAACCTGACCAAGAACGACACCACCAACACATTCTGTGGAACCACGGAGTATCTTGCGCCCGAGGTTCTTCTCGACGAGTCGGGTTACACCAAGATGGTAGACTTTTGGTCTCTGGGCGTTCTCGTTTTTGAGATGTGCTGCGGCTGGAGCCCGTTCTACGCCGAGGATACGCAGCAGATGTACAAGAACATCGCGTTTGGCAAGGTCCGATTCCCGCGGGATACGTTGTCGCAGGAAGGGCGGAACTTTGTCAAGGGACTGTTAAACCGAAACCCGAAGCATCGTCTGGGTGCCGTGGAGGATGCCGAAGAACTGAAGCGCCATCCATTCTTCGCCGATGTCGACTGGGACGTCCTGGGCAAGAAGCTCATCACGCCACCTTTCAAGCCGAAGTTGAAGTCGGAGACGGATGTGTCTTACTTTGACCCCGAGTTCACGAACGCTCTCAACGGCAACGGCTCGCTGAACGCACGGGCTCAGCAGTTGTCGACCGGGTTCGCCAATTCGACACCTTTGTCGCCTACGACCCAGGCCAACTTCAAGGGCTTTACATTCGTGGACGAGAACTCCCTGGACGACCATATGCGTGAGCGATATGAGGACGAAGAGATGGGCGATGCGAACCGGCGCGATAACGACTGGGACGATCTCGATGATCTGGACTTGCGGAAGGCGAACAGGATGAGCGGCATTGTTAAGACCGGCGGCCATAACGAGGAGCCGTTTGCGCAGTTCGACATGTGAAGTCTCGTCGTCACCTTCGCCTAACGATAACCAAACCTTTCCCATTCCTGCGAGAAGACTGCATTGAAGTGGGCATCATTGCATAGGGGCGGCAGTTTATTGCATGCGGTCAGGCTCGCAGAGGTTGCGGTCGGCTGGTAAGAGCGGCGTTCGGTCATTGCAAATACTAAAGGAATATTGGCACATACGTACAGAAGGCTATTTAAGCCCAAGGAACTATGATCATTCTCAGTCTGAATGGTTACCAATCGCGCCCTCACGAGGACTTGCGTTTCTTCCCTTTTTTTATTTCTTTCTATTCTTGGCGGCAGCGACTGCGACTGCTGTCCGGAGGTGTCTTGTCTCTCGCACCCCGGTGGTCGGCTACCCATCAAATCCAGGCCGAGGTGGAAGTCATCAGATCTGTCCTGGGCAAGAAAGGCGTAGGGAAGGAAACGGATGTTCGCGCTGGGGATTGCAGGAAGTAATGCGAACATGTGAGCTTGGCTCTCTTCTTTTTGATTCAGCCCATCGAATGGATTGGATGGATTCCGCGGCTCGCCGTCGTGTTTGTCTACATATCTAGATATACACGAGAAAGCTTGCGGTAGTCACCCATTCGCCGCTGATTAATTAACAAAAGTCGGATGCCAGATGCAGATGAATCTATTTTGCCTATGTTGTCGAATCTGTGAGAGGTACGCGCCCGATCTTTATCGTCCGTTGGGTTCCTTTATGTTGGGTAATCCCACCAAGCACCAAGCTGTTCCTTCTAGCTGCGCTGGGCTGCTCGTATAGGTAGGAATGACCATGTTCCGTTACGTCGTCTTCTTCTGAGATACCCAGAGGGTGAGGTGTGAGCCGATTGCGTATACACTCCTGGTGTGGTTACGTCTATCTATCTACTCGCAAACAAAAGACGTCCAGGCATCGGAGTCGCCTCCGACATACCTCGCCGTAGCCGGCCACGGGCACAGCTTCCTCGTCCTCCCACTGCCGTCCGCCGGGCCGGTCGCCAACACGCTCCGGGGCTTCACGCCGCGCTCGACCCAGTCGATCAGGGGGGCCATGACGTGCCACTCGCCGGGCGCCCCGGGGTAGTTCCGGCCGCCGGCGCAGTGGCCGCCGCCCGGGACCATGAACAGGCTGTAGAAGTCGGCGAGGTGCTCGCCGGCGGCGGCGGGCAGGGCCTCGCGGAGGTCTTCGAAGTGCCGGACCGGCCACTCGGCGGAGACGTACTCGTCGGCCCAGCCCTGGGTCGTCAGCATCTTGCCGTTGCGGCGGCGGAAGCCGCCGAGGTCGGTGCTGGTCTCGTCGATGAACCGCCCGGCGCGTTCGTGCACCAGCCGCACCTCGTCGCGCGTCCACCCGAAGGACGAGCGGTCCCAGCTGAGGTTGTTGTACACCAGGTTCTGCATCACGGGCATGCCATACTGGTCGGCCATATCCGTGGCCAGCTTGAACCACTGTAGAGCCGTGTTAGCCAAGCGATACTAGAAATGCCGCGTCCTTGCACGGAAGGCTGCGGAACCTACCTGCTTCTCGCTGCCGAGGCTGAACCCGGGGTATATGCTCTCATGCGTATCGGCCGTGGTAGGCCCGGCGTAGACGGCCTTCAACGCCCTGATCTGAGCGCTCGTCAAGCAGTCCACCGTGTCGTCGTTCGCCGATCCTCTTCCGGCAACCTTTTCGCCCTCTTCGCAGGCCAACGTTTCGACGTCAAAAGGACACGCCAGGGGGTTCTCGATGATGCCATCTTGGACGCCGTCGAGCCCGTCGCAGGCATCGAGCACCGCTTGCGTGGTGAAGTTCAGTTCGGCCTGGGAGAGGTATCCGTCGCCGCTCAACGCTTCCGCGTTCCACAGAGTGGAGAGCATGAGGCTGTCGTAGTAGTTCCCCGGCGAGCCGGCAAAGATGCCGTCGAACAGGTCCGGGTGGTACTGTGCCAGGGCGAAACCCTGCCCTCCGCCGGTGGAGCAGCCGTTGTAGTACATGTAGCGCGGCTCGCGCTCGTAGTACTTGGCCGTCATCGACTTGGCCAACGGCGTGAAGAGACTGATGGCGTTGTGTATCCAGGCTTTCACCTGCGGCTCGTGGTGGAGGTACGGGACGTAGGTGCCCGGGGAGGCGTAGCCGTTGCCGTGGGTCTCGGCATAGGCATCGTGGCCGGAGTTGCCGCCGGCCACGGCGAACCCGAAGCCGGCGTTGAGCTGTTTCATCATGTTCCGGTAGTCGATGGTGCCGGCCAGCCCCCCGTTGCCGACGGCCAGGAAGCGGTTCCGGTACTGCCGGATCTCCGGTAGCCACAGGGCAAAGACCATGCTAGCATTGGAGGCATAGCGGACGGCGGCGTATACCTCGCAGAACGAATAGTTGTTCGCAGTGCCGGAGACGTTCAACGCGTGCGACTCGTAGTGCGTCGCGTTGAGGAAAGTGGCGTTGTAGGCGTCGAAGTCGATGTCTGCCGTCGCTGCCGAGCAGTTGGTTGGCCCTTTCGACAACAACGCTCCTGCGCGTCCCAGGCCAGCGACCAGCAGAGTCAACGACGGACGCATTTCGGAGATGTCGTCCAAGCTTGGGGCACCGGAACTGACCTTACTACTCCTTCGTCCCCCGACCAGGCGGGCTCGGGGGTTTCTTTATGTGACATGTTCAGGTGACCTTAGTTGGTCATGCGGGTACGGGGGGGGCCAACACCGCTGGGCAAGCTGGTTTTGGGAATTCGTGGGGAGCTTCACCGAGGAGCACAGACTGGGGAGGGTTCACCGCAGTTCAGTGCGCGATGCCAAGGGCGTCGCTCGTCAAGGTTCCCGTCCCTCGACTCGGGGGCCTCGAGCTGTGGACCGCTCTAGACGTCATGGTTCCGGGTTGCGAGGCGACATCCGGTACTGTCTCCCGGTGTTTTCCGGATCGGCCGGTGTCTAATAAAAGGTATGAGCTGCTGAGATAGCGATGGACTCTGCGGGATGCGGGCAACATGGCCAGCAAGCGGGGTGTCCACTGTCAGAAGATGGAACGGAGAGGATCCGGGGCACCGGGACTCGGGAAGGTTAAGGACACACAGTACTAACACCGACGGCAAGATATAACACGGTGTTTACACACTGTAACCGGAGTTGATCAATTCCACTGTTCGTCTTCATCACTCTTCACATCACCAGGATACTCATGGCGTATCCGTGGCTTTGGCCGAGAATGTCAGTACTTGTAGCCTTGAACTTTCGGTCCCCTCGAAAAGTCCAACGTGGCGAAATGGTTATGGTGCCGAAATGGTTTAACTCGGCACAGCACAGGCACCTGAACTCAGACGGGCGCCCACGAGCTTATCTCTCGATCCAGCTCTATAAGAGAAGAGGCCATGTCCCGCAACATCTCCTCTCGCTTTCTTCTTCTTATTCTTCTTCTTCTTCTTCCTCCATACTCTTTCCCAGCCGCGAAGGGCAGCACATCCTGGAGCGGGGAGGGAGCTTGCCCACTCACCCCACCCACCCATCAGACGTCAACGAAAAAGAAAGCAAAAATTGGACCAAGAAGCCGCCCAGTGGACGGACCATCGATGTGCAATGATGAGATGTAGCAATTCATGAGCTGCCACACCTTTGGTGATATACTGTGGCAATAAGGAGGAAAGGAAGATGGGCAGCCTTTTATAACTGACGAGCACTGACGATCGACAGCGGCAGGAACCAACAAGGAAACGACGACGATGACAACAAGCATGGGCAGCAGCGTCGGCAGCTTCATCCTTGCTGGGATCCTCAGGAGCTCACGTATCCTTGGGGATGGGCTTCGGCTCGCACTCGATGAAACCTTATCGCCCTCGGTGCAGTCTCGCCCGGGACACGCCACCCGTCTCGAACCACGGGCAGAGGACGCAGCCGCCCGAGACGAAGCGACTGATCAAGGTGAGGCTTCTTTCGGCGGCTGGTGGCCTGGCTGGCACACGTACGGACATCACTGACCGGAGAGGAGGGACAGGAAGGAAGTTACCAACCCCATTGGAACCCCGAGTCTGCCTGGCTGGGTCCCCGGGACCTGCTGGAGGGGTTGGCCCTGGAAACTGGAAAGGGGAAAGCGAACGTCGGTAATAAGACCCCTCGTCGTCGTTGCTGCTGGCAAGGGCTAGCACAGACGGGAGGAACCCGGTTGGCTTCTGCCCATGCAGCGAAGGAACAGAACGAGATCAGGGGAAGTGGCGGTCATGCCATTCGTCGCGAGACTCGGGATATGAATGGGTCCATCGCGGTGGTGCCGGGAGCGGAAGAGGACTTGATATCGGTGTGGGGAACAACTACCTATAACCTTAGAAGAGTACGATAATTAAGTACGGAGGAGAGGTTCGAGGAGAACTGGCAGGATTTTCAGGAGAATGGATTCCAAGACGTCACTGGCGATGTTGTTAGAAGAGTACCTAGGTAGGTAGGTACATATTTCACAATATAAAGTACTTTACCCCCACTGAAAATACGTGCAGCCAGTATCGATGCTCGGCCCAAACGTCCGTATTTGAAGGCATCTTGAATGATCACCTGCAAGTGCATGTACGTACCTCACGCATCAATCGTGGTGCAGTCGTGCTTCCTAGATAAATTCAATACCTTACTATTACATCGCCTACCAACCAGCCGGCCGTCTTCACTCGATGTCTCTCTCACCTGAACGTTACCGAACACAACATCAAACGCATCCATGGTTGCCTAAAGTACGCTCACCTCAGTGTGCCGAACCATCCACAAGCCCTCGGTTAGCACCTTTCACTGCAGTAGTTGGACTAGCAAGCAAAGACACACGGAACTTCGTTCGACGGTTTTCTTCCTTCATACGGTGGGTATAGACACATTGATTCATTGATTGATTGATCGATCGACTGATAGACATCAACTTTCTTCGTCCCCCATTCCATCTTCATCTCCATCTATCCATGAACTTCGTGGTGCTCTCGCAGAGGCTATTATTCGTTTCCCGTCTAGATCAGGAGTGGAAAAGGCTTTCCGGTCTAGACCAACAGTTCGCTTGGGCCTCCGTCAAGATGCGCACGATTGTCCATCCAAACAACAACAAAAGAAGCGGCGCCGACCAAGCTCATCGTCCAGGGGCAGTCCGTGGAACGAGAGAGGCGCCAGGTTGCCAACGACCTCCGTCCAGAGCTCGCTAGCTTCGCTGAACAGAGGCCGAGTTGTGGGGGCCGACCGAAAGTTGGCAAGGTGATCGAAAGCCCCCGAGAATGCAATTAATGAAGCGCGATCCCATCACACAGACCGTGTCGGAATAGGCATTTCAACCTATCCCTGGATGGGTGCGTCGTAGCCAGTAGGCAGCTGTAAATGCCTCCCCAGGTACTAGAAATTATTCACAGAGAATTTCTCCGACCATCACCACCAAAGTCCCGCTCGCCCAGTCGTCCAGGCCATCAAAGAACAAATCCGAGGCCTCGTGAGGAGACATCCGAGGAAAGGTCTGTGGAGAGAATCTCCGTGGCGATTCAGTGTCGAGGTAAAAATCGAAGTGGACCAGAAGAGAAATAAAAAACAAAGTGGGAAAAGAGCCGCGAACGGTGTCGAGTAGAGTCGACTTCGTTCGCGGGGTTCGTTAAGGTTCGTCAGGGTTGGGGGAATCGGGAACGCGGATTTCCAGGCAACGCCAAGGTATCAACCGTATGCAAAGTCTAATGTGCACCTCAAAGGGAGGAAGAGAAGCTGGATTGGACCACATGGCGAGCTTTCTCTAGTGGTCGTTGTTTTGGTGTGCACTTTACATTGCCATACCAGGGACGGGTTTCCGGTCAACAGGGCCCCCAGGAGGACCTTGTGGCGCCGGGCCCGGGCCGTTGTGAGGGTTCATCGGGCTGGGACCGGGCGGAGTGTGCCGTCGGTTCGCGCCGCTTGGGCTCTGGGGACGCTGCCGAGCCGGAGACTGGGGTCGAGACCCAGGACGACCGGCAGGGCTCATCGGTCTGCCTCCAGCAGGGCTCATGGGACGACCGGACGCAGGTGAGTAAGGGCGAATCGGACCGGCGGGAGACTGAGGTCGTCCACCCGGGGGCATCGGTCCTCGCGGTGGGCCGTTGGGGCCAGGGCCCCGAGGAGGACCACGAGGCGGACCACGAGGCGGGCCACCAGGGGGGCCACGAGGAGCGTTAGGGTTGCTAGGAGGGCCGTTACGGGAACCGGGTGGAGGACCAGCGGGACGCGGCTTCATGGGACGCGTGGAGAGGCATGTACGGGGAACGACACCCTGTTTGGTACGGTCCATCCGGATGCAAAGCGCCCAGCCATCATCGTACTCGTGGAGCAGGCGAACAAGTTGACCGGCGTGCAGGTCCATTTCGTCTTCCAAGGTGGGGTTGAAATCCAGTTGCACACGGTGAACAGCAGAACCAGCAGGCCCGCCAGCTTCAGCAATAGCAGCAGCGCTGTTTGAAGGACCAGGGGATTGGCCAGGTGCCACAGAGCTAATGCTGAATTCGGTACCAGTCGGGCTGGGGGTAGAGCGCTGCTGGGTGAGGTCCAGAGGAGCAGGAGCCTGCTGGCGAGTGGAAGACTTGCGAGTAAGACCAGCAGCGGCTCCCGCGGCAGCACCAGCGCCGAGCGTGGTCGTAGTAGCGGAGCCAATAGCATGAGGAGCCTCGGTAGTTTGAGCAACACCGACGACGTTCTCAGGAGAGGTGAAGGGGTTGCTTGGCTGAGCACCGGCGATGGCACTCTCGTTACCGGTGGGCGTATAAGCGCGCTCAGCATTGCTGCCGAAAGGATCCTCGTTGGTGTTGCCTGTCGATGGTCGGTCCTTGTCGGCAATGGCGTTAGCCAACATGAGGCCAGCATTCTTGCTCGATCGTCGCTCGTTGAACATAGGGTTGAACTGAGAGGAGGGTCGCAAGCTCACTTGAGGAGCGGTGGCGCTGGTTCGGGTGGTCTCCACCGAGACCGGACGGGGTGGGGGGACAACAGCGGCAGCAGCGAACGACGGTCCATCAACCTTCTCATTGTCCATTGCCTTCTGGTCCTCAAGCTGTCTCTTGCGCTTGGTGAAGACGAAGTAGATGATCAAGCCAATGACCAAGAGACCACCCAAGACTCCGATTGCGATACCAGCCTTGGCACCAGAGCTGGTACCAGGGTCCGAGGAGTCAGCAGATGAGGTCGAAGAGGAAGAGGCTGCGGTGCCTGTGGTGCTGCTCAGGGCCTCAGAGCTGGAGAGAGCCTTAGTAACCTGGCTCTGGTCACTCGAAGCACTGGTGGCCGTCACCAGCGAAGTCTGGTCGCTGAGGTCGGCTGTTGAGGTCTGCGTAATCGAGCTGGGCATGTCGGTCGACTTAGCCTCAGCGGTCGTAGTGGTCTTAGGCGAAGTCTTCTGCTCGGTGGTCTCGGGGGCAGCAGTGTGCTGTGTCTCGGCGTCGGCAGTCGTTGTAGGATCAGCCTTGGCTTGGGTCTGCGTCTGAACCACGGCAGGAACATCTTGGGTTTTCTCCTCCCCATCGAAGTTGGTCTGGGTCAAGTAACCGCCAACAGCACCATCGAAGGTGGGCTCTAGGGTGGTGAAGACAGAGACATAGACGGTTTTGCCCTTGGCATGCACGTTGTTGGCAGTAACCATAGTGGTGGGGACAGCGGCAGTGGTCGCGTCATTGTTGAAGCCGTTGCCCTTGGCAGCAGGAGTCGCACCATCGTCGAAGGGGTTCAAGTTGTCTGCTAAGTTCTGCATGTCGCCAAAGAAGTCATTCCACTGATCCCGTTTGGGGTGTTGGTGCCGGTGATGAGCGGGCATCTTGGGCAGTCGAATCCTAGTGTTTTATGTTTGGAAAGGATCAAGCCAGATTCGGTAGGAACCTTATACTAAAGCATCAAAGCTCCCAAGAGTGTGATATGTGTCAGTTGTGACTCGTCAGGGTTGGATCTGAGCAGAGTCGGTCGCGTGGTGCGGTGTTATTGTGTTCGGGTGAAAAGAATGCAATGCGCTCGAGAGCAGCGTTGGATATTAGGCCACAGTCGAACCGCAATGAAACCAGCAGCCTCAATTAGCAATGGAGTACTGCCTATCGGTCTTGTTGTCTCTTCGCTTGCGGCGCGTGTGTGTGCGTGCCTGTTGTGGGTGGATTACTTCGGGCGGGCGTCGTCTCGTCGTCGGGGCTACGAAGATCGGGCTCGGTGCAGGTATTACGCGTGGGTGGTAAAAGGAAGGTGTGCGGATCCGTGGGAGCACAGTCGGGTAGGGAATGTAAAAGAGTGAATGGAACTGAGAAGGATCCAAGGCGAATAGCCGACTCTCTCGCGAAAAGAGAGGGAAAGGGACCGTGTTGGGATGCAACGTGGAGGGCGGCGACGGTGAGGGAGGGAAGAGGGAGGGAAGAGAGGAGAGCGAGAGAAGGGAGCAGATGTTGTGGTGGTGGTGGTGGTGGTTGCTTGGCCGTGTGGGCATGGTGCGGCGGCGGTCCGTCCGCTGGCCAGTCCCGTTGCCTGTCAGCAATCAGCTGGGCAGAGCTTCTCGGGGCATTCTCCAGTCAACCAGTGCTTCTTCCCCAGTGCCTGCAGGCCCCAGTCAAGCCAGTCAGTCACAGCCAGTCTCTGTCTGCACCAGTGCCAGCGGCCAGGCGGCGAGCAGCGCGCTGCACCCAATGCCTTGAGCAGACTCCAGGCACTTGCCCGGGGTCCCTTCTGCTTCTGCACCATGATCCGCCCTTGCAGGGATCACCCTTTCTTGGGTGTTGGCCTGTCTGCCCGTCTGCCAGTCTCGACCCTGTTCAAGCACACTCGCACGAACCACACCAAACAGCCTGTCGCATAACCTTTCATCTCTCTCATCTGTTCACTGTTGGATCGACCTGTCTCTGTACAATCCATTCATCACTTGCTTCAGTGCTGCTTGCTTTGACCCCCAGACTTCCTACCAGGACAGTGAATACTGACACTTTGAGCCTGATCTATAAAGCTTGTCTTTGACTTGTATGGAACATCTACTGCACGTCATCCCGCCCCCAATGATTGATTACCTACTTAGTAGGTAGGTACTCTCGGGCGGAGCTTCGGCAACACAGCATACCTACTTTAAGGATACCTACTGAGGTACCTTATGCGACCTTGCCGGACCCGGGAGAACTCGAGATCTTGTGTACAATGGCCATGTGAAGCCACCGGGGGCATTTAATGCTTCCTGTTCGATTCTTTCCCGCAATCTGCTCACACACACACACACACACACACACACACACACACACACACACACACACACACACACACACACACACACACACACACACACACACACACATTCAGAGTTTGAAACCACAGGTCATGAGCCCACGAGTTTCAACGGTGAAGAAGAACAGCAAGCGAACGACGGCCTGTCCAGCACGGCTTGTCCCTCCATCCTTTTCGAGATTCCCTCCCGAGCTTAGGGGCTGCCAGCTGCAGGTGGTCCAGGAACGCCGGCGCCACCGTCAGGCACAGATCGTCGTTGATTGGCCGCAAATCCCCAGACCCAGATTAGACGAAATTTCGGTTGCCAGGGATGTTACCGTCAGCTCAGCCGCTCTTCATTGGTCAATGGAGGAGCCACATGTGTCTGCACTAACAGCTGCCGCTCTTCTGGAATGCCTCCGATACATCAACAACCGCGCAGACTGCTACCCATGGATAGGTCTCTCAACAGGCCGGCCGTCATAGCCGCTCTCCTCCTTAGACCCATCGCCATGCTTCCCGATTTGGAACCCCGGCAAGTTCGTGATATCCGCTGTTAATGCCTGCTTGGCCTATTAACCTGTTCACTCCTGATAAATGTGCATCTTATGGTCTCCTTGAGGCTGTTAGGTATGTTTATTTTATTCCATTAGGGTTCCCTGCTAGCCTAACCTTTTAATGTAACTTACTGCAGGCTAATTAGTGCGCTAGGCTTAGAATTACAAATATCGGTTTTAATTTTCCGAGCATTGCTAAACACCTTAATTTAATTTATTGCATTGCTAAAATGTGTGTAAACCTGATTAACCTTTATTTACGTGAGATCGCGTTACGTGCGTGTTTGTTTTGTTTATTTTTGCAGATTTTTTTTATAGGTTACGCGTTGACCGCGCTTACGATAATTTTTAATGTTTTAAGGTTTTATTAACTGTTTATTTTTTAACTTTTTTTTTTTTTTTTTAATTTTTTTTTTTTTTATTATTTTTCGGCTGCTTTAACTATTATTTTTTTTATTATTATTTGTTATTCGTTTATTTTAAATATTTTTATTTTATTTTTTGTAATTAAGTTTTTATTTTTAAATATTTTTTAATATTATTAATTAGCGCTTAAAGTTAAGTAGATAGTAAAAACGCTTATTATTTTTTTTTTTTTAATAAATTTGAGTTAATTTAGCTATTTTTTGGTAATTTATGGATTGTTTATTTTGGAGCGTTGGTTATAGCTAGTATTTGGTTGTTAATAATAATATAGTGTTATTGTTATAAATATTTTATTATGCTTTTTATTAGCGAGGGTAGGGATAAGCGTTTTAAGTTTTATAATAATTTTAAAACTTGTAAAATTATTATTATTATAATTATTATTTAAAAAATCGTTAGTGTTAAGGTTAATTAGTTTTTTAAAGGTGTAAATTTTTTTTTTTATTAATAATTTACGGTTATTATTAATAAATTTAGGTGCGAGTTAATATGCGTTTTGTTAGCGAGTATAATTATAACTTTGCTTGTTATGATATTGATTAGGTGTTGCTTTTTATTATTATTATTTTTTAGGCGTATTTAATTATTTATAATTATAACGTATTTTTTATTAATTGTTAGTGGTAAATTAACGATGTTTTTTGTAAGTAGGTAAAGAAAGTAAGTTTTGTTAAATGTATATAATATTTTAAATTTAATAATTAGGCTTTAATTATTATTTTTAATGTTTATTTAGACCGTTTTATTTGTTTTAAAAATTAGAACGAGTAATTTTATAATATTAAATAATGTTATATTAAAAATTTTTAGCTTTAGAAAATTGTTAAAACTGGTAATAAGTTAATAAACGTATATGTTATTATGTTTATTTTTTTTAAAATGGTTAAGGCTTTAATATAGTATGGGTATTTTATGATTATTAATTTTATGTATAATATTAACGTTTTAAATTAGTATTTTTTTACGTTATTAGTGAGGGATAATAACGGGTAATTTTACGTTATAGGTTTTTTTTTAATATAAATTTTTGATTTTGTTATTATTAAGGCGTGTTTTTTTGTAATTAGGGAGTTAGTGTTTTTGTTTCGGCTTTGTTATATTATTAATAATAATTTTGCTGTTAAGTAAAAGGGTTTTTATAATTTTTTTATTAGTGTTGATAATAAAACGGAGACGTATTTTTGTTAAAAGTATTAAAAAGCCGTTATATGTAATAAATTAACGGGGAAGGCGTTTAAATTTGTTTATAGGCTTGTTAATAAGGCTATTTTTTTAGTAATAAATAAAGGGGATTATAAGGTTTTTATATAGCGGGTAAGTTAGCTTTTTTAACGTAAGCTTTAATGTTATAATTAATTAATTTTAATATTAGGTTATAAATATTATTTTTAATATTTTTATATATGTTTATAAGCGGGAGTATTTACGTAATAAATTTAATGGGGAGTATGTTTATTAGGCCGTATTTTTTAGGTTTAAAACCTTTTTATTATTATAAATAATAATAATTTTGCTTTTAGAAGGATTATATGCTTGTTATAAGGTTAATAATATTAAAAAATTAATGCGTAGTTTTTTTTTATAAGAGATAATAGTTTATTACGTTTTTATAATAAAAAGATGGCGTTGTAATGTATAAGTGGTTATAAAGAAAGAAATAATTAAGAAATTTACTTTTTTAAAGTTTTAATTTTTTTATTTAATATAATTATTTTAATTTTTATAAATAAAAATTATAAATTAAGTCCGCGTTGTTTAAAGTATATTTAACGAGGATAAAAAGCTTTATTTTTTTATAAATATAGTTATTATTTGTTATTTTTATAAATTTTAGCGTAAATAAAAAATGCTTTATAAAAAAATATGGCTTAAGTATTTTTTTAGCGAAAAGACTTTTTTTAAAGCGGCATTTAAATAAATTATAACTTTATTTAAAAGTATTAGTTATATGGCATATAATAATAATAAATAAGATAATTTTTTATTTAATGAAAACCTCGTTATAAAAAAGTTAATAAACCTTGCGAAATATGTTATAATTTATTTTATATAATAATTATTAATATATTTAATTATAAAAGACGAGATATTTTATTACGGGTTATTTTAATAAAATATGGTATTTATAAAAAGATTATATATAACTTTATTGAGTAAATTTATTAGCGTTTTTTTAATATTTGATAAAAGGCATAGTTTTTTTTATAAATAAAAGGCGAGGTATTTATAGTATGTTTTTTATAGTAAATAGGCAGTTTTACCGTAGTTAAAGTAGTTAGTATATTTTTTAATAATATATTAAGTTGTTTAATAATAATAGATATTTTTATTTTATTAAATACGTTTTTTGTGATAGTTTTAATTTTTAAGCGGGCTAAGGTAAAGATTTTGGGTTTAAAGCCGAAGGTGGAGTTTTTTCGGGTGCCTCCTTGTGTTAAAGTAAAGACTTTAGGCCTGAAGCCGAAGTTAGAGTTTTTTTGGGTGCTTTCGTTATTGTTATTGGTTTAAGAGACTTTTTTTTGGCTAAAGATTAAACGTAGCCGTTATAATAGTAATTATAGCGGTAGCGAGGTATGTATTTTGTTATTTAATAATACGGGGTATATGTGGTTAGTTAGCGGTATATTTATAATATTTGTAACGTTTATAATATTTATAGTATTTTTATTAATTAGTATATTATTAACGGAACGTATATATAATTATTATAGTATTTTTTTTACGTTAGGCGCTAGCTTGGCGCTAGCGCTATGGGTAAACGATAGTTACGGCGAAAACTTTTTGTTTTTAGAGGCGTTAGGAGGCTTGGAGACTTTTTTGAAGCGGTAAAGGTAAGTAAATGTGGTTAATTAGGAGTATATTAGTTAATTATTAGGTGTAAAACGGTTAATAATTTATAATTATATAGTTTAATGTTTTTTTGTTTAAATATATAATATGGGCGTTAGATATAAAACTTTTAATAGTTTTTTATATAAATTAGGTGTATAGGCGTTAGGTTATATAGTTAGTAATTACTGTGGTAATGAGAGGTAAAGTGTATGCGGCTTGTAATTTTTGATTTTTATTATTGTAATTGACTTTTTTTAAGCTTTAATTATATTTGTTGGTAATTATGTAAAATAGCTAATTTTGCGTAATTAAGTAAAGTGTATATGGCTTATAACTTTTAATTTTTATTACGGTAATTAATTTTTTTTAAGCTTTAATTGTATTTGCTGGTAATTAGGCTACGCGGCACTGAATAGAAAAGAGGGCTGGAATGGGAGGAGTTAAAGGGAACGGGAGGACCGGAGGAGGATTAGAGTTTGACTTTTGCTTGTAAATTTTTGGTACGGGGGTGTTAAACGTAATTTTAAGTAAGTTTACTTACTTTATTATTAACTTATTTAATGTAATACGTTAACTTTCCGGAATAGGTATTGAGGGGGGAGAATAAAGGCACCCGAGGCTGTCACCCTTTTGCAGCTGGGATGTTGCTTTGAGCTGCCGTGGTTACGTGTCGCTTAGAATTATGCAGCCAGACGGCAGACAGCCTTATTGCTGTTGCTCCTGAGTCCTGATATCGTGTTTATCCGACTTACCAGACCTGCCGGGCTATGCTCGCCATGCTTACCCGGTGGGCACATTTGACGAGGTGGGAATGGTCGTGTCACCGCATCACCGTATGTTGGTTCCTTTTTTCTAAAGGGGCACAAGTGATCTTGAGCAGCAGATGAGCAGGTGCTATCAGCAACAAACCCGGAAGCTCTCTACCAGCCTGCGTGTGACGACGAACATTCTGCTGCGGTTGTACCGCAGTCATGACGTTGGCAGCAAACAGGCCTCGCTTGCGCAGGGCTGGATGCTCGGTTCAATGGTGTTTCGTACCCGTTCATCTCAATGTCGCCCGGATCCCACGCACGTCGTTATGCCTCAATGCGTGCGATGGCCCCCAGTCCATTTCAGAGACCGGCCAGACGGCCAATCAGCAGGGAAGCCAAGCCGGCCCAAGCCTGGAAACGACCAGGGTTCGCTCTGCCAAGTCTGCCCACGTTGTCTGTTTGTCTGTCGAGCTGCCCGCTGGAACTCGAAAGGCGACGACCAGCCCCCGGCCCCAGCTTCTGCCCAAAGCTTTCAATAGTGATGCTCTAGGTCGGCGGCCACGCGAGCTCACACCCTCACGCCTGTCCGTCGGCGTGCTCGCTGTCGATCCCTATTTCTGGTTCCATCAGCTCGCCGGCCTAGCCCTCCATCGTGATGGTGTCGCAATCGCAAAGTCTGAACCGTAGCCGCAAGTACGCTGGACAGGCCAAAAGTCGTCATATCGTGACATCGCCATAATGGACAATCCCGAGAGCTTGGGCGCTTCGACTGACGAAATCCCCGGTGCGCACGATAGATTGAGGCCGGGAGGGCTGATTTATCCTTTTTCATTAAAATAACGTGCGAGGGTTTCCACGCTCCGCGACCCACAAGGCTGCTTTATCAGCCAAGACCATTCTCCCCTTTCGAGGAGAATCCTTCGCTTCAACACCACGACCCAAATGGTGGCCACAATCTTTACCTTAGCGGAAAGGCTCTCGCTCGCATCGGTTCTGCCTTAGGTCACTGTCGCCATGCACAGATTATGTGCGGTTGTTCGCAATTGCTGGTGAACAAGAAAAAGGGAATAATAGGTAGGTAGGTAGTCTTCCTCTCGCCACGAAATGAGCTGCGTTTCACCACGCACTCCCTGTGATGCTTGAAGCCTGCGCGCTGCCTCCACCTCATCTCATCTCCCTGCGCTTCCTGCGCTCGGCACCGTAAAACCGGACTGGATGGGTTACCACGGCATACTGTACCTACTAGTCTCCGCTGCTGAAGATTCGTTTTCGGCTTGGGCACGACTGCGGAGGCTAAACTGAAGGAGCTGAGCGGACCCCGTGTGTACCTGAGGGATTAGGGCCCGATGGTGTTGCGCTATGTCCTGTGGCGGCTGGTGTATCCGTACTGGTAGTGGTAGTCAAGGGGCGCTTTCTGACGACAAGGCGGGTGAGGTTACCTCGTCGTTGCTCCTAGGCGCTGCTGGAAAGAAAGAATAAAAAAAATCTACGCGGCCGGATTTGCTCAAGTGGTGCTCACGAGGGATCGCTTCAGATCATGCCTAGTTAATCGGCAACAGTGAAGAGTAAAAAAGCTAGTAAGCCGCAGTGCCAATTGAGACTAGCATATAACCAGCTATATGGCTAGGTACTTACTGAGGTTCACTACCAAGCTGACGGGCAAACAATGCACCGTCGCGTACTGAAATGGCCGCACGCTACTAGCTTGGGGATATACACATGGCAATGGCTCAGGTCAGATCAACTGAAAAAGTGTTTGAGCAAGTGCCTCCTTCGGACCCCTAACCTCCATTCTGAATAGAATGCTCAAAATTCCGAAACTTCACCCTCTTCACTCATCGCTCTCCCCTTCCGCTTCTGCTTTTTCGGATCAGTTGGCATGCTGTCGATGGACTCAACCGCAGGTGTCGGGTTAGACTGAGAACCGGGTGTTTGAATACCAGCTTGAGCAGCGGCTTTCACGTAGGGCATGTTCCGCATCATCTGCATCATGATAGCCAGCATTGGCTGGAACGTATTTGCTGAGGATGGCATGCCCACGGCGTTCTCGTTGCTTGTGGCGTTCGATGCAGAGTCTGAGTTGCCAGATGTGATGGCGGGGCCCTATCCGTGGCCACCGTGACCTGACCACTGGCCGTTCTGTGACGGGCCCTGCTGGCCTGGCTGGCTCTGCTGGCCTTGCTGGTTTTGTTGTGCCTGCATGTGTTGTTGTATAGCTGCGAAGAAGGCTGGGTTGTAGTACGTGCCTGCGGCTCCTTGCTGGCCTTGGCCGCCGAACGGAGGCGGCGGGGGTGGCACCATGCCTGGCATGAAGTTCTGGGGCCAAGCAAACGGAAACTGCGCCGTGCCATTCTGCTGCTGGGCGGTTGCGGGATTGAAAGATTGGGGAGGCGGAGGATATGCTTGATTGCCGAACTGCGGAACGGTTTGCTGACCCGGTGGATATTGTTGATGCTGCGGTGCGGCTGGCTGTTGTTGGTAGTCATTCCCGCCCTGCTGAGGCCTGGGCGGCAGTGAATAGCCCCCTCGTGAGCCGCCACGGTTGCCACGACCGAATCGACCTCGACCACCTCGGCCCCTGAAGTCTCCACGTCCACCTCGAGGACCACTCGCGTTACTTTGGTACCTAGAGTGATACGAATCGGCAGCAGGAGCTTGCCCTTGACCGAAGCCAACGGGTCTTGTCAACTTCTTGTATGGGCCTTCGTCGTCGTCGTCATCATCGTACTTGAGCTCGGAAGGCGGTGCAGCAGAGGATGTCTCGGTGCGGCCTCCTCGATTGCCATTTCCATCTCGACCATCTCGCCCTCCTCTTTTCTTCCCTTTCTTCATTCTCTTGTACTCGGCCTCCTTCTCGTCGTCCGAGAACTCCACCTCATCTTCGCCAACTTCCTCATCATGCCAATTACTGGCATCTGTGCCTTTGTCCCCTCGAAGAGCCTGGGTGAAACCAAAAACGGCATGTGCAGGCGGATAGAAGACTTTGGTACCGGGGTGCAGACCGAGTGCGTTAATCTCGTCTTCGTTGGTGAAGCGGGCAGTGTAGAACGGGCGTATTACACTAGCAATGACGTCCGCAACGGCAGCAACGACTGTACGGTCCTCGAGACAGAGCACGGAACCGATGTCCACGACCTGATACTCTCCTGTCGTGTTTGCTTTGACGACAATTGTATTGCCCTCGACGATGTGCTCAACCGTGCCCAACTCGACGATCTCCATTTCCGGGGTGATTGTGACGTCGGGCTTAGGTATAACTTCTTCGGGAAGCTCGTTCTTGGTGCGAAGCGTTCCGCCAGACTCCTTACCCCTGGCCTTGCCGTCGCCCTCGTCATCCGAACCACCCTCTGCCTCCATTAGCATGCGGGCCGTCTCTTCTATCCCCATGGCTGCGTAGTTCTGGTCATCGTCTGATTCGTCTGAGTCATCAGAATCATCCGAGGAGTCTGACGAGGACTCGTAGGGCGAAGAATCCTCTTCCCATTCTGGATGTTCTTCTTCTCCTTCCGCTTGTTGCTCTGGACCTTGAGTGTGACCATTCTGTCCTGTCTCATTGCTAGTATGTTGTGCAGAAGAACTGGTCGGAGCAGGTTCGGGATCCAATCCCCCCAACAATGCCTCAAGTCCCGAAGTGAGAGAAGGCGGGCTTGGTGGTGCATCGTGAAGACTGACATCAGCGCCATTTTGAGTTTCACTGGCCTGGGGTTGGTCAACTTCCATGGAATCTGCCGTCCGCGACTGCTCGAGGTGGAGCTGCTTCGAAGTTCCCAGCTCAGTATTGGCAGCTGGTGCTACGGCATTGGCGGTTTGGGAGACCTCTGCAGTCTCCAGCGGCTCTGGCAAATTACTCTTGGCGACTTCGACTGTTTCTGAAGTATCCATAGCATCGGAAATCCCTGATTTCTCGAGCTGAGTCTCCTTGGTGGTTTCTGTGTGAGCCAAGGGTGGCGCTACTTCAATGTTACCGGTCTCGGAAACTGGCATTTGGCCTGTAACTTTCGCCTGCTCTGTCTCGTTCTCTTCCGACGCATTGTATGAGTCCTTCGTTTCTCCGCTGTCCAAAGTCCATGGTCGATACGATGAAGCCTCTCCGGAGGCAGTAAGACCACCGGTGGTAGTGGTAGTGGCGTGTTGGTCAGCAGGTTTAGCCTGGTTTGTCTGAGCCGACCCCGACAAAGTCGTTAAGCCGGGAATGTGGAAGCCACTTGCCATGACGGCGATGTTCAGAGATGAAGGACAATGGGAGGGTTTTGCAGAAGGCAGGTACACTGGAGTTATGTGCGAGACGAACCACGGCTCTGTCAGTGTTTCGGAGGGCTGGGCTGGTCGCAACGAGTACCTGACCAGTACGCTGTGAGTGCAGGTTGTCGCGAGGACGGAACGAGGGGCAGGATAGTCAAGGACAATGCCTCGAGCAAGTCCTGAGCTGGAGTCTTGGGAAAACAGAGCAGGGACTTCTGGATCTCGAACTGCACTTCTTGTCAAGAATTCAAGGTCTGGCGAGATACAGAGGAAGGTATGATTGGCAGTGCTTCTTGGATTCGGCGCGAAAGGTTTCTGATAACAAGTTCAAAGGTTGGGTGGCTTTGCCTTCGAGAAAAATAAAGTGGAAACAAGGTCTATCTGCATTAGCGCCGCACCTGCCATCTTATCCCAGCTCGATGATTGGCTTTCCCGGAACAACCGAGAGCCGATAACAGGGACCTTCCAGAAAATGCAGCCAGGACCTTGGAACGTCATTCCCGTCGCGCAGGCCAAGCCGTGTTGCCGTGTGCGGCTACGAAGGTTCGCTTGGACACGTCTTCAACACACCACACCATATTTGAGAGCGACACTGGTCTGAACCATTCGTGCCACGCCACCAATCCTCATCTCCCGGCAATCATGCCACCCGATAGCGCTTCCCAGAGAGAGCAATATGTTCACTCATCTGCCCAGCATGCAAAGAAGAGGTGGGTGAGACGTGAGACGACATCCCAGCCACTACACATTTGAGCCTGCCGTCGCTGACCACGGATGTTTTTGCCAGAGCCCCTTCGCCATTCTTGATCCAGCCTATCACTGCTTTCTGGTGCTTCCTAGCAGTCAACCTACTGTCCGCATTGTTTGCGCCAATTCAAGACTGTGATGAGACCTTCAACTACTACGAGCCAACTCATTACCTCTCTCATAACTATGGCCTACAGACCTGGGAATACTCCCCGGAATACGGCATTCGGAGTTGGTTCTATGTTTCGCTTCATGCCATAGCAGGCAACCTTCGAAGACTCTTGCCCCGCCCAACCAAGGTACTTCTCGTTCCCCCAAGTGCGGCGAACCTCGGACTGACCATTCAAAGGTGGCCGAGTTCTACTTTATCCGTTATGTGTTGGCTTTCCTCTGTGCTCTGTGCCAAGTATTGCTGTTCCGAGTCATCAGCTTCACATTGAACCCAAGGATCGGTCTATTCTTCTTGCTTGCGACTGTCTTGTCTCCGGGAAACTTCCATGCCAGCACTGCCTACCTTCCTTCAAGTTTCGCCATGCATATGTCCTTACTGGGAGCAGCCGCTTTCATGAATTGGAGGGGTGGACTGAAGACAGCTTGGGGAATCTGGTGGTTTGCTGTTGGTGGGATCCTCGGCTGGCCCTTCGCTTCGGCTCTTTGCGCCCCGTTCGTTGCTGAAGAGTTCTTCTTCGCAGTCCTCAGCGATCGCCAGGGCAAGGCTGATGCTGTCATGCGCGTCTTCAGGGGCGTGCTAGCCGCCGTGTTGCTTCTCGTAAGAGTCCGGCCTCAATTCAACGTATTTTTCTTCTAATATCAGCTGCAGGGGTTCGACACAGCGGTCAATTCGGCTTTCTATCGAAAGCTCGAAGTTGTCTCGTGGAATATTGTCAAGTACAATATCTTCTCCTCCACTGGGGGTCCAAATCTCTACGGCACCGAACCTTGGACCTTCTACTTCCGCAATCTGGCGATCAATTTCAACATTTGGTTCGTCTCGGCTCTATTGTCGATGCCCTTGTTCGTATTGCAGAAAGCTATCTCAACCAAATCACATGGTTTCCAAACCGGGCTACGCACGATGGTTTTCCTGACGCCATTTTACATGTGGCTCGGCATATTCACACTGCAACCTCACAAGGAAGAGCGGTTCATGTACCCAGCATACCCATTTCTCGCGCTCAATGCTGCAATTGGAATGCATATCATCTTGTCGGCTGTGGGCAACATGGACTCGAAGACTCTGGTAGGAAGAATCCCAGCTGGGCTCAAACTT